>CM042174.1:28575408-28593104 GCA_023376005.1 Doryteuthis pealeii | reverse complement strand
ACACTGTTAATTACTTAGAGTTTAACAGGTTTAAAATTTAGAGTTTTTCTTCTCTTATATTGGTTGCCATACCAAGGTTAAAAGAGCCCAGTCAGTCCTATTATTTACCCATAATTCTAGGGTGAATAGTTAGATTCAAACCTTTGGTTTGGTTTGTTTTAACGCATATCAACCTCAGTGGGTCATTTAATGCCGATAAAGTTTGAAATAAATCAATTCTTAATGGATAATAAATTTTTTTATAAATACATTTTTCTATTTAACCCATTATATATATATATATATATATATATACATACACACACACACACACTATGTTGGAAATAATAAAAAACTATATATGATATGTGTACATGTGCATTTGTATTAGTGATGCAAAAATATAGTTTCAAGCATAATTCAGTTTCAGCAACACTTTAGACAAGATAAATGTTTTTCCCTTTTTCCAACTGTTTTTCTTTTCCTCTAAGACATTTCTTTAACACATACTTCCAACACATTAAGATTTGCATTTCTCTCCATAATTCTGACTAATTCACATTCAAATCATTGCTTTGTGAAATTTTTTATAATGTGTTATCCGAAGGAAAAAGTAAGGATGTAACTATTCAGTGATAATAAACTACCAATGCTTAAAGTATTGATTCTATTGAGACTTAATGATTATGACAATAGTGTAGAATCATATAGTGCAGCTGATGGCCTTGAGGGTGAGTGACGGCGCTTGACCTCAATCTCACCTTGCTTTCTGGGATAGACCGTGAGAACCCATAGAAAGCCCCCTTCCGGTTTAAGGAGTAAGCAACTCAGTTACAGTTAGAAGCGAAGCTAGCAAGATGTGAGTCTCACTGTGCAGTTTCTGGTCTGGGGTTTACGAATAAAGTAACATCATCGTAAATCGAAAGTCTTTGGTTATTACTAAAAGCTAACAATGACACAGGGCTTCTGATAACAAGAAATCCCTAGCAACAGAAACCAGACACGGAATCCTCAATAGAAGACCAGACGAGACCTTAGAAGATATACCAGACCAAGATAGATGATCAGAATAGCAAAGCCGGCCAGAAACTAGACGACCAGAGTAAGAAAGATATATAACATATACCCATTTAGTGCGGTAAAGAAGGGTATACAACACTATTATACATCATCATCATCATGTCACGCAGTTTGCACGGATATCCATGATGATTTCTCGCCAGCCTTCCCTATCATTCATTGGCTCCGGCAGCTCCTCTGCGCAGCGGCCAGTATCCCTACATAGTTGGTCAATGTAGGTCCTGGCTAGGCGGCCCACATTAGTGTGCTAATGCGCTGGTTTCCACAGTAGTACGTTGCTTACGATTTCTTCCTTGCTTCTCCAGCATTGATCTGCATGTCTAGTCCGTCTCACTCGTATGGTTTATGAGATGGGAGGCAGGTGGCCATACAGTTGCTCTTTTGTGGGGTGCTGTTTCCACGACCTATCCAGGACCGCCCATCGCATTCTCGTACAGCTCCCATCTAGCTTATTCTCAAGACGCTTCATTAGGGTCCAGGTGGTACAGCCATACAGCAGTACCGACACAACCACAGCCTGGAAGAATCATCTCTTTAACTTGTCGGGGAGATCGGATTTCCATATGACTGATAATTTGTTCGTGGCCAACCATGCTTTTCCTATTCGAGTGTTAATTCAATTTACCATCGAATTGGTAAGACAAAGCAACTAATAGCAGTGATGAGAATGTTCAATTTGATCAAAACAAAGCAGTGATGACATTGTTCAAGGTTTGGTTTAGTTTGTTTTGTTTTACGGCATATCAACCTCAGTGGATCATTTAATACCGACAAAGTTTTTAAATAAATTCATTCTTAGTGGATACTCATTTTTTTTTATAAACATTTTTCTATTCAACTCCTAGATGGGACCCTAACAGGTACTACCACTCTAACTTTAAAAGGTATTTTAACTCATCTAGGATTTAGGATAGTGATAAGTTCAAATCCTGGATAAGGCTGTTTGCATTTCAATTCTTGCTAATGCCTTTGAGAAAGGCGTGAATATTCTCCTCTCCTACCCCCCTAAAGAGTAAATAGTAGGGCAGACTAAGTGGTAATTGATCAAATAAGGAAATTTTGAATTCAAACTATCCTGAATATTTCCCTTTATGGCATTTATTAAAGGACAATAGCAGTTACTTAAGTGTTTGGTTTGGTTTGGTTTGGTTTGGTTTGGTCGCATATCAACCTCAGTGGGTCATTTAATGCCGATAAAGTTTTGAAATAAATTCATTCTTAATGGGTACTCAATTTTTTTTATAAACACATTTTTCTATTTAACCCATAGATGGGACCCTAACAGGTACTACCACTCTGGGTCAAAGTGGACCAGGGAGCAATGGTGATGAAAGGGTGCTTCACATTCCGCAACCCTCCAAAACTGGAATCTCGCCATCAGAGAGAATTTAACATCATTCCTAGGACATGAAGACCCGCAGCCACCGCCTTTTAGCACCCATATGATAAAAAGGGTTGGGGTCTGCCATTGGGGCAATTATATAGGTGCTAGGGCTTGACATGACCAGCCAATTGATCTGGACTATCGCAGTTTTTCTTGTTATTCTGTGATAAAATTTTTTTTTACTTTTCTTTATATCAACAAATGCCCTGAAGAAGTTCTAATTAATAGATTGAAACACTGCGGTGGTGGCCAATAAACTTACCACTCAACTTATTTAAACCCGTGTTTTTTCAATTTTCTTAATATACTACATACTGTCGGATTCACTTCCATCTCTTCACACACACACACTTACTATATTTTAAAATGCTTAGATTTATCATCAGTATATATATATATAAGAATTTAATCAATTTACGATATATATATATTTGTGCCTAATACATTTTTACGATTAACCAATAAGAGGAGAAGCCACAATCATACCAGCCTATCATATCAACCGTTTTCTCTGAGCGGCCGGGAAATTTACAGTATAGGCCGCAAATATACTTAGTTTAATTTTCTTAATTGTTCTAAATTAGCGGTTAGTTAAAATAAAAGACAAAGGATAAAAGGTGGGGGAGGGGATTAATCAGAAAACAAATAAAACCCATTCAAACACCCAAAAACAAACACCTTTATTTGCTGTTCCTATAACCAAAAGAAAAAAATTGCAAAGCATTTTTCTGCTCAGTATTATTTATGCCAAAACTATAAGAAGCATTTTAACTTTCATGTGCCAAAATGCACAAAATTCTGAAAAAATCCAAAAAAGCAGAAAAAAAGAAGAACTAATTTCTTAAAATGAATAAATAACTAATTCTTCTTAACTAATTTGGTGCTGTGGTGTTGTTACAACAACCATACAAACATTGACACTCGGACCATCTTGGACGTCGGACTTACAAAGAATACTATAACACCGGATTCTTATTAGCTTGCTTACTTACTTACTTACTACATCTGGAACTAAGGATGCCGACCAGATACTTAACACTACATACCGTCGGATTCACTTCCATCTCTTCACACACACACACCTACAATATTTGGTGCTGTGGTGTTGTTACAACAACCATATAAACAAAGAAATTGGTCTAAATAAATCAATGTATAATAGTAACAATACCTCATCTCAATTGTGACAGAAAAAAACAGTATAGTTAATGAAAATGGACTAAAAGAATTAATATATAATCAGAGATGCAGGTGTCTCCCATTTTGGCTTCATGGGGAGTCAACTAAATATACCTGGAATTCGTGCCAGGTGGTTATAAAATATCTCAGTTCCAGGGGTCCTTTGCTCCAGGCAGCACCTGCCTCTTTGTCTAAAAGGGGGAAGGGCTGGCACCTGAGGAATCTCTTTAAGGAGAAAGTCAATGTAACTGGTTTCTTTGTTTAATGGCATATAAACCATCATGGGTTATTTAATTAATGACATCCTTGTAGAAGAACAGTATTGGTACTATTTAATCCATAGCTGGTAACTGTTGGAATTTAGTGTGGGGTTATTTTTGTATTTGCCTGGGGAGTTGTCTGCCTGTTAAGTTTCGCTGGTTCCCGCTAAGGGCCTCGGGTGTATTTAAGCGGCTGATTTGAACTTCTTCTCTCTCTTTCCCTGCTGCTCGACCTACGAGCCACAATGACCACCCCCTTCTTGTTGGGGCTTCAGCCCTTAACACTGGCCACTCACTGCTAGTAAGTCTCTTATACAATATATGCATATCCTTTAGTCATGTATCCGTAACTACGTTTTTATGTACATTTAGGTATCTCTTTGATACCTAAATATCTTGTATTTTACCATTCATGAATGTGTCATTATCTCTACTCTTATATATGTATCTATGTCATTTATGTATCTTGTTTATACCATGTGCTGTACCATATTAAATGTTTTGTCCCTCAACCTTTGTCGGAGTTTGTGTTCCAACGAGTTATGACTTTGACATAACCTTTGAGTCTTACATTAGTAACAATACCCTTTTCTTATAAATCCTGACAAAAATTCACCCCCCTCATCCCTATCAGCCATCGTTCCTGGCAGGTTTTCTGCACATCATCCAGTATCTGCATAGAACTGACTGATGTAGGTTTTTGCTGGTTGGCCTACATTGGTGTGTCCATAGGAGAATATCACTTATGAGGTCACCCTTACTTCTCCAGCAGTGTCCAGCATGACTTGTTTGTCTTAATTGTATGGATGGTTTATGAGATAGGAGGCTGTTGGAGTTTTTTGTATATATATATTTACCAACCCCTCTGCACAAGCAGGATGCGACACAAGGTCAATTTCTTAAACAGAGTTCAACAGGTTTGAATTCAGAGTTTTCCTTCTCCTAGACGGGTTACCTAGCCATGGTTAAAGAGCCCAGTCTGCCCTACCATTTACCCATAGCTGGAGGGAGAGTAGGATTCATACCTTTCCCAAGGGTATTAGCGCTAAGTGAAATGCAATTACCACATCCAGGATTTGAACGCGGGGCGACGAGTCCATTTCCCCATGACTTTAACCATTACACCACGCGCTTCCTGAGTTTTTTGTATGTGTGCTCCAATTCTCCACCTGAATTTATAGGCACACCAAGGTCACGTGGTATTTCCTTCAGCCAATCACTAGCCATACTGCATGGCTGATACACTACTTAAACCCCCACACTGGCCATAATTCTAATTGCACTCAGGATTACCAGACAATTACCAATACTCAGGACTCTTTACCAAGGGATTACCAAATATCCAATTCCACTGGACAGGCTCGCTTGCTTAAGGCCTAGAGGATGGCCCATAAGATTGGAACAGAGGCAAGTGGCCATACAGCTGGTTTTTTGTGAGGTACTGCTTCCAGGAATTGTTCAAGACAGCACGCAGCATTCTTGTGTAATTCCTATTGAGCTTTTTCTATAAGCATTTTGTTAAAGTCCATTAAACTTTAACGAAACATTTGGAGGTAAGGCAACTGATTTTCAAGAAGGAAAACTAAATTTAAAACCTGAGGAGTGTTGTTCATAAAATCTCTGACATATTGGTGCACCATTCGTCTATTATCAGCTTATTCAAAAACTGTGGTAATGAAAACCTTTACCGCTATAAACAAATCAATATCTATGTAGTCCAACGGTTTACATCTTAGACTGAACTGATGAGCCCTCATATATCAAGATCAATGAAAAAGTCCAGAGCATATATATATATATATATATATATAAACTATAAAATATGGTAGCAATACAAAAACTCAAAGGTTTTTTATTCAGTTGAATGCAACAGACACCAGACGTGTCAAATACTAACTCATCTGGCTATCATCGATGTAAAAGTCATGCATTTTTAACCTGTTTATATTGATATATTTTATAGTTGAAATATCATAGTACTAGCAGGATTTGTGAATATACCACAGCATGATAATTTAATTATTACAACGTTTGATATGTTTACTTAAGAGCAAAATAGTTCAATATGTAAAAAGTATAATTTTGATTTAACTCTCAATCTTTTTTTTTTTTCTTTCCTTTCCTTCTTTTTATCCTTTCATTATGTGCGAACGAAACAGATTAGCATTATCGCTTCCGCACACTCACCACCTCTCTATCTTTCCTCTACTCTTTCTTTCTTTTTTCTTATATTTTTCTGTGTAGCATCTCCTTTTTTCCCCATACTTTCTTTATAATAAAGACAGAATGTTCCATTATTCAACTGAGGTGACGAGACTCATAAGAAATAAGAATTTGGCAGATAAGCAACACCAGATAATCAAATATACATTTTTGCATTTCATCTTGGACAATTTGAACGGTCTCATTTTTAACAAGAGGGTGTTGCAGGATAATAACGGTTAGAAGATTAAGGAACAAGCATATTATATATATATATATATATATATATATATATGAGGAAGAATGAATAAAGAAAAGAAAGAATAGAATGGATAATAAAAGATGAATTTAATCAATATCACTTACACATGTGTTTTGGTCAGTTCATCTGTGTGAAAATATTTCGCACACAGAAGATTCGACCTTCATCAGAGTGAAATTTTATTTTGAATGAAAAAATTTGTTGGGGAACAAAAAAAATTTTTTTTAAATAGGGACAGAGAATTTTAAAAAAATCATTGAAATCATTTTGTAAGATTTCTAGAAAAGGGAATGTTTGACCAAATTTAAATGGACCTGATTCTTAAAATTCTATTAATAGCTAAGGTGTTGAGAAGTTGTAAGGATAACAAAATATCCTTTTTTTATGTAATATCAAAAATAACCCTTTCTTATTCACCATAATTTTAATTGACAAAAAAAAAAAAAAAACTGTAGTAAAAAAAGTTTTGAAAATAAAGTAAAATGTTTTTATAATTCTTCGGTAGTTAAATTAACAAATAAAACAACAACAAAAAAAACACTATTGACAATTTTTACTCTGGAAAGGAATGGTAAAAAGAGACTTCTGCCAGCAGTCAGCATGAATGACTCTCCAAATTACCCCCACAGATATACTAATGCATAATAGAGGGGGTGGAATTGATGAGCAGTGAGATTAGTGAGAGATTGGTGACTTTATGACTTAATTGAAAATTACTGCTAATTAAAACAATGAAAATTTATTTTTTTCAAACATAATTCAATCCTAAAAGTAAGGAATATTCTAGTATTTAATTTTAGTCATTAAACTATTAAACTAAAGAGGAAAAAAGCCTTAGGGAACCAAAAATTGATTCGCTCAGCTTTAGTATAATAATAGATGGGCCAGGTTAGCTCAGTCGGTAGAGCGTTCGGCTAGAAACCACAAGGTTCCTAGTTCGATACCGGTCCTCGCCAACTCAGCGTATGAGTAGCAGAAGGATCTGTGTGGTAAAGTAAGGAGCTGATGGTAGGTGTGGTGCTCCACCTCTGACGCAAAAAAACAATCTCCTTGGTCTAGCGCTATTGAAAAGGGGATAGACTCCCTCGCTGATTGGCTGATACCGACTTTAGGCCGCTCTGACGACTTTACTTTTACTTACTATAATGATGAAAATAGTGTTATGGTTATTTGGTATTCACATGTTTTGTAGAGTAATACAACTAGAGTAAGTTTAACCCTCATAGGGTGCTCACTAAGTGAGTCCTTGTGTCAGACTAAGCTAAACTTGGTAAATATTGATAATGATGAAGATTGTCATCATTATAATAATGGTTAATTGGCACCGACATGTCCGTCTACTAATTGGTTAAAGTGAAGAGGTAGCACCGAAAAAAGAATCTCTTAAAATACTGCATTGATTTGATGTCTTCTGTTAGAGACTTGCCAGTTGATACCTTTAACACAGACACAAAATGGTGACAAAAATTATCTTTACCTCCATCATAATAAAAGAAACAAAAAAAAATCTAATTCTCTCTCTCTATATATATATATATCTATATATCAGGGATTCCATCCCAGGGGTGCTTGTACCCCCTGGGGATACAAGCAGCATTCCAGGGGGTGCGAGAAGAGTCCATTCAAATTTAGATTAAATTTTCTTTCTTTTGTAATTAATATTATTTATATTTTCATTTCTTTATTTCAGATTATTATCATTCCCCTTCATCATTGAATTAAAATACATAAACTTTTTGAAGTATTATTTTATACATATTTTAAGCAAGTAATAATATTTTGTAAAGTTTATTCAAATATTAATTGTCTCAGGAATTTGAGTTCCATATTAAATTTGAGTCAGAATTTACAAGTAATTCAAATATTAATGTCTGATTTTTGTTTACATAGATTAGATTTCGAGATTGAAATATATATGATCTTTTGATAAAACTGTAGTATGGATTTATATTCTATAAATTGTAGGGGTGTGAGGTCAGGGCAAAACTCTTAAGGGTGCGGGAATTGAAAAAGGTTGGGAACTACTCTCTCTTTTTATATATATATATACTAGCAAATGTATGCACCCTCCGGGTGCAAGTATTTAAGTTTTAATATTACAAAATATCATATTAAATTAGAAAGGCTAATGAAACTGAATAAGAATATACATAAAAAGATTTGGAACAGAGGGGGTATGATTGAATAATAGAACAACTTTGAAAGTAACTCTTCCATCATTTTCCATCACTCCCGTCTTTCATTGGTAAATTTTCCTAATTAAACTATTTCGTTAAAATAGGAAGAAAAGAATATTATAGTTATTTCTTCTTGTTAATGGATTTCTTTAAGATTTATCCCCGAGATTTTTACTCATATTCAATAAGATAAAACCAAACAATTAGAAATCAATAATACTAAGCATATATTTATTAAAATCAAAATTTTAATATCAATATGCAAATTAGTCTTCCCATTAACACTGTAATCCTATTTTTGTTTTACATATAAATACAATTACATGTTGTTAGTATGTAGATATGGTCAACAGTCTTAATGATTTAAAACAATTTTATTAATAATTGAAGTTTAAATAAAAAATAAAATCATGGAGAATGTGATTTAATTAACAAAGGGAATTGTGACTTGTATAGTAATGTAGTTTCGGTTACAGACAGACAAACCCACAATCTCCATTATAATAAGATATATATATATATATATATATATATATATCTTATTAATAATGCTTTAAAAAGACCTAAAAGATTCATTGTATGGAAAAAAACAAATTATGATTTTCCGCCAACTCATTTAGTGTTGACTGGTTCTCAGTGGAGAGCAAGTCACACTCTTTTTATCACCTCAAGATTTTGGAAACATTGTCTATTCTGACCAATAAGCCTGCTCTTTGTAAACAAAGAGAGGACTTACTTAGTTTGAATATTATCAATCTTTAAATCTTCTCTCCCTCCCCCTTTTAGGTAAAGAAAAGAAATTGTTTTTATTTTCTTACTCGTCCCATTTACCAGTTATTCTATTATCCTCGATATTTAGCTCTGTTGAGCGAGGTTCGAAACTAGTCAGCGCACAACTCGTTTTTATTTCCCTTTACCCCCCCCCTTCTATTGTTAAAAAAAAAAAAAAAAAAAAAATTTTTTTTTTTTTTTCCATACAATGAATCTTTTAGGAGGTCTTTTTAAAGCATTAATAAAATTCTGTACCCCCACCAAAAAAAAATAAATAAAAATTATATCTTATTAAATACTTTCCAAGTAGAGTATCAAACATATCACCTCAATCATTAGCACAAGAATGTAGACCTCAAATATATCAAAATTGACATTAGAAACTACAATACTAATAAAAAGAATGCCATAGGTCTTGGCAATGATGATGATGATGATGGAGAAGAAGAAGAAGAAAAAAAGAAGAAGAAGTAAACCATCTTTTATTCAGTCCATATCATTTTGCACCAAGTCAAATATACTTTGAATGCCAACTATAAGAGCTAAAACTCATGCACAAGAAAAAGAAAAACCTACCTCACGTGTCAATATTAAAGTCATGCATCTTCATGTAAACAATAATAACCAATTGTCTTTATTTCAGTAAACTAGTTTGTTCTTTTAGTACCTTAATAGTTGTTACACTTAGTGTATGAAATCTATAAGCAATTGGGACAACTATTATGGGACACAGGTAAATACATTTTCCCCTCCATTTCTTTTGAGCAAGAGATGAATAAGGTTCACTTAGAATTTATTTTATACTCACTACTAAACTTCAAAATTTTCTTGGATAATTTTTATTCATTTTTCTTCTTTATTAATTCTTCAAGTAATTTTTATTCATTTTTCTTCTTTAATAATTTTTATTCATGAAAAATGAATAAAAATTATTAAAGAAGAAAAATGAAATTCTTTAATAATTTTTATTCATTTCTCTTCTCTAGTAATATAATTTTTATTCATTTTCTTCTCTAGTAATTTTTATTCATTTCTCTCTTCTTCTAGTAATTTTATTCATTTTCTTCTCTAGTAATTTTTATTCATTTCTCTCTCTAGTAATTTTTATTCATTTTTCTTCTCTAGTAATTTTATTCATTTTATTCTCTAGTAATTTTATTCATTTTTTTCTAGTTTTTATTCTAGTAATTTTTATTCTCTAGTAATTTTATTCTTCTCTAGTAATTTTTATTCATTTCTCTTCTCTAGTAATTTTTATTCATTTCTCTTCTCTAGTAATTTTTATTCATTTCTTCTCTAGTAATTTTTATTCAGTTTCTTCTCTAGTAATTTTATTCAGTTTCAATTTTATTCATTTCTCTTCTCTGTAATTTTTATTCATTTTCTTCTCTAGTAATTTTTATTCATTTCTCTTCTCTAGTAATTTTATTCATTTTCTTCTCTAGTAATTTTTATTCATTTCTTCTTCTCTCATTTTCTTCTCTAGTAATTTTTATTCAGTTTTTCTTCTCTAGTAATTTTTCTTTAACAATTCTATAATGATTTTTAAAATTTTTTTTTTTTTTTTCAATAATTAAAATAATTTGTCTTTAATAAGTAATTTTTTAAAATAATTTTTATTCAAAATTTTATTTAATAAGATTTTGTCTCATTCATCTACAGCGTGAGGTTGTCAGTATAATAAAAAGTAAACATTTATTAAATAACAAACAAATAATAGAGACATTTATTGATTTTTCTTCCCCTTCTTTTCAATCCTGCAAACAATGAAGGGTATGATTTTTTTCTGTTTCTTTGTCCATAACATCTTAGGGGGAACAAGAACAGATACTACACTTTGATCTACAGCATTAGGTCAGCAAGGCATATTTAGATATTTAGTAAGTTTTATTAATAAATACAAAATGATACACTTTGATATACATACATATATGTTATCTAATGTATTTTCTTGATAAATAAATGTCACAGAATTTCAAATATATACATCAATTTTTTCATGAGTAATAATTAGTTATATATCATACTATAATTATCGGCATATCTAAAAAAAAAAAAAAAAAAAAATCAGTTTATAGACTAATGATGGAAAAAAAAAAATCAGAATAGAATAAAAGATACATTTTGCACAACAAATATTCTAATTTTCAACATACTCTTTCAGTGTCAATGCACTTAAGTAGTGTATAATAATCATACAGGTTGAATATTATTCATTATGTGTCAGGCCACGGACTTACTGATCCACCCTTTTTGTGTGTGTGTATATATATATATATATATATATATATATATATACCAATTTTCTATTGTTTTGTATATCTCTTTTCTCTCTCATTATATATTAATATATATATATATGTATACACACTAATTTTCTATATTGGTTATAAGGTTACTCTGTAGGTCCATATCTATTTTCTCACTCTCTAATATATATATATATATATATATATATATATATATAATATAATCTGTATACACACTAATTTTCTATTGTTTGATATATTGGTTATAACATTATAGATCCATATCTTTTTCTCTCTTACAATGTATATGAGAGAGGAGAATTTTGTATTGTTGCCTATACACACACACACACACTAGTATGTTGTACAATTGTATACACGACCAATAATATTTTGTATTATGAAAAAAAAAAAAAGAAAAGATTCTCTGCAATTACTTACCTACCCCCATACACCCCCCCCCCAAAAAAAGTCATTTTGACCTTAGGTCATCTTGAATAAGAATGCAATAATTTACCCTACCAACAATAAAAATATTTGAAAAGTCTCCCTTCCTCCAAATACAATTAATAATGAACCTACAATTTGTCTTATTATGCTAATTGGAAATGAATCCTTAGAAAAAGTATTTAATTACGAGGTTTAAACTTATTCTGTTTAATTAATTAAAAATCAATTTTCTTTCTTTCTATAACTTTCCTTTTCCTTCCGAGTTCTTTACTTCTTATATATTCCTTTTCGTCTCAAACTGCAGATGCGTTTTTGTTTTTTGTTTTGTTTTTGTTTAGATATCCAACATAATTATCACCTCACACCTCGTATTTCAAATAAACCAAATATATAAGTATTTTCAAAATCTATCTAAATAAATTTTAAAATGAAGTAATCATTAGTTCATAATTGTTTTTGCCTCGTCTATATTTATTTATTATTATTATTGCTGTTGTCTATAGATACGCTTTGCAGTTCTTGCAGTCTATGACAACATTTCCTGTACACACACAAGATATTTGTGCATAGGGATTACCTGCATTGCGATTGTCAATTCTCTCTCACTCAATCTCCCCGGACCTCCGTTCCTTAAAATTAGCAGCGTGGTTCTTATTATTTTGGTATTGGCCTTTTTTCCTGTTTTCTTTTCGTGTTTTAAAATTTTTGGATAATTTTTTAAAGTTTAATTTTCAATCTTTAAAGTAAATTGTGGCTAATAACGAAGAACACTCGTATTTATTTATTTATTTTTCTTTAATTGCTGCAACTCATGAGTGTAGAATTTCTATGAAGATGAATAATTTTTGAATTTTAACATTTTAAACTCTGCTAGCATTACCCCAAATTCAAAACTTTTATTCTATCTTTTTTATAGTTTCGACCAAGAAAACTAAATTGATTTGTTTGTTTTGTTTACTTAATATACTCAAACTAATTTTTAAATGTTTTTTAAAAATTGTTTAAGTAATTTTTTAATGATATTATTTAAATTTCAATAAACTATTTTTAAATATTTTTTTATTAAAAAAAAAAGTTATTCAATTTAACAATGTCCATTTTTGTTTAAAACTCGTACTACACTTTCGTCCTACTTTAGACTTAACTTTTCATTTTTTAAGTTTTTTTCTGCTTTAAGGGATTTTTTTTTAAACGGGACATAATTTGTATCTTTCTTTTTACTCAGCGAACTCTTCTAGGGACGAAATTTGAATGTTTAGAAATTGTCTTTTATTTAGGTTTTAAATAAAGAACTTATTGGCTACCTTTTCTTTTTCAAACAAACAAAAAAATGTCAAAATTTGAAGGTAAAGATATCGAAATTTGACAATTCTACACCAGTTGACAAAGATGAAGACAAAATAATAGCAACGAAAAAATGTCAAAGTATTTGATTTTTTAATTTTTTTTAATTTAAATTTTTTTTTTTTACAATGCCTCATATTCAAAATAAAACCTTATTTAAAAAGAAAAAAAACTTAAAAAAAAAACAAAACTTAAAAAAAATTTGAGTTTCTTTTTTTTAAAAAGAAAAAAAAAATCATTAAAGTGTTCGAATTGAAAAGAAAAAAAGAAAATCACTTGGCCGACAAATTTTAATAAAATATGGAAAATCAATTTTATGACAGTACACTTGTAGAAAGTCGACATTAAAAATGGGGGAGGAGGTGTGTTTCGTCAGGTGACCACCTTCTCGTAAATTGTACCAAAGACAAGCAGGCAGACGACTTTTTTTTAAATAAAAGAATTTTCTAGTATCTAATCTAATCATTAAAATTCTCCAGTTTGTTAAGTTTATACATTTTTCTTTCGGAACATAAAAAAAATAGTTGTTGTCTAAAGTTTTTTTTTTTTTTTAATGTTTTTCTTAGAAAAAAAAATGTCATTCTTTTCTTTCTATTTTTCTTTTAATAAAAAAAAAATTCAAAAAATTCAACATATTAACAAAAACTATCAATTACAAAGGTGAGATTTAAACAATAGAAATAAAATATTAACAAAAAAAAACAAAAAAGAAATACTTACCCTTAAAATGCGTGAAGGAGCCGAATTGATAAAGATGCCCACCGGAGACTGTTCTCTTGAAATATTAAGAAGGTAAGCAGGAGATAAAAGAAAAAGATAGGTAAGTAAAAAAAAAAAAAAAAAAAAAATCAAGGTGTGCGAGTGGGTGTGACCACTAACTATCTAACATAGCCGTAGTTGGTAAAAACTGCAGATTCAAGTGATATTACAAGTAATAGTTCGTTGTTTCAGTTTGGACCAACAAAAATAAGCACCTTGTTCTTTTCTTTTGTTTTTCTTTTTTTTTTTTTTTTTTTTTCTTTTAAGTTAACGGTCACCTAAGAATCCCAACATTGTGTAATAATTGTAACTCAGAGCAGCACGAAACAGCCACCTGTTTTGTATATATTTATTTATTAAATAAATAAATACATCCGGCTGTTGTGTTGCTAAGGAAGGATATATCTGCAACAGTCCAACACAGATGCAACTGCGTGTATGGTGTTGCTTGAAATATTATTATTCTTATGTGTGGTTTTAATTGCCTTTACTCTTTGCTTGCTTTACCACGTAGAATGGCGAAGTCTCTATACGATAGCAGTAAAAGAGAGAGAGAGAGAGTGAGAGAATGATCCTTCCGCGTGTTGGGGAGGGGAGAGAGAGAGAAAGAAAGAAAAGAGGTAGAGAGTGAGAGAGAGTGAGAGAGAGAGAGAGAGAGAGGAAGTGATTATTGATTTTTCTTTTTTTACACGACTAATTTCAAGTAAGAATCTGCATTCGAAAAGTTAAAAATTCAGGGCTGGTCTCGTGGTTGTTCCCATATGTAATACACCTTTCTCACCTCACCCCACCTCCACTTTTAACAAAAAATTAACGTAACGAATTCAACCCCCCCTTCTCTCTCTCTCTCTCTCTCTCTCTCTCTCTCTCTCTCTCTCTCTCTCTCAGGGATTTAATGTTACAACTACTACTTGTTTGTGAGTTGCAGTAGTAGTTCTACTCCCTTTCTTTTCCCGGCTGTCTCTTGAAAAATCCATTGTTTTAGAAAACTGTTTCGAAGCTTTTCGGGGGGATAAAAAAAAAGAGATTGTAAATTTAAATCACCTCCGTTCTCGACTCTTTGAAGAATTTAAGCTAACACACACACAGAAAAAAAAAAAAAAAAAAACGAAGAAAAAAAAACAACAAAAAAACGCAATGTGTGCATTTTCTTTTATCCAAGTCACCAATCTACGAAAGAGAACACATTTGACTGTTTTCTACAGCATACACGCACACACACACATATATAAATACATACATATCTACTATATGAATACCCTGTGTTATGCATAAAACAGAATCTCAAATAAATATGTACACACACGTGTATGTATTCTCTTCTCTAGCAGACGCTGACGGACACAGCATTCCCCTAAAAAAATAGAAAGAAGCGTTTATCCTTCTTTCCCAGATTTCTACAACACGATTCTTCGTTATTATTAGGGGGCCTACTGTAGAATTTGTGATTGGCCGTTAGTTAGTCAGAAAGAAAAAGTTCCATCCTCGCTAAGTACCCCATGAATACGGCCTTGTGTTATAGTCGAGATAGGTAAATAACCACGTTTATTCGCTGTATAGTGTATAATAATAGGTATACCCAATTTGTCGAAATATCCGAGTTTTTACTAAACAAATTGACCCCACGTTAAAAAAAATTACCAAAAATCAGGGAATTGTCAGATTTTAATGAAATTTTCAGTATATAATTACTAACATTTTTCATTGTTTGTAAATGTAACAACGGCACATCATAGATAGATTCTTATTAGGGCATTACATAAAATTCTCTAACTTAGAAAATAAAAGTAATATTTAGTCCAATTTGCAAATGAAGAATTATTTTATTTATCTTTTAAATTATTTTATTTTATTCTATTTATTATCTATTCTATTTTATCTAATTATCTATTTATTATATTTTATTTATTTAACTATTTATTTTATTTTCAATTATTTTAATTTGTTTTATTTAATTCCATTTTTTGTTTATTTATTTTATTTTGTTCTTTATTCATTTTATTTTTTATTCATCTTAATCTATTTTATTTATCTATTCTATTTTATCTATTTAATTATATTAATTATTTATTTTATTTTATTTTATTTATTTGTGATATTTAGGGTCCCCGTATCCCCCGTTGACCGTCAATTTAATAATCCAATATTCTCGATATAGCGGAAATAAATATGAAATATGAAATATTAATAGGAATCCTTCACTCCTTTCTATATAGAAGTATCACTATCATTATGGACCGTCGTTATGATGGGTTCACGGGTTGTCGAGTATTTTATGAAACTTGCCCATAAATGCTATCCGGAGGCACACTACGTAACAAATTAAAAATAAGAAAGAAGAAAAGAAATCAAGTAAAATCGTAATTCTCGGTGAAGTCTATTGTCCCTGTTGCATAAAGAATTCACACGACTACTTGGTACGCACACGGCATTTAGGATAAGATTTGAAACATTTTTCATTTTCTCTAATACAAAGTAACACAAGGTACACATAGCAGTAACTTGCATGAATAACAATATCTTCTTATTAATATGCCTTTCTTCTTACCTAATCTATCGCAGTCTGTTCAATCTATCTATCTATCTATCTATCTATCTCAGACTTTTAATCTATCTATCTATCTATCTATCTATCTATCTATCTTTTATATCTTTTCATATCTTTCTATCTATCTATCTTTCATATCTTTCTATCTATCTGTCTATCTATCTATCTTTCATATCTATCTATCTATCTATCTATCTATCTCAGACTTTTTATATCTATCTATCTATCTATCTATCTATCTATCTATCTATCTATCTTTTCATATCTTTCTATCTATCTATCTTTTCATATCTTTCTATCTATCTGTCTATCTATCTATCTTTTCATATCTTTCTTTCAATCTATCTGTCTATCTATCTATCTTTTCATATCTATGTATCTATCTATTTATCTATCTTTATCTATCTATCTATCTATCTATCTATCTATCTCAGTCTATATCTATCTATCTATCTATCTATCTATCTATCTATCTATCTATCTCAGTCTGTTCATATCTCTTTACCTCAGTCTGTTCATATCTATCTATCTATCTATCTATCTATCTATATCAGTCTTTTCATATCTATCTATCTATCTATCTATCTATCTATCTATCTATCTATCTATCTATCTGTCTTTTCCTATCTATCTATCTATCTATCTATCTATCTATCTATCTATCTATCTATCTATCTATCCCAATCTGTTTCTATCTATCTATCTATCTATCTATCTATATCAGTCTGTTCATATCTATCTATCTATCTATCTATCTAGTCTGTTCATATCTATCTATCTATCTATCTATCTATCTCAGTCTGTTCATATCTATCTATCTATCTATCTATCTATCTATCTATCTATATCAGTCTGTTCATATCTATCTCTCTATCTATCTATCTATCTCAGTCTATCTATCTATCTATCTATCTATCTATCTATCTAGTCTATATCTATCTATCTATCTATCTATCTATCTATCTATCTATCTGTTCATATCTATCTATCTATCTATCTATCTATCTATCTCGGTCTATTCATATATATCTATCTCAGTCTGTTCATATCAA
>CM042174.1:28557908-28565408 GCA_023376005.1 Doryteuthis pealeii | reverse complement strand
TTATGTGTGCCTTGTCACACTAAAACTGTTTGGTTTGATTTGGTTAATTTAACGGCATATTAACTCCGTGTGGGTTATTTAATGCGGAAATTTGATTCATTTGTAAACGTTTGATTATAATCATAACTATATATTATATTTTCAACGTTCCATTGCAATAATCTTTTTAATCACACTATTTGTCTATAATAATAATAATAATAATAATAATAATAATAATAATAATATAATGAGCAAAGACAAACTACTTATCGATAAGACCCAACAAAATAGTAAATGTATACTTTGCGGTAATATAGATGAAACTGTAAACCATATACTCTGCGAATGTAGCAAACGAATGTAGCACAACGAGAATACAAAACTAGACATGACTGGGTTGGGAAGGTGATCCACTGGAATTATGCAAACAAGTAATTTTGACTATACAACAAAATGGTATATGCATAAACCAGAATCTGTTCTTGAGAACGAAACGCATAAACTTCTCTGGGACTTTGAAATAAAAACGGATCACCTTATCCAAGCAAGAAGACCAGACCTAGTATTGATAAACAAAAAAGAAAGAACATGTCAACTGGTGGATGTTGCAGTGCCAGCAGATCACAGGGTGAAGCTAAAGGAAAATGAAAAAATGGACAAATATCTAGACCTTGCCAGAGAACTGAAAAAGTTATGGAATATGAAAGTGAAAGTGATACCAATTGTAGTTGGTGCACTTGGAACAGTCCCAAAAGGATTAGAAAACAGGTTTGGAAAGTCTGGAAATCAGAGGAAGGATTGAAACCATTCAGAACACTGCACTGCTGCAATCTGCCAGAATACTCAGAATAGTCCTGGAGACCTGAGGAGACTTGCTGTCACTCAGACTCCAGTGAAAGGCCATCAGCTAATGCTGATGTGAAAACTCAAAAATAATAATAATAATAAAATATCTGGACCTTGCCAGAGAACTGAAAAAGTTATGGAATATGAAAGTCAAAGTGATACCAATTGTAGTTGGTGCACTTGGAACACTCCCAAAAGGATTGGAAAAGGGTCTGGAATGTTTGGAAATCAGAGGAAGGATTGAAACCATTCAGAACACTGCACTGCTGCAATCTGCCAGAATACTCAGAAGAGTCCTGGAGACCTGAGGGGACTTGATATCACTCAGACTCCAGTGAAAGACCATCAGCTAATGCTGATGTGAGAACTCAAAAGGAGTGAATAATAATAATAAGAGAGATGAGGAAGCTGTGGAACATGAAGTGAAGGTCGTACCAATTGTAATTGGTGCCCTTGGAACAATCCCCAAAGCTCCGGAAAAGAATTTGGGTGAACTGGAAATCAGAGGAAGAATCGAGACTATCCAAAATACTTCATTGTTGTGATCAGCTAGAATACTCAGAAGGGTCCTGGAGACCTGAGGAGACTTACTGTCACTCAGCCTCCAGTGAACCACCAGCTGCGGCAGGTGTGAAAAAACTAATAATAATAATAATTTTTTGCTTTAGATGTCCATCGCTGACAACGATGACGTCACACCATGTCTTTAACAGTTGTGGACCCTCTGGTGGCTAGTTAGTCTAATTCTGGACTTGCAGATGCGTTCACATACATTGCAAGGGAAATTCTCATCTGTATTTGGTGTTTCATGACGACGAAAACATCGCCGCTCTGCAGCTCTGCTAATCTCGATATTGAGCCGTTCAGCTCCTGTGCGGCACACGTCTCGCCAACTCTGTCTGATGGAGACCAGATCTTATAATAATAATAATAATAATAATAATAGATTACACATAAGAAGACCAGAAGATGGTTAAGTAAAGGAAACCTCAAAAGGAAACAGCACAAGACAATGCCATAAGAACAAATTATATCAAAGTGAAATAGATAAGACACAACAGAACAGTAAGTGTGTGATGCCTGGAGACAGAGATGAAACGATCAACCATGTAATGAACATATGCAGAAAAGTAGCAATCGAGGGTACAGGGCTAGGCACGACTGGGCAGGAAAGGTTATCCACTGGAAATTGTGCAAGAAACTGAATTTTGTGCAAGCAACCAAATGGTATATGTAACGGGATATTGTCCTGGCTTTTGTGAGCGAGAACTACTATATTAAAAAAGGAGGAAGAAAGAAATAAGTGAGAGAGTAATGAACACAAAACAGTGTGACCGGTGCGTGACCTCCCGAATGGAGAATTGAGTGTCAACCGGAAGTCGGGTGTTGACCGGAACCGGAAGTCACGTGGTGACGTGGAACAACGAAGAAAGGGACCGACCTCTTTTCGATTTGGGACAGCGTAGGGTTAAGACGTGCCCTTGGTCCCGTGTGGGATGACGGTAGTTTAATAGTTCTCTCTCTCTCTTTCTCTCTGCCTTTCCTCCTCTCTGATACGAACCCACGAGACGAGCCTACCTTGGAAATAAAGGCTAGCAGTTGTGACTACATATTTCTCGCGTTGTAATTTTTATCAACAAGAAGACATTTTTAGTACCGTGAATATATCGCCGCCACCACCAGCGCCCCGTTATGTATATCGCTTTGGGTACTGTGACCAGATATACGACAACGTTACAGATATCGTTTTAGTACCCAGAAAAAAGGCACAAAGTTACATATATCAGAAACCGGAATCCGTTCTAGAGAAGGACATACTTAAAATTCTCTGGGACTTTGAGATACTGACAGATCACCTTATACCAACAAGAAGCGCGTGGTGTAATGGTTAAAGTCATGGGAAATGGACTCGTCGCCCCGAGTTCAAATCCTGGACGTGGCAATTGCATTTCACTTAGCGCTAATACCCTTGGGAAAGGTATGAATCCTACTCTCCCTCCAGCTATGGATAAATAGCAGGGCAGACTGGGCTCTTTAACCATGGCTAGGTAACCAGTCTAGGAGAAGGAAAACTCTGAATTCAAACCTGTTAAACTCCGCTTAAGAAATTGACCTTGTGTCGTATCCTGCTCGTGCGGAGGACTTGGTAGATATATATACCAACAAGAAGATCGACCCTAACAAGAAAAAGAGAACTTGTC
Organism: Doryteuthis pealeii; assembly: GCA_023376005.1. Lineage (NCBI taxonomy): Eukaryota > Metazoa > Mollusca > Cephalopoda > Myopsida > Loliginidae > Doryteuthis > Doryteuthis pealeii. The sequence goes on along the minus strand of CM042174.1, from coordinate 28,562,379 downwards.
AACCACTAGACACTACCGTCCCGGAAAGATAAGCAAAAATACCTGAACTTTGCCAGAGAATTATAAAAAACTTTGGAACATGAGGGTGAAAGTGATACCAATTTTAACCGCCTTGGAACGGTTCCCAAGGATTTAGAAAGTAGACTGGTGGAATTGGATATCTGAGGAAGAATCAAGTAAGAGTATTTACGGATTCGAAGGAGCCCTTATTTCTCCGTAGTTGTAGGCAAATTGTCGGAAAAAGAAGGAACAAACACAAAGTAAATGTATTGACAAAAAATTACATAAGATTGTTGCAAATTTAATGGTATTTGTTACAATCTTATCTGTGGATAAATTTCTTGTAGTACTGGTGATAACACAGCTTTCTTCTCGTCGGTGGGAAATGTAGATAAGACGTTTCGTCTCCGTAGTTGTTCTTCCTTTAGTCAGTGTGCTGTCGTACCGGCCTTGATGCAGTATGCTGATACAATGCCTTAGACTGGAATCTGGTTGTAAGGTTCTGAGATAAGTGGACCCTGTTTTGGGGCTTGGTAATGAGAGCTTGGTGTCTTATGCCTCTTCTCCAGTACTGCCTTGCGATAAGTGGCCCTGTTTTTGGGCTAAGTGAGAGAACGTTAGTTTTTACGTCTCTCCTCCAGTAACGGTTCTTCGATAAGTGAAGTTTTGGTATTTGGCGCCAACATACGATGTTGGAGCTCGTCCCCTGGTGGCAGGGGGAGATAATTAGCTAAGGAATTTCCGATACAAGACCACCCAAACAGCAGCATTGTTAAGATCGGCTAGAATACAGAGAAGAGTCCTGGAGGGTTGAGGAGACTTGTTGTCACCTAGACTCCACTAAAAGATCACCGGCTAACGCTGGTGTTAAAAACTCATAATAATAATAATAATTGGATGTTGCCAGAGAGCTGAAAAGTCCGAGGGAATATTCCAATGGCGGTTATTCCAATTGTTGTGTGCGCTTGGAAAGACCCGGAAGATTTGGGAAGGGAGATGATACAAGACTAACCAAACCAAAACATTTTAAGATCAACTAGAATACTCAGAAGAGTCATGGAGACCTACCTGGGGATACTTTCTGACACCAATGGAAAATAAGTGAAACAATAATAGTCACAACTGGGCGGGAAAGGTGATCCACTAGGAATTGTGCAAGAGATTAAAATTTTGACAAAGCTGACAAATTCTATATGCACTATCCAGAAGTGATTAAATCGAACTTAACAGACCCAAATTCCACCATCGTATGTCACCTCGCCGAAAGAAAAAAAAAATACCAAAAATCAGGGAATTAACTGAATTTAATGAAATTTCAGGTCTCCTGGAGCTTTCTGAGTTTTCTAGCCGATCTTACCAATGTTGTTGTCCGTATGGTCTCGACCCTCCTTCTGATCTCCAATTCCTCCAGTCTGTTTTCCATGTCTTTGGGAATTGTTCCTAGTAAACCAGCTACAGTTTGTATCACCGTCTTCCTCATGTTTAACAGCTTTTTTTGTTCTCTAGCAAGGTCCAATTATTTGTTATCTTTTCGCTTTCTTCCGTTTTCAAGAGATGACAACTTCCTCCTCCTCCTCTTCTTCTTCTTCTTCTTCTTCTTCTTATTATTATTATTATTATTATTATTATTATTATTATTATGAAAATTTATCGTCTCAGAAATTTAGGCTGAAAAAAGACCAAAGGGTACAGCGATCGCAATGCTGTAATAAAGATGACAAAGGAGAGGAAACAATTTTTTAAATTGAAATAAGTAGGTCTGAGCCTATTCTTCTAGTGACTACCCCAAGCGGAGATTTAAGAGGTTTGAATTCAGAGTTTTCCTTCTCCTAGACTAGTTACCTAACTGTTGTACCGGCCGTTCCTACAGTGGAGAATATACACCGGTTCTCACTATAAATAGTGAGACACCGAGTGAAAAGGTTGTACTGTTACCGTACTGTTACCGTACTGTTACTGTTTAGCGGCAAGCTAGCCGTTCTTGTACCTTATTGTAAATACACTTGTCTCTTTTTACCCTACCTCGACTTGACTTCTTTTTTTTACTGTTGAACTAACATCACAACACTAACCATGGTTAAAGAGCCCAGTCTGCCCTACTATTTACCCATAGCTGGAGGGGGAATAGTTGGATTCATACCTTTCCTAAGGGTATTAGCGCTATGTGAACTGTGGCTTCGTCCACAATTTGAACTCGAATTGACGAGTTCATTTCCTATGACTCTAACCAGTACACCGCGCTTCCCAGTTATTTAATTAATTCGGACCAGTTTCCGTGATTTCGGGCGCTTTACTTCCCGGCCTTCCCAGGCGTCAGTCACATTCAAGAACCTTGTGGAAATGTCGAATGTAGCATTTTAACAAGAAAATTAACAGATGCGAAAAAAATCTGAAGAAGGCTGAAGTGTAAGTTGGCCGAAACGTCATGAAAAACCACAAAGACCATGGAACTGGGTCAAATAGACATTTTAAATATCACAGTAATTATTGAACACAAAAATAGAAGTGAAAAGAACACGTAACTACAAAGGATGCTATCAGATGGCGTACAATGTTAAGAGGGGGATGCCCAAGAAATAATAAGCGTAAAAGAGATGAAATAACAATTTGCTAATAAGATATAGCAGAATCTAACACAATAAACGTCATCATGGAAGGAACAGGGAAAGTCTTTTGTCCAACATTGGACTCAAAATGGCGGATTATTGTTATTATTATTATTCCTTTTGAGTTTTCACATCAGTGTTAGCTGATGGTCTTTCACTGGAGTCTGAGTGACAGCAAGTCTCCTCAGGTCTCCAGGACTCTTCTGAGTATTCTGGCAGATTGCAGCAGTGCAGTGTTCTGAATGGTTTCAATCCTTCCTCTGATTTCCAAACTTTCCAAGCCCTTTTCCAATCCTTTTGGGACTGTTCCAAGTGCACCAACTACAATTGGTATAACTTTCACTTTCATATTCCATAACTTTTTCAGTTCTCTGGCAAGGTCCAGATATTTGTCAATTTTTCATTTTCCTTTAACTTCACCCTGTGATCCGCTGGAACTGCAAAATCCACCAGTTGACAAGTTCTTTCTTTTTTGTTAATCAACACTAGTCTGGTCTTCTTGCTGGGATAAGGTGATCCGTTTTAATTTTAAAGTCCCAGAGAATTTTGTGCGTTTCGTTCTCAAGAACAGATTCTGGTTTATGCATATACCATTTTGTGTGTGGTCAAAATTTAATTTCTTGCATAATTCCCAGTTGATCACCTTCCCAACCCAGTCGTGTCTAGTTTTTGTATTCTCGTTGTGCTAGTTTGCTACATTCGCAGAGTATATGGTTAACAGTCTCATCTCTATTACCGCAAAGTCTACATTTACTATTTTGTTGGGTCTTATCAATTTTCGCTTTGATGTAGTTTGTCCTTATGGCATTATTTTGTGCAGCAATTATAAGTGATTCTGTTTCTCTTTGAGGTTTCCCTTTCTTAACCATGTCCAAGTCTTTCCATGTGCAACCTCATCTATTTGTCGTTTGAAGCGTCCATATAATTGTTTTTCTTCCCATTTTGTTTTTCTAGTCTTTGTCGTTTTTTCTGTTTGTCCATCTGCCCGTTTCTACTATGTTGGCCGCCATTAGTAATTTGTCTTTGCTCTTCCTTGTGTAATCTTCAAGTTGCTGGATTGTGGTTTCTACGCATTCCTCTATGTTGGCAAGACCTCTTCCCCCTTCCTTTCTTGACACATACAATCTATCTCTATCATCTCTAGGGTGGAGAGCCTTGTACATGGTCATTAATTTTCTCGTCCTTTGGTCTATCTGTCTGAGTTCTTCTTTTGTCCATTTTAAGAATGGTCCTGAGTATCTTTAATGGGGACAGCCCAGGTATTAATTCCTTTGATCAGATTTCTGCTGTTAAGTTTCGTTTCTAGAAGTTTTCTAATTATTATTATTATTATTATTGTTGTTGTTGTTCACTCCTTTTGAGTTTTTCACATAAGCGTTAGCTCGGGTCGACGAGTCCATTTCCTACGACTCTAACCACTACACCACGCACCTCCCTAAACAGGTCTGAAAGAATCAATATATGTATTAAACAACCCCTCAGCCACGGGAAAAATACGACAGAAACTTATTTTTAGCGGAGTACAGCTGGTTTCAATTTTTTTTTAAATCCTTTTTCTATTCAGTTTTTTTAAAAAATAAATACGACAGAAACTTATTTTTTAGCGGAGTAAGCTGTTTTCAATTTTAAAAAAAAATCCTTTTTCTATTCAGTTTTTTAAAAATAAAAATATGACAGAAGCTTATTTTTAGCGGAGTACAGCTGTTTTCAATTTAAAAAAAAAAGTCCTTTGTCTATCAGTAAAAATCTTTAAAATACGACCAGAAGCTAGTTTTTAGGCCGGAAGTAATAGGAGCATACAGCTTGCTGTTATGCAATTTTTTGTTAATCCTTTTCATATGCAGTTGTTAAAAACAACTCCTCTA
>CM042174.1:28529122-28557808 GCA_023376005.1 Doryteuthis pealeii | reverse complement strand
AAGATGATCAATATATCTGCATTGTTATTTAGTTTCATTAGCCTTTCTAATTTAATATATTTTATTAACATTAAGACTTAAATACCCAGAAGATGCATATATTTGCTAGTAAAAGATATTGCATGGAAGATGTTCAAATAGCTTGTTGAACTTTAGTAATGTTATACCTACTAGCAGGACCTGTGGATATACCAGTGTGGTCAGCTGCATCTTTCGGATGTATTTCTTGATATCAACGAGAACTGGTCATATCATCAGATTACGAAATAATATCAGTTTTTTCTGAAACATTATGTACATCCCTAAACGAGATCTCAAACTGTAAACAAAAGTATGATGGCGGATCTTGCGGCATGTAGAGCCTGTGAAACATATAAAAAAATGCGTCTCCGAGCTCTCTCTCTACCATAAGAAAGGAGGAATCCAAGTAGATGGTTTCTAAGACCCTTAGCCACCACCAGGGCGTCAGAGACATTGAGAATTACTTAAATCACTGCAACACCGATGGAAAAAGTGTATGGACTGAAAAAGTGGACTATGTTGAAAAATAAACCTTAATTTGGTCACATTCCGTGAGCGTGAGTGTATTTTGGTCAGCGTATGAATTTTTCAGCCAACCCTCATATATATATATATATATAATATATATATATATATATATATATATATTGGGAGAATATGTGCTTAATTGAAGTCATACCTAATTTGAAAATTAATTAGTTGATAATTAATGAATTAGGCTGACGAGGCATAATATGCTGAAATGTACGTACAGAGATTGACTTTTTCTCGATTTGTTCACGCCTTACATTTGAACAGATATATTCGCCTAATTCATTAATTATCAACTAATTAATTTTCAAATTAATCACATATTCTCCCAAACATTGTCGGCTACCGCCATCTCAAACAAAGTGTTTGTGTACTCTCACACACACACACACACACACACACACACACACATATATATATATATATATATATATATATATATATATATATACATATATATATTGAATGAATGAATGAAAACTTTAAATTTGCTTTATTGTAATAATTTATTTCAACTGCATCAATGCATCAGTATCAGACATGAGCAAAAAAAAAAGTTATTACTGAAAGAATTGCCGAGAATATAGGGATTTAAATTTCTAAGTTTTTTGGGGAAGAGTGTCTCAGTTTGGGAGGGTAGGAGCGGGGCTAGGAATATATATATATATATATATATATATATATATATATATATATATATATATATACAAGAATAAAGAAATAACAAAATACTTAGAGATTTAGCATTATAGTCTATTTCATAAAGCTAAATCTCTAAGTCTTTTGTTATTTCTTTATTCATATATTTGCTCTGTGACTCTAACTTTAAGAGCACACATTGAGCTCTCAAACTGCAACAGTTTTTTTAAAATAAAACTATTGTGTCGTAAGGAAATTCTTCTCTGGAATTTTGGATTATATATATATATATATATATATATATTATATATATATATATATATAATGGAAAAGGTGACTTACCAGTGAATATGGTCACGATGGTTAGATGATGCAAAATTCAGGACGGTAAGTCAGCGATATAACAAATACAAAGTGCTCAATACGTTAGTAGAGCAAATTTATTACACTGTAGGTACAAGTGATAACCTACTCAAGTTTCACCATAAGGATCTTCAGGGTTAAATCCACTGAATTAATCAAGATATTGATTAGTTGCAATATATATGATTACTGTAAGCGCATTTTTGTTAGAGATAGTACATATTTGTGTGTGTAAAATCAACAATACTCGAATGATATTATAATCAATAAATAATATCTTGGCTAAGCTCCTTTAGAATGTCGGGTATCTTTAATATTCCCGAAGTCTCATTGGCTAGAAAACCAACAAAAGGAAATACAGCAAAAGACACAACATAACGGGCGAATAGTACGAATGTCTAAAAGAGTCGGGTAGGTTGGCGCCATTAAAGCAATAAGAAATACAAATCACTCAGGAAAAAAGATTTGTTCTGTATATAACCCGAGGAACCGCAACTTCTATTGAGAATTCGGTAAAGTCAGGAAATTGACAATTCTACAGTCAGAATTGTTGACCAAAGATCTTCGTTCATTATCCGTCACTTGACTGAGACAGGGAGGTCGTGGGAGAGAAATAGCTTAAGACGATACAAAATAGTAAATTCAATACAATCTGTGCTATAGACATGGTGCAAGTAGACTGAGCAAAGCTTAGTAGATATCTGGACAGCAAGCTTACTATCATGAATGACAAGCTGACCGAGCAACCCTAAAGCTAGGATTATGGTGAAGTCTCGTTGAAAGCACCGGTTCCGCTGGACCAACGAAGTTAAGCAGCGATGAGTCTGTTCAAACTTCATTGGGACCACGTAAGTAACAGCAAGTACTGTTTTTTTTTTGTTTTAGAAAGCACCGGTTCCTGCTAGACCAACGAAGTTAAGCAGCGCTGAGCCTGTTCAATACGCAATTGGGTGACCATGTAAGTAACAGCAGGTACTGTTAGCGGGGGTCGGTGCTTTCTAAAACCCAAAAAACAGTACCTGCTGTTACTTACGTGGTCACCCAATTAAGTATTGAACAGACTCATCGCTGCTTAACTTCATTGGTCTAGCGGGATCCATTATTTTTTAATCATGGGTTGGATCCTCGCAGGAGGTCCCATTAAAATCCCTATGTAAAAAAGACCTTGCCTTAATCCAGCCACTCCGAAAAGAAAAATTAATGTCTCCTATTTAAAATACTAAATGCAAAAAAAAAAAAAGAAAGAAAAATCCATTTTGTTATCATTTAAATTTTATCTTTTTAATTATCTTCACGAATATAAATCAAATCTTCATTATTTTTGTTCAAAAACCAAGCTCAGGTGATATTTAATGTGTATTTAATGTGTATATATATTTACTTTGTCGTTAATTGTATTTTTTTTCGAGGTTTCCTCCTGACATACAGATACACACAAGTACTCTTTATAAATGTATAGATGAACATATTATTTTAGACATTCAGAACATATTATTTTAGACATTCAGATTCAGATTAAGTATAATCCAGGTGTCTCCAAACTACGGACTGCGGGCCAGATCCGGCCCGCGAAAGTATTTTATTAGAATAATTACACTCAAAATTTGAGCATGCACCATTAGACAGTCCTCATTGTTTTTTAAAACAAGTTTTAATAAATACATGACTGGTATTATATAATCTATAAATAGTTTGTTTTATTTTAATACATATTTAAAGTTTACATTTCAAATTGTTTTATTTTTTAATCCTTTAATGAATTTGATGATTTTACTTACTTAGGGTACAAACTCGCTGACATTGAATTTTTTACTCCCACCCCTCAGGCAATATGTTTTAAAAACCTATTTTTACATCACCCGGAGTGCGTTTTTTATTTTGTACTAATATATATAAAAAAAGAAATGGTTATGCATAACGAGATTTTACAGTTGTTTCTTTAGGATCAAATCATTTATAAAAGTTTTGGTAAAATTACTTAGACTCAAACTTGTTGTAACTCAGGGAATAAGTTACATAAGATTTGCTTAAATTTAAAGAATATCGATATCTCATCTTAACAGCATGTTTTTTTAATTTTTTTTTATTCAAGACTATATCAAAATTATTAAGACAATATCAATTTTTTAAAAGGCCCTATCGGATGTTACGGTCAAATGTTTAGTCGGTGTGCAGCCGGTATTTGTACGGAAATAGATTTCATTTTGCAGCAGTCGTGTATTTCGATACTTGAATTTGTTTGTTTGCATTCTTTGATAATGTTTTGAAAATAAATATGTTGGTTAAGTTTTTTTTTTTTTGCATCTTACGCCACTCATAAATGAATATAACATAGAAAGATACATTTTGTATTACATCATTTTCTCAGAGCTTTCGTTCTGGCTAGCCAGTATTGAACACAATAATAATGTGGCCCGCGCTTGTTATTTTTTCAGTTATCCGGCCAACTGTGAAAAAAGTTTGGTGATTCCTGGTATAATCAATGAATCAACAAGCCGTAGCTCTCATAGACAAATACCTGGATCTTGCCAGAGAGCTAAAAATAGTGGACATGAAGGTGACGGTGATATTAGTAGTAGTTGGAGCCCCTGGAATGGTCCCCAAAGAAAAGGAACATTATATCTCATCAGACTCCAATGGCTTTAATGGCCGATAAATAATGAGATCTCATCACAAAGCAATTAGGAAGAAACTTTAACCGTTACCCCTTTTGCTGTCGCATTTATAAAGCAAGCCCCCCTCTTAAAAAATGAAAGAAAAAGAAAACACTGATTTTTTAAACATCCTCGTGGTGATTGTAGTAATCATGTTAATTACATTCAGTAAGTTTCGTTGAATAATTTTTTATAGGTTGGTTGGTTGGTTGGTTTTTACAGCGTGTCAACCCTTGTTGGGGTAATTTATGAGGAAGAGCGTCCCGGTCCCCTGCCTCAAGAGTTGTTTCCCGGTGACTATTAAAATAACAACCCAGCTCAGTCTATTAAAAACTATCCATCTATTTATCTATCTCAATTTGTTCATATTTATTCTATATTACTTTAAATACTAAGATTTTTTTTTCATGTTTGTTTAATGTCTTGTTTTTAGTTTAAATAAAAAAGAATTACGACAAAAAAAGAAGCCCCCCCCAAATACATTTACTTGTTGAAAATATCTATCTATCTATCTCCATTTGTGCGTATCTATCGATATTATTTTGTTTGTTTATCTATCCATCTATCTCAGTCTATTCAAGACTATATACCCATCTTCATATCTAAACAAGAATTACAACAAATTACGATAAATAAACAAGAATTACGACGAGCTGGGTTGTTATTTTGATAGTCACCGTGTAGAGGTTTTTGAGGCAAGAGACCGGGACGCACTTCCTCATAAATTACCAGGAAAACATATATGTGTGCTTTTACTAACTTAATATTTCCAAGTTATTCTCTGATAAAATAAAGCAAGAGCTGGGGTTGTTATTTTGATAGTCACCGGTTAGCGGTTTTTGAGGCAAGAGACCGGGACGCACTTCCTCATAAATTACCAGGAAAACATATATGTGTGCTTTTACTAACTTAATATTTCCAAGTTATTCTCTGATAAATAAAGCAAGAGCTGGGGTTGTTATTTTGATAGTCACCGGGTAGCGGTTTTTGAGGCGGGAGACCGGGGCGCACTTCCTCATAAATTGCCCTTGTTGGGTCCTTTTATGCCCGAGACGTTTTTGTTTTATTCATTCTTCATGGATACTTAATTTTTTAAACTCATTTTTTTAAACATTTTTAAAAAATCATGTTTTTCTATTCAACTCCAGATGGGACCCTAACAGGTACTACCACTCCAGGTCAAAATGGACCTGGACGTAATGGTGATGAAGGGGTACTCTAAATTCCCCCAAAGCTCTAGAATTTGAACTTCACAATCAGATAGGTTTTAACGTCATACCCAGGAGAGAAAGGCCCTCAGCCACTGCCTTCTAGCAAATATATCATAAAAAGCTTTGTGGTTCCATAAGGGCAATAGGGTTGGGACAATGGTCAGAAGGCGCTAAATCTGGTCAGTTTGTAGGATGTAGTAAAGTTGTCCACCCGAATGAGGCGATTTCCCCCCCCCCCTGTCCTGATGCTTGTGTGTGGTCGAGCACTGTTATGTAGTAGGAGAACATTGTCAATTAGCAAGTTGGGTCGTACTCGTCGGATTCTTGCTCAGAGCCTAGTTAGGGTCTCAATGTAAGCCTTAGTAAAAGTATTTACGTATCGAAGTGTCTTTTATTTCCCCGTGGTCGTTGGCAAATTGTCGGACAAAGAAGAACAAATACAAAAGTAGAATGCAGACACTTGTACACATTTACAAGGATTCACATAAAATGGTTGAACAACAAAAAGGGTACAAGGATTTACATAAAATGGTTGAACAACAAAAAGGGTACAAGGATTTACATAAAATGGTTGAACAACAAAAAGGGTACAAGGATTTACATAAAAGGTTGAACAACAAAAAGGTACAAGGATTTACATAAAAGGTACAAGGATTTACATAAAATGGTGAACAACAAAAAGGGTACAAGGATTTACATAAAATGGTTGAACAACAAAAAGGCTTGGCAAATTAGATGGAATTCGCGACCAGACTTATCTGTTCTGAGTTCTTGGTGTCGTGGTGTTAGGTGTTCTTTCGTTGTAGGGAATGGCTCTAAGCGAGCTTCTCGGGTCGTTTCTAGTTTTAGTTCTCAGTTTGCAATTAACACCGTCGTTACAGTATGCTGGAATTAATGCCGTTGAAGGTTCGTTGAAAGTTTAGGGAACGGTAATACCGCGACTACCCTTAATGCGTGGTTTGTGATAAGTAGGCCCTGATTTGGGGCTAAGTGAGAGAGCGTGGTTTTAGACGCCTCTCTCCAGTAACAGATCCTTGATAAGTGACGTGGGGTTTTGATTTTGGCGCCAATATGCCATTGGCGATTTGTCCCCCTAGTGGCAGGGGGAAGATAATTCTCATGGAATTTCCGATATTAGTCTTATAAAAAACTTCACATGAAAAAAAAAAAAAAAAATGGCATTACTTTTTTGACTCACCCTCGTATATACTAAAAGTCATTGCTGAAGAACATTGTCGATTGGCAAGTTGGGTCTTACTCGTTGGATTCTTGCTCCGAGCCTCATTAGAGTCTCAATGTAGACCTTAGTCTTATTAAAAAATATTCACATGAAATAAAGAAAATGGCATTACTTTTTGACTCACCCTCGTATATACTAAAAGCCGTTGCTATTAGTTTCTACTTACTCATACTAATGTTTGGAAATAAAACCAATTACGATCCATTACTTTTCTTTCACTAAAATCATCATTGTTATTGGTTTCCTGGATTCACTCGTCTTTTGTTGACAGTTGATTGATCGGAGGGGGCCTTTTAGAAAAGGAAGGGATTTAGAAAAGAGATAGTGAGAAGTGGAGATCAGAGGAAGAATCGAGAACATTCTGGGTATGACACTAAGCTATATGTGGGGAAGAGGCTTCAGCTCTGACGCTTTGGAAAATGTGCAATTACTTCATCATCACTCCCAGGTCCACTCTGACTAGGAGTAGTAGTACCTGTTACAGAACCATCTATGTGTTAAATATTGTTCAAAATAATTAGTATATGATAAGAATGCTTGAAAATATATAACGGTGTACAATCTTATCTTATTATAATGGAGATTGTGTGTTTTTCTGTCTGTAACCGAAACTATATTCCTACTCAAGTCACAATTCTCTTCACATTCTCCATGATTTTATTTTTATCTAAACCTTAATTATTAATAAAATTGTCTTACATTATTAATACTGTTAACTATGTCTATATACTGACAACATGCAATTGTATTTATATATACAACAAAATAGCGGTTTACAGTGTGAACTGGAAGGCTAATTTGCATATTAATATTAAAAAATCGAATTTAATAAATATGTGCTTAGTATTATTGATTTCTAACTGTTTGGTTTTATTTTAATGAATATAAGTAAAAATCTCTTCAATGAATCTTAAATGAAATCCATTAACAAGATAAAATAACTGTCATTTTATTCTTTATTTCCTAATTTAACTAAATAGTTAAATTAGAAAAAATAACAATGAAAGACGAGAGTGATGGAAGAGTAAGTTTCAGTTGTTCCATTATTTATTATACTCCCTCTGTTTCAAATCTTTTATTATACTCGCTCTGTTTCAAATCTTTTTATCTGTATTCTTATTTAGTTTCATTAGCCTTTCTAATTTAATACAATATTTTATTACATTAAAACTTAAATACTTGCACCCGGAGGGTGCATATATTTGCTAGTAAATTATTATTATTAAATAGGAATAGTTACTTAAAACCAAATAATTGTGTTATAGGGTTAATTCTGTTAAACAAAGCGGACCATATGACCTTTAGGCACCCCTTCCGCGATCTCGACTCACAAGGATACTTTTCTCATTTACACCGTCAAAATCCGGTTGTTTGTTAGGGGTTAGGGTTAGGGGTTAGGGTTAGGGGTTAGTTTTATAATAAAATGTACTATAAATATATATGAACTATATAAAATGAGCTAGAATCCTTAGAATAGTCCTCTGGTTCTAAATAAACTTGCTGTCACTTAGACTGCAGTGAAAAACCACCAGTTAGAGTTGGTGTAAAAAATATTCGCAAGGAGTAAAATAGCCAGGGGATGATCTAGAGCGAGGGAATATCATTTCTCAGGTTTCTTTTATCCATTAAATAATACATATATACATAGATATATATGCACATGTATACACACTAAAACAGGATTTAAAAAAAACAACTTAGAACTGAGTTTCCTTAGGTGAGCTTGTATCCAACATGTTGAATACTAGCACACCTGAGGATCTGCAAAATGATCCGGATTTTATTATATTTTATACTTAAAAATATGATATTGCTCTGCATTTTGTGCTTAGAGTATTGAAGATTTTACAGATTAAAAACACTTTTAAATGGTGTGTGTATGTGTGCATAACATACACACACACACACACACACACACACACACACACACACATATATATATATATATATATATTTATATATATATATATGAATATGATAAAATGAAAAAACAAAAGATGTTTACAAACTGAATGGGCTCATCAGGAGAGAGTGCGCAAACCGTTTCGGGGCCTTTCTCTCGACGGTTTTAGGGCCGGTGTTGCTTTTCTAAACCGTCGAGAGAAAGGCCCGAAACGGTTTGCACACTCTCTCCTGATGAGCCCATTCAGTTTGTAAACATCTTTTGTTTTTTCATTTTATCATATTCATACTGTCGGATTAATTTCCATTTTATTTTCACACACACACACACACACACATATATATATATATATATATATATATATATATATATATATATATATATATTTGTATATGTATAAGTAGTAACTTACCGGTGGGTATAAGTACGATCGTTGGAAGCGCACAATATCCAGAGGTTAAGGTTGAGAAAAAACAAATACAAAGTGCTCAATACAATGTAGAGCATAAATTTATTTTAACAATGGAAAGGAGTAACCTACTCGAGTTTCATCGATTGATTCTTCAGGGTTACTTTAAATTAATCGAGTTTTCGATTAATCTTAGGTGTTATAAACATGCCCGTTGGAATGGGACTTAACTTTAGTAGAGGAACGCTTATTTATATTTTCGTAGATCAGGAACGGTTTTTGTTTATTGAATTAAAAATTTAGATTAATTTATGGGAATTATTTTTTTAATTATTATTTAATAAAAGATGTGTTATGGGTCGTATTAATAGTTAAAAGGTAAAAGGTTAAAATTATTTAATAACTAGTTTAATTTGGTTTGAGAGTATTAAAAAAAAGACCGGTTGTATATGTTACGATAATAGAAGTTTTGGGTAGTTAAATATAGTTAATTATATAAAAAATAATATAAAGAGATAAAAGTAAGAATGAAAGTAACGATAAGCAAAAATGTATTGAAATAAAAATAAAAATAAAAATAAAAGTGGAAAATAAAAAAAATAAATATATATATATATATATATATATATATGGATGTATTCATATATATATATATATATATGCTATTTGCACAGTGTTATATGGTTTCAAGTTAATTATGTATCGTGATATATACCCAGTTCAGACGATTACTTTCCAGAAAATCTTGCGAGCCATCTAGACCATTATGTCACCATTGACGTCATGTGATGTTATTATGATGATAGATGATTAAAAAAACTTTTTTTTAAGTTAACGTTTGGCAGAGAGGGTTTTTTTTCTATATAGATAAAGAGTATCTCATTTGGGGATGCACTTATTACATCTCCGCGAAAATTGTCCTCGAAACCCTTCCATAATTGTCTCTTCCTTCGCATTCATCACCCAAGGCGATGGTTTTGGGTATTTCCTTTATTGTATAGACGTAGGCTTAAGCCTTTATATTCAATCTGAAAAAAAAATACATCTTTTAAATTTATCCTTTTTCTCGTACGATCGTGTATTCAAACATTATCCAACAAAGAGAAAGAAAGAAAGAGAGAGAGAGAGGGGGGAGAGAGGGGATGGAGAAGAAGTGTGAATGATGGGAGGGGCTGATTTTAATCAATTTCCAGGTAATCCATATCATTAAAAAGGACTGGGAAAATATTCATACATTCCATTTAATCCTTCGATCTGTGGAGCCTTCAACTCTACTGACTGAAAAATTGCTGAAAATGTTTCGCCATCAAGTCTGACGAGAAAACTCCCCAAAGCGAGGTAGAAAATTTAAAAATAAATACATAAATAAATAAATAAATAATAATAATAATAATAATCGAAACCGAATCCCTTATAATCGCAGCACAAGACAATGCCATTAGAACAGACTATATAAAAGCAAAAATAGATAAGACGCAGCAGAATAGCCAGTGCAGAATGTATGGAGATAGAGACGAAACGGTCAACCATATGATAAGCGAATGCAGCAAACTAGCAGAAAGAGAGTACAAGACTAGGCACGACTCTGTGGGAAAGGTGATCCACTGGGAACTGTGCAAGAAATTCAATTTTCACCATACAACCAAATGGTATATGCACAAACCTAAACCTGTCCTAGAGAACAAGACGCATGAAGTTCTCTGGGACTTCAAGGTACAGACGGATCACCTAATCCCGGCCAGGAGACCGGACCTAGTACTGATTGACAAGAAAAAGAGAACCTGTCATCTCGTGGATTTTGACGTCCAGGCCGACCACCAAGTGAAAATGAAATGGCGGGGACCGGTATCGAATTAGGAACCTTGCGGTTTCTAGCCGAACGCTCTACCGACTGAGCTAACCCGGTGTTTTAACTTATGTTATAAAATGTTTTCACATTAATAGCATTTTGTGGTGTTTTCATATCCTTTTATCTATACAAGTCAAAATACATAAATTGATTAAGTTATAACGATTCAGTGAGTGTTTACATTATTTTGGGACACCCTGTATATATATATATATATATATATATATATATATATATATATATATATATATATATATATATATATAAAATTTTTACTTTAAGGCACTTACAACGTATGTATCGCATAAAATTCGATACTTTTTCTTATAGAAAATAAACTCTATAAGAAAAAGTATCGAATTTTATGCGATACATGCGTTGTAAGTGCCTTCAAGTAAAAATTTAATATATACTTTATTCAGCAACGTTTCTAAAATAAACAAACATCCAAAAATCTTATATATATATATATATAATATATATATATATATATATATATATATATATATACAGATGTCCCAAAATAATGTATACACTCCTTTTTGTATTCTTTCTCTTGTATCTTATTTATAAGTTAAAATACATAAATTGAATAAGTTATAACGATTAAAAGAATGTATACATTATTTTGGGACACCCCGTATATCTATATACAGGTGTCCCAAAATAATGTATACACTCCTTTTTATATTCTTTCTCTTGTATCTTATTTACAAGTCAAAATACATAAATTAAATAAGTTATAACGATTCAAAGAGCGTATACATTATTTTGGGACACCCTATATATATATATATATATATATATATATATATATATATATATATACAGGTGTCCCAAAATAATGTATACACTCCTTTTTGTATTCTTTCTGTTGTATCAATCTTATTTACAAGTCAAAATACATAAATTGAATAAGTTATAATGAATCAGTGAGTGTATACATTATTTTGGGACACCCTGTATTGACTTATTTTGTTGACCTTTGCCAAGAGTTTGTGGAGATTTTGTTGATGACAGGAAGCGGAAACAGAACATCACATCTATTCAATATAAGATTAAAAGGAAACAAAAAAAACTCGGTCTTTCTATGTCTGTCTGTGTGTCATGTGACACACGTGACTGAAAAGACGATACGAGAACCAAAGAGACGCACACATATTGACGTTACAAGAAACATCCGAGTATGTTCACATTTTCCCATAGCGCTAATGCCCTTCGGAAAAGTATTAATCCAACTATTCTCCCTTTAGCTATTGGTAAATAGTAGGGCAGACTGGGTTCTTTGTTTGGCACTTTTGTGCAATGGCTATAGTCGTAGGAAATAGACACGGGAGTTCAAATCCTGAACGTGGCTGTTTTCATTTTCCAATAGCGAAAATGCAATTGGGAAACGTATTATATCAACCATTCTCCCTGCAGCTATGGGTAAATAATAGGACAAACTGTGCCCTTTAACCTTGTTTTGGCAATCGGTCTTAAAGAAGTGAAACTCTGAATTGAAACCTGTTAAATTCTGCTTAAGAAATTGACCTTGTGTCACATCCTACTTATGCGAAAGGGTTGGTAAATATATATCATCTTTCTGACAGAATTTCTGAAATGAAAGTTTGTTACTATTATACATTGATTCTTTTGTACCAGTTTCTAGGAGTTGGAAAACTCTGAATTCCAACCTGTTAAACTATGCTTAAAAATTGACCTTGTGTCACATCCTGCTCGTACAGAAGAAACATCCGGGTATTCTAAGAATTATGAAAGATGTTAGGCTGATCGAGTTATGATGGAATGGTTTAGGCAACGGTGCATTAAAAGAGTTGACATAATTCTAATCCGTGATCCTCTTTGATCTTTGACATCCAATAATCCGATTAAAAGGCTAATCCGCCCTGGAATTATGGTGGTCGGACTAGGAGTTACAAATCCAGTGACCCCCCCCCCTTGAACTAGCATCCTGGGTATGATATTAAATATTTCAGTATTGAGACTCCAGTTCTGGAACTTTGTAAAGTTTGAAGTCGCCCCTATTACTCCAATCTGACTCGGAGTAGTAGTTGTTAAGATTTAGTTGTTTAATGGCTCATCAACCTTCGTGAGTAATTTAATGCCAAAGGCTTTTCTCTCAAAATCAATCCAAATTTTTTTTTCAAATTCTTTTTCAACAACCTTTCTTCAAAAATCACCACAGTCAAAATCCACAATTCATCAATATTAAAATTACTAAGTTACTTTTTACCAACAATCTCTGATTAGATTCAACAGTTTATCTTTTCCTTCTTCTCTTAAAATATTCTTCAAATCCACAATAAAACATCAGTTAAAATCCATAAAAACCCAATAAAATTCATGATCAATATTTCATATACTAAAATCTCTTTTTCACAAAAAACAATCTCCAGTTAAATTTAAATCTGTCTTTTTTTTTTCTAAAAATGTTAACATTCAAAATGGCCGACATTGGGGAAAAAATACATGCTTGACCCCAACGAACATTCAAGATCAAACATGGCGGCCGTGTCTACGTGACTGGTTATTAAAAAAAAAATCCTTAAAGAATAGTAGTAGTACTATTTTACTCATTACTGTGGTAGATGAGGGGTTCATATCTTCTCAATAGTGTTAGTCCGAAATTGAATGAAACTAGAGTTCGAACTTGCTTACTACTATGTTACAGTCCAGTACATTAGCCACTATGTCATGGGGTCTCTCCCGGTAGTGGTTAATAAGTTTAACATATTAAACGGTAATACAGAGAATACATTTGACTAATTTTCTCTTATATCTAAGACAGATGTTTGGATCTAAATTGATGCTAAAACGAAGACAGAAATATTGAATTGTGATTGGCTCTGAAATCTGCGTCGCATCTAATATCAAACTATCCCACGCGTCTAATAGCGCGCTTTCAAGGGGTCAATGTTATTACCCGTCAACAACTCTCGGGTAACTTTCCATGGACCCCGTCATTTTAAGTATATCGGACCCTATTTAAAATTCTAACTACAGGTACGTTCTTAATTCATAAGCTGCTTATAAATTATGTAAGACCTTGTCATAGTGTAATGGTTAGCAAGACAGTCTCGCAGAATGACTATTAATGTAGTGTGTTCAATTTTCACCTAGTGCTCTATACTTGTGGCCTTGTGCCAATTTATAATTGGCACAAGGCCGTAAGTATAGAGAACTAAGTGAAAATTGTTAAGTTTTAAGTGGTTTACATTCAAGTTACACTGAAAGCACCGATTCGAAATCAAAGAATGGTGTAATAGTTTAGTGAAAGAATTGATTTAATCAAACCCTGTTGTCTCTTTCACCTATGGCATCGGATAATCTGACCAGACGGTTAATCCGAAAAGACAGATAATCCGACCATGCAGATAAACCGAAATGACTCTACAACCGTGGAGGACGAACTACAGGATAAAATAAGTACGAGCAGTTTCAAGCCCACTTTAGATTTTTTAATAGAAAACAAAAAAGTACAGTGCTATTTTAAGTTACGACTTTTTGTAAAAGATATGAGTGTTAAATTATCATCTTTTTAAATTTTTATTTCAAAATATTATTATTATTATTATTATTATTATTATTATTATTATTATTATTATTATTATTATTATTATTATTATTATTATTATTATAAATTTTGTATTCCATTAAATATTATAAATTTTAAAATTATTATTTTATGAATTATTATATTTTTCAATAAAATAGCAAAAAAGAAGTACAGTGCTATTTTAAGTTACGACTTTTTGTAAAAGATATAAGAGTGCTAAATTATTATCTTTTTAAATTATTATTTCAAAATATCATACATTTTATATTATTATTATTATTATTATTATTATTATTATTATTATTATTATTATTATTATTATACATTTTTAAATTATTATTTAATGAATTATTATATTTTTCATTAAAATAGAAAAAAATGTACAGTGGTATTTTAAGTTACGAGTGTTCCAGCTTATGAATTTTGTGAGTAAACGAGCTGTCACTTATTCGATTTTTTTCTTTGTATTGCGAGCTAGAATTAGAGGTACGAGCGAGCTTCAGATACGCTTATGCTAATTGGTTCAATAAAAAAATTAAGTTTCCAAATTTATCACACCAAAAAATATTATTTATAAAAAATAAGCATTAAAACATATTACAGCACACAATTCATTACATTTTATTCTATTATATTTTTATATGATACAGTGCTATTTTTCTCATGTAAAAAAATAACATAAAAATTAGGGTGTTTTTTTGCCCTACCCAGGACATTCATTTTTTAGGGATCTTATCTTTCTGCAGGAGACACAGTCAGCGTATTCTAAGCCCAACCGGCTGGGGTATCGTTTCTTGAATGTTCTTACACACAATTATATATCAAGTATTCGGTCATTTCCTATTTGAGTAACATGAGTGACCCAGAAAAAAACAGAACCCAAATTATTTATTTATTTTTCCATTAAACTAACCATAAACCGCAACCCTAAACCCTAACCCTTGTTAGACTTAAACTTAAAAAAAAATTAAAATTAACAGTTTTATTACAAAATTTGTGGGTACTGTTTTTTCTGGGTCACTCTGTAATATTATGTTACTCAACTAGGGGGCGTTAGGGTTAGGGTTAGGGTTAGGGTTAGTTTAATGGGAAAATAAATAATTTGGGTTCTGTTTTTTCTGAGTCACCCTGTAATATCATGTTACTCAACTAGGAAATAACCAAGTATTCTACTATAATTATATTGTAATGCTACGGAGAGTGGTTATATTAAATAATGACTCAATTCGTAACTTACAATGAAAAGGGTTTATTTGGTAACGTACAACAATGAGTGACCGCTCGAATAGGCGGTCTCGCTAGGAAAGACAGGCCCACGAGGGTAAATTGTCAATCGTCTTTATTGAAAATAGAACAGTCTATTCTATTCTAGAGGGGTGTAAGATTCAAGGGTTATGACAAAGTCATAACTCGTTGGAACGCGAACAAACTCCGAAACAAAAAAGGGTTGATAGACAAAACATTTAATAGGAATACAGTACATGGATATGACGAGATACATAAAGTACATCGATACATATACAAGAGTAGAGATAATGACACATTCATGAATGGTAAAATACAAGATAATTAGGTATCAAAGAGATACCTAAATGTACATAAAAACGTAGTTACGGATACATGACTAAAGGATAGTCATATATCGTATAAGAGACTTACTAGCAGTGAGTGGCCAGTGTTAAGGGCCGAAGCCCCAACGAAAAAGGGGTAGACCGTGTCTAACCCATGTGGTCTCGTAGCGAGGAGTAGGCAAAGAGGAAGAGAAATTCAAAACAGCCGCTTAAATACACGAGACCCCTAGCGGGAACCAGCGATACTAAACGGGCAGACAACTCCCCAGGCAAGTACGAAAATAACTCCTACAGGGGTATCCATTCTTCTCTACAACAAATTCATATACAATTATGTCGTTTCAAATACCTATTTCTATCTAATAATAATCATTTGTTTGTCGGCGTTTTGCCGAATGAGATAGAAAACACATTGATTTAATCATTTTAAAGCATTTCATAACAAAAATAACCCTTGAAAAAGAATGTTGACTGGATTTAATATAACCGCCCGAAAACATATCTATACGTGATGATAGAAGCGATTTTCTGACATCTATTTTCAGTATTGTAAATATTTCTATTGACTGTAAACGTCCATTATAGCTATCGAAACCCAAATCGAGGCTTTATTTGATTTTTTACGCTAGACTATTGACCGGAAGTCGACGCTGGACTCTATCCAAATCGAACTGGTTGGTAATAACATCATCGAGATTTTTTTTATTAAATAAAGCAATATCGACCATCATAAGTTTTTGACAAGTATTTCCTCTATCTTAATTTTATTTGCTTTTCATAACAAACTATTCAGAAAATCAATTTACGACCATTTTTCTTTAAA
This sequence comes from Doryteuthis pealeii, assembly GCA_023376005.1. Lineage (NCBI taxonomy): Eukaryota > Metazoa > Mollusca > Cephalopoda > Myopsida > Loliginidae > Doryteuthis > Doryteuthis pealeii. Next base: position 28,541,035 of record CM042174.1, on the reverse strand, counting down.
AAAAACCAGCGATGATCGAAAATAAATGTTTAACTGTCTCTGCGACCCTCAGTGTATCACCAAATCTAAAAATAGAATTACCAAAGTGTGTCATCATTTTCAAAAATTAGTTCTCTCCATTTTTCCACCAAAATCTAACAGGTTGCTAGGATTGTACGGCATGTAACCCTTGGGTTGAAGACGTTTTTTGTTTTATTCATCCTGTTTGAGGAGGTATTTAAGCCGGAAACGATGATTTTCACTTTCATTGCATATTGTAGGGACTGTGGTTGTTTGGTGAGTGTTTAGTTGAGGAGTTGAAGAAGATCCGAGTTATGGGTCCCCACAATTTATATGTATAAGACTACGGAAATGAAGTTTCCACAGAAAACAAAAGACAAAATTGATAAAGGAAACAAACTTTATATACATTAATTTACAATTGGTATATTCAATTTCAGATGTTGCCGACTGTATGTGTCTGTACATAGTAGTGTGTGACAAGTGTGACATTGTTTATATTTGTGTGATTGGTTGTGTCAACATTGTTTTGTCTGTGATTGAAACTTGTGATTGAAATTTATTGTTTTTGAGCGAGAGAGAGAAAATTGGAAACGAAAATACGAGACCAACCTGATATATCATTTTGTGTCTTCGGGCAGCGACTTCTCCCCATTGTGTCGATGTTGGGGAGAACTTTCGCTCCTACTGTCGAGTTAGGAGCATCAGCTCCAACTCTGTCGAGTCGGGAAGAGCGTAAGCTCCCACTGTCTCTGTCTTTCAGCTAAAAGGGTCTTTTTATAATTCTCTTTTGTAATTGTCTACGTGATCATTAAGCTAAAATATTCATCAAATATCAGGTGATTTGCAATGATGCAATATTGAATGATTTTGGTATCTGTGGAAATCTGGTGACATAAATTATCGGATGAATTTAAACCATTGTTTCTATTGTTGTTAAAATATTTCTAAACTAATATTTATTTGATTCTCTTTTGTTTACATATTTCTAAACTTAGCTTATATAATTGTAAAATTACTTGTTTAAAAAAACTTAATTATTTTAATGTATCTAATTCCATATGCATGTAAATATATAAGGGACCAAATCCCTATAATATAAATCCTGCTGTTGTCTTTGCAATAAATAATATAAAAATAAAAGTGACAAAAATACGACTCGGAAAAAAAGTTTGGCTGGAAATTCGCCTGACACTGGCTCGCTTAAAACATAGCGTAAATTAAGGCAGAGGAAGAATTTTAAATCAAATGTAAAAATTATTTGTTTTACAATAATTGTAATGAGAGAATTTTATAGATGTGTAGGGGATTATCTTCCCTTTGCCTGGAAGAGTTATCTTCTCGCTACGTTGCTGCTTGTTCCCACTAGGGGACCTCTGGTATTTTAAGCGCCTGATTTGAACTTGTCTTCCTCTTTTTAGCTGGATCTTCTCAACAAACTGCTATGGGCTAGAGTCTATCTACCCCCTTCTCGGTGGGGCTTTTGCCCCCCCCTTACATTACTGTAAGTCCTTTATACAGCATGGACTATCCTTTAGTTCTATGTCTGTGATATTTATATTTTACGTACATTTGGGTATTTTGTTTATACCTAAATATTGTATATGTATTTACATGTTCTATTTTCCTGTACATTATGTATCTTATCGTTTCCATGTGCTGTTATATATATTAAATGTTTTGTCTCACAACGTGTCGGAATTGTATGTTCATTAATTAACTTTGAATCTTACAGATGAAAGTCTGTACCTGTCAAAATGGTGCATTTTTGCCGTTTTATTTCTTTCTTGAAGATGTGCTTTTTTTAACGTGATTTCATTTTCATAATTAAGTAATTCATTGAAAATATATGTAAGTTTAGGCTCTATTCTTAAGGTAAAACTAATTTAGTGATTATTTACTATTTTGATATTTTATGAAAGTTTAAAGAGTGATGGTATTGTCGAACGAAAATATTGGCCATACCCCAAAAATATCAATCAACAGCCTTCATTAATGCGCACAGGTAGAATATAATAATACTCGTGTTCCTTAATTATCCGACTGTTATCATCTTGCAACACACTCTGCTTAAAAATAAGACCGTCCAAATGTTGCATACCTCTTTCTTTAATTCCATTTCTTGGTCGTCTTTAGTATTCTGTCATCTATCTTGACTTGGTCTGGAATCTTCTAAGATCTTGGATATCTTCTAAGGCCTAGCGTCTGGAGTTGACTTGGGGACTTCGGGTCTGGTTTCTGTTAGGGATTTCTCCTTATCAGAAGCCCTGTGTCACTGTTAGTTTTTAGGTAATAAACACAAGACTTCGATTTACTTTTGAACTTATTTTATTGTTAAATCCCCACAGACATCTGCTAACTAACATAGCACGCGTATGCAGAGTGAGTCACAGTTCGGCTGTACATCTTCACTGCCTGACGTCCAACTGCAAACTGGGGACCGAACAGGCCCCACGTGACTTCACATTTTGGCGGGCTTCTGTAATTTTCCATGGGGACCCGGCCATGGTATGAAAAGGGTCATCCCCTCAGAATTACAGGGGATTGACAATAATCTTATGCAACCGCATAGATTATGTAACACAAATCGTCCAAGATTAAATGCAAAAATATAAATTCTGATTATTCGTGTTGCTTACCGCCGAATTCTTATTTATCATCAGTGTTGTCACCTCAGCTAAATAATTGACCCTTCCGTTTTTATAAGAAAGAAAGAAAGGGAAGAAACTGACATGCTACACAGAAAAAAATATAATAAGAAAGAGAGTAGGGGAAATATAGAGACGATTATTATACTTTTTAAAGAGTGAGCTATTTTGCAGTAGCTCTTAAGTAAACATATCAAACGTTGTAATAATTGAATTATCATACTATGGTATACCCACAGGTCCTGCTAGTATTGAACAATTTTCAGTAGCTCTTAAGTAAGCATATCAAACATTGTAATAATTAAATTAACATACTTTGGTATATCCACAGGTCCTGCTAGTCAAGATTATAATACTTTTTACATATTGAACTATTTACAATAGCTCTTAAGTGAACATATCAAATGTTATAATAATTAAATTAACATACTTTGGTATATCCACAGGTCCTGCTAGTAAAGATTATTATACTTTTTACATATTGAACTATTTGCAATAGCTCTTAAGTGAACATATCAAACGTTATAATAATTAAATTAACATACTTTGGTATATACACAGGTCCTGCTAGTCAAGATTATATACTTTTTACATATTGAACTATTTAGCAATAGCTCTTAAGTGAACATATCAAACGTTATAATAATTAAATTAACATACTTTGGTATATCCACCGGTCCTGCTAGTAAAGATTATTATACTTTTTACATATTGAACTATTTAGCAATAGCTCTTAAGTGAACATATCAAACGTTATAATAATTAAATTAACATACTTTGGTATATCCACCGGTCCTGTTAGACTCTCGGGTCATCTAATGCCAAATCAAGTCGTTTTTTAAAATAAACAATGGACTCAATTGTTTACAGAAGTGGTCACCCAATTGAGAATTGAACAGGCTCATCACTGCTTAACTTTGGTGATCAAGTTGGTGATGACTTGAAGAATACGACCAGCCACCAATGCATCCTAATGCGTTCTGTGATGCCGTAATATGATTAAAGGTAATGTTTTACTGATTCAGACCTATGACACCTCTCCAACAGCAGTATATTAAGTTTCGTTTCGTTTGGTTTCGTTTGTTTTACGGCATATCAACCTCAGTGGGTCATGTAATGCCGATAAAGTCGGTGCATTCTAACGCTCAAGCCGACAGGGCGGGGCAGTAGATCAAGTACAACTATATAGATCAGGGACTCCTAATGTGGAGTGCCCACTGCACGGAACGGAGGAGGGGGCAATTTTAATATGGGGGGTGTATTTGTAATTTTGAAGAGAAGTGCAAAAATCATTCAGTGCTTTGGAAGTGAGTTAAGGTTTAATTGATTCAGTTAAAAGAAATTGTTTCGCGGTATCAACGACAATTGATTTCCTTTGATGCGTAAATGTTTATTGAAGATGAAAGTAAATAAAGGTTGAATCAAAGCTGCCGGCCTCTGGTAGTTGGTGAAGATTTGCAGATGTCTTTCAAGAGAGTAAATAGCAGTGATTTTAGAAGACTTGAAGTGTAGTCCTCTTGTTATATACTGACATCAAATTCAAATATGTTATATAGCGGCTTCTTCAAACTCACGTGTATCGTGTATCTGTATACGTTGCGGGTATATATATGGTCACGTGGCGAAGTATGTAGTCGGACTTAAGAAACCACAACACATGGGTATAGTAGGAGTTGACTTTATTTCTCTCCCTCGGCTGGTGGGTGGCGAGCGTGACAATAGGAATGCCCAAGGGTTGACAATGACTACTACTACTGTTGGGATGACTAGCGTTGGTGACGTGGAAGGGGTGGACGAACCTCAATGCCTGCTGGCAGCGATGGACCGTGTCGACGGTCGCTCCTTGTGCTCTGTTCGCCGTCCGCTGTCTGACTCTCTAACTAACCTGGGATCGCTGACTTCCTTTTATATATATCAAACGCCTACGCGTTTTCTTTTGTTGTCTTTATCAGCGGATAAATCTATTTCCGAACTTATTGTTACCTATCCTTCTTTGTTCGCTTTACCCGGAAAAAGCCCTTTGTTACTCTTTTCGTCTCCCTGCCCCCGATCCAACCGGAAGACCCTATTTCCGCTTTCACCTTCTTTTAAATGTCTTCGATATACAACGCTCTAAGCGAGATATTGTGTCAGTACAAAGGTGATGGATGTAGGATTATGCTGGTCGGTTAACGATGGTTTGTCGATTTGTCTGAGGCCATAGCAGAGCGGCACTTACCAAGTATGTCTTTGAATTTTTTTCTTAAACTGAATTTTTTTGTTTTCTTAAATTTTAAGCGACCATCGAGAACGGTCAAGTCTATTGGTCATCAATCTTGGATTCTTCCTCTATGAGGCTGGTTGGTTGGTTGGTTTGTTGGATTTTACGGCATGTCATCCTCAGTTGGGTTATTTTATACCAAAGATGTTTTGTTTTATTCGTTCTTGATGGGTACTCAAATTTTAAAGAAAAATCTCTCAAACAGATTTTTTAAAACACACATATTTTCTATTTAACCCATAGATGGGATCTGACAGGTACTGCCACTCTGAGTCTGAGTGGACCTGGGAGTAATGGTTATGAAGGGGTATTCCACAGAGCTCCAGAACTGTAACTTCATTATCAGATAGTTTTTCATATCCAGGAAAATAAGACCCTCAGCCACTTCCTTCTAGCACATATATGATAAAAAAGGGTTGGAGCTTGCCAACAGAGCAATACAGTTAGGACAATCACTATGTGGTGTAGTGGCTAATAACTAATATTTCTTTACTACCCTTACTTAGATATACATGCTCCATCAATGATATCTAGGACTTTTTACATATTAATATACCAACCTATATATATATATATATATATATATATATATATATATATAATAAACCAAGCGTGTTGGTATATCCTTGCGGTGAGAAAAAAAACCAGCAAATAGTTTGATTGTAAAAATATACTACCTAACATAAACCGGGGAGAAAAAAATTTTTGAAAAAAAGAAAAGACCAAGATAGTTGTACCAACAAAAAATAATCTATTGGTACAATATTTGGGCCAAAAGAAAAAACAATTTATATGTATATATATGTATATGAGATATATATATATATTCATATAACCGCTAGGAGAATAACTAATAAGTAAAAAGTGCTCAATACCTAAGTAGAGCAAATAATAAAGATAAATCTAATGAGTCAGTCTATTAGTTTCGCTTAATGCTCTTCAGGGCTGAGATCTAACTAAACTTTCGAGATTTTTTGAACTTTTTGACACACCTTGTATTCTGAAAAAAATTAACGTTCCATTCATTGTTAATTTCTATCTTGGTAAATACAGTGTCAAACTCTGCACTTTTATGACAAACCTTGTATTCATTGGTCAGGGTAGATCTGGTATTTTTTATCGGATTTGGGAGCCTTCTCGAACTCGGAAATATTTTCGAACTCGGGAAACCCTCTTGTCGTAATTGGACACAACATAGTGGATAAAGGCGTTGGGTTAAGACAGTTCTAAGCGACAGTTATCTCTAGGCTGCAGGTTCAGTCCTGGTTAGGGGCAGCAGTAACATAGAATTAACATAGAATTATAATTAACCCAGCTTAACACCAGTACCCAGCTATGGCTAGCGAAATGAGAACAGGATACCCCGTGGATTTACTAAAGGGTTGGGTTCAAAGTTCCGTGATGGCTCCCGATTACGACAAGAAGGTTCCCGAGTTCGAAAAGAAAGTTGCCAAAATCGAAAGGAATGTTCCCGAGTTCGAGAAGTCTTCTGAGTCCGACAAGAAATACCTGAAGAAGGCCGGAGGGCACATCGGCCGAAACGTTGTACATGTAACAACGAGGACAATATTCCGAATAATCCAAATAATACTAAGCTATGGATATAAAAAAAACTTAAAATTATACAAAAGTCGAGAGTGTTTATTAACAGTACTAGTACAAAATAAAAAGCACCCTCCGGGCGATGTAAAAATAGATTTTTGAAACATATTGTCTGAGGGGTGGGAGTAAAAAATTCAATGTCAGCGAGTTTGTACCCTAAGTAAGTAAAATCATCAAATTCATTAAAGGATTAAAAAATAAAACAATTTGAAATGTAAACATGTATATATAATACAGTATTAAAAAACTGAGTGTAATTCTATGTTATATGACGATAATGCGACGTAAAGTGACGTAAATTCACTAAATGGTGGACAATGTACAACTTTGAGGACAGAGTGACCTAAGGGTTAGGTAATTCGTAACTAACGTAGGTTTAAAAAGGTTACTCACTAATTAGATCCCAAAGGTAAACTTCAGATCCTTGCAGGACTGTAGACGTGGAGATCTTACTGAATCTAAGATCCTAACGTGACTACGAGATCCTTTGATTAACGTGGCACTAAAGGACTGCGTTGGCGTGGGTCTGATCGGGCGTGGATCGACTACCGTGCAGGACTACGAGATCGTAGTGAGCGAGTTCGAACTTCAGTCGTGCTATTACGTTTACTTTGAATACTACGTTATATATATATATATATATATATATATATATATATATGTGTGTGTGTGTGTGTGTGTGTGTGTGTGTGTGTATGTTGAAAAGAGAAAGAAAGGAAAGAAAGTATTGAATGGATAAAATAGGATATTTTGATTAATTTAACTTACACGTGTTTCGGTCAGGATTTTATCTATGTGTACATTGTTCTATCTATTATCATTTTTAAATATTTCATTATTATTATTTAAATATTTCATTATCATTATTTATAAATATTTTATTTCATTTCATTTTGTTTATATCCTTTATTTCTCTTTTCCAACATATATATATATATATATATATATATATATATATATATATATATATATATATATATAAAAGATGGTGTTGATATTAAATAACCCTTAAAGGTTGACATACCATTAAAATAAGAAACCAAAGAGGCTCTTTTGATTTGTAGAATTGACTGTAGGGGTCTGGGGATTTATTTTCCTTACTCAAGCGCAAAACATCAGTTGTTTGTTTGTTTGTTCTGTTTTTCGGCGTATCAACCTCGGTGGGTTATTTAATGCCGGCAATGTTTTGAAAGATTCGTAGCGATAATTTGGAACTCAATTTTTTTATAAACACTGTTTTCTAGGTTATTTCCTAGCTAATTGAGTAACATGAAATTACAGGGTGACCCAGAAAAAATAGAACCCACATTATTTATTTTCCCATTAAACTAACCCTAACCCTAACCCTAATCCTAAACCTAACCCTTACGTAACGCCCTAGTTGAGTTATATTACAGGGTGACCCAGAAAAAAACAGAATCCACACATTTTGGAATAAAACTGTTAATTTAATTAGTCCAACAATGGTTAGGATTAGGGTTTAGGGTTTAGGGTTAGGGTGGGGTTGGGGTGGGGTTTAGGGTTAGTTTAATGGGAAAATAAATAAATAATTTGGGTTCTGTTTTTTTCTGGGTCACTCATGTTACTCAACATGGAAATAACCGTTTCCTAATGTGTGGTTTTGCGATTGAGTAAGGAAAATAAATCCCCAGGCCCCTACAGTCAATTCTACAAATCAAAAGAGCCTCTTTGGTTTCTTATTTTAATGGTATGTCAACCTTTAAGGGTTATTTAATATCAACACCATCTTTTATATATATATATATATATATATATATATGTGTGTGTGTGTGTGTGTGTGTGTGTGTTGTGTGTGTGTTGAAAAGAGAAATAAAGGAAATAAACAAAATGAAATGAAATGAAATATTTAAAAATAATAATAATGAAATATTTAAATAATAATAATGAAATATTTAAAAATAATAATAGATAGAACAATGTACACATGGATAAACTCCTGACCGAAACTATTAGAATAACGGTTATGGTCACAGGAAGTGGATTAGGCTACCCGGTTTCAAATCCTAAACGAAGCTGTTCACATTGCGCAGTGAGAAGGATAATAATTATTATTTTAAAACACGTACTAAAGTAAAAAAAAAAAGTAAAGTCATCGGGGTGGCCTAAAGTCGGTATCAGCCAGACAGCGATGGAGTCTATCCCCTTTTCACTAGCGCAAGACCAAGGAGACTGTTTGGCATCTGAGGTGGATTGTCACACTTACCACTTCCTTACTTTACCGCAAAGCCTACTGTGCTACTCATACGCTGAGTTGACGAGGGCAAGAATCGAACCCGGAACCTTGTGGTTCATAGGCTGATGCTCTACCGACTGAGCTAAGCCGGCCCTGATTACCGTTTAACTCTTTGCTTACAAAATTTACCCCATGGGTGTACCAAATTTTCTTGGTATTTGTTTTACCTGTATGAAGGGATATTTCAAAGTTCACTATCTATTCACCTCAGAACTCATTCTATTAAATATAAAGTACTATTATTATTGTAATATGAGTCCTTCTGCTCAATTATAATGAACTAACCATCAGTTTTTGTACTTTGATAGGAATAGCCACTGTGAGCGGTTTAAGGTAGGCAAAGAGATAACTCTTTGCCTACCAAATTTCCCCACGGTTGTACCAAATTTTCTTGGTATTTTTTTTACCTCTAGGATATTTCAAAGTTCATTATCTATTCACCTCAGAATCATTCTATTCAAATAAAGTCCTTTTTTTTTCAGTGTAAACAAGTGACAAGTGTGAGAACAGCTGCTAGAGGGTTACGATAGGATCGCAGTAGTGGAAGAGTAACTCTGAGCGGGTTAAGTACGCAAAGAGTTAAAAACTCAAAAATATTACGTCATACAATACAATAATATATATATATATATATATATATATATATATATATATATATATACTAGCAAATATATGCACCCTCCGGGCGCAAGTATTTAAGTTTTAATGTAATAAAATATCGTATTAAATTAGAAAGTCTAATGAAACTAAATAAGAATGCAGATAAAATGATTTGAAACAGAGGGAGTATAATCGAAAAATAGAACAACTGAAACTTACTCTTCCATCACTCTCGTCTTTCATTGTTATTTTTTCTAATTTAAGTATTTAGTTAAAAGAGGAAGCAAAGAATAAAATGACAGTTATTTTTTCTTGTTAATGGATTTCATTTAAGATTCATTGAAGAGATTTTTGCTTATATTCATTAAAATAAAACCAAACAGTTAGAAATCAATAATACTAAGCATACATTTATTAAAATCACATTTTTAATATCAATATGCAAATTAGCTTTCCCGTTCACACTGTAAACCACTATTTTGTTGTATATATAAATATAATTGCATGTTGTTAGTATGTAGATATGGTTAACAGTATTAATAATGTAGAACAATTTTATTAATAATTGAGGTTTAAATAAAAATAAATTCATGGTCAATTTGACCTCAATAACAAAGGGAATTGTGACTTGAGTAGTGATTTAGTTTCGGTTACAGACAGAAGAGCACACAATCTCCATTATAATGATATATATATATTATATATATATATATAAAAATATCACAGAACCAATGAAATAATATTAAAAGGAATAAAATCACCAAACTCGTAAGTTTCTTTTGATCAGGTAATTGTTGGCAATTAAAAATGTATCGAACGTTAATTGGATTTACGTTAACGTCTTCAATTATTAAAGATCACGAAACAACATCACATGATCAATAGTTTAATCTAGCGCCAATTAACATACTATCTAAGCCCGTCACGATATAAATATTTTAACCGGAACATTTTCCTGAACTTTTTGATATTTATATACACCTTTACTGCAAACTCTTTTGAGTTTTTTAATGATAAAAATGCTTATAATTTTAAAAATAAAATTTATTTTATTTTTAAAATAAAATACGCATTTTTTAAAAATTCATTTGACAATTCCGGTACTGATCGAGAGCGTTCTGTGCCTCGTGATTAATGATATATTCATTTTGTTTTTCCGTTTAAAATGTTGCTTTTGATAAAGACGATGAATTTTATTTACACCGTCAAAATCCGGTTGTTTGTTAACAGATGAATTTTTTTAAATTATAAACTAACCCCTAACCTAACCCTAACCCCCTAATCCCTAACCCTAACCCTAACCCTAACCACTTACACCGTCAAAATCCGGTTGTTTGTTAACAGATGAATTTTTTTTTTTAAATTATAAAACTAACTAACCCTAACCCTAACCCTAACCCTAACCACTAACACACCGGATTTTGATGGTGTAAATGAAAAAAAAAGTCCTTATGAAACTAGATCGCAAAAGGGGTGCCTAAAGGTCATATGGTACATCTCACTGAACGAGATTTTAGATGGTTCGCTTTGGTTTCTTTGTTTAATGGCATATCAACTTTCGTGGGTTATTTATTTTTTGCTAAACCACTCATAGTGGCTCTCCCACTAGAGTACAAAAACTGATGGTTATGTTGTATACCCTTTCTTTCCTTACTTCTATTTTTCTTCTGTTCGTCTTTGGTATCTTAAGTTCTTCTAGCGTCTCTTCTGATTGGTCGTCCTTAATTCATTCCTTCTTTTAGATCAGTCTTGTTGCCAAGACATTCATCAACCACAAAACCATATTACTTATGTAAGCTTTTATTTACTTAACTAACATCTTCATCTGACTAACATAGCGTGCGTATGCAGTGAGCTTCAGTTAAGGTAGAAACATCTTCTCTGCCTGACGTCCAAGCTGAAACTGAAGACCCAACCAGGTCCCACGTGACTTCACGTATTTCGCGGGCTCTCTGTAATATTCCATGGAAAGTCCCGCCCGTGATATGAAAAGGGCTGTCCCCTCAGAAATACAGTGGATTGACAATAATCTTATGCAACCGCATAGATTATGTAACAGTTTATTATAAATTAGCAGAAAGACTCAGATTACAATACTGATCAGACTTTATTTGGATAAAATGAGTTCTGAGGTGAATAGATCGTGAAATTTGAAATATCCCATCATACAGGTAAGAATGCGAAGAAAATTTAGGTACAGCCGTGGGGGAACAAAGAGTTAATGTCAAAGCCATCCTTGTAACCCCCCCCCCAAAAAAAAAAGACAATAGTAAACTATTTAACACATAGCTAGGGGGGATTTCATTTCCTCGTCCCTGGAATAATGTTTGCCTCTGACTATCATCTCTTCGGCACCATGAAAGAGGGTTTGAGAGGCAAAAATTATCCCAGTGACGAGGAAATGAAATTTGTTGCGAAGAAGTGGCTCAAAGAACAGTAAACAGAATTTCATGGAGCAGGAATACATGCTCTCATTCGAAGGTGGAACATTGCTATTGAGAGAAACGGTGACTGTGTGGAGAAGTAGGATGTGATCTCATCTCTCCCCC
>CM042174.1:28495025-28525025 GCA_023376005.1 Doryteuthis pealeii | reverse complement strand
GGTAAACGTGTTGCTGATCTTACTTTCATTCACTTTTTCTTCTTCTCTCTTTTATGGATGCATGTATAAATATAACATTTCCCCCTCTTTTTCCGTGACTCACACCTTACACTCTTTCAGGGGAAATGATAAAAGTCAACATTCAAAGTATGTCATAAAATTGCCGTGATTGAAGCTGTATTTACCAAGATAAAAATGAACAATGAATGGAACGTTATTTTTTTCAGAATACAAGGTGTGCCAAAAATGTGCCAAGTTTAAAGCTGTATTTACCAAGATAAAAATGAACAATGAATGGAACGGACCTTTTTTTTTCAGAATACAAGGTGTGCCAAAAAGGTGCCAAGTTTAAAGCTGTATTTACCAAGATAGAAATGAAGAATGAATGGAACGTTACCTTTTTTTCAGAATACAAGGAGTGCCAAAAAAGTACCAAGTTTAAAGCTGTATTTACCAAGAAAGAAATGAAGAATGAATGGAACGTTACTTTTTTTCAGAATACAAGGAGTGCCAAAAAAGTACCAAGTTTAAAGCTGTATTTACCAAGATAGAAATGAAGAATGAATGGAACGTTACTTTTTTTCAGAATACAAGGAGTGCCAAAAAAGTACCAAGTTTAAAGCTGTATTTACCAAGATAGAAATGAAGAATGAATGGAACGGACCTTTTTTTCAGAATACAAGGAGTGCCAAGTTTAAAGCTGTATTTACCAAGAAAGAAATGAAGAATGAATGGAACGTTAATTTTTTTCAGAATACAAGGTGTGCCAAAAAGGTGCCAAGCTTAAAGCTGTATTTACCAAGAAAGAAATGAAGAATGAATGGAGCGTTATTTTTTATTCAGAATACAAGGTGTGCCAAAAAGTACCAAAAATCTCGATACTTTTTCGACACACATTCTATAGATAGAAGTTAACATATATAAATCGTTTCGCTGTCGTTTTTCTGTTTATAAGTGAATAAAGTTGTTCTATCTAATATATTGAGAGGAATCGATTAATTTTGCCGATGCTATTGCGTAATACACTTTGCTTTAAATATGTGCTTACACCTATAATAATACTGACAGAAATTCATATCTATTAATAATGGAGATTCGCTTCCGGTTTTTGTCTGTAACAAAAACGACGTCACTGATTACGTCACACTACCTAAAACGTCGTAACGTAGAATAAATACACTCAAAATTTGAGCATGCAATGTTAGACAGTCCTCATTGGGTTTTTTAAACAAGTTTTAATAAATACATACCTGGTATTATCTATATATACATAGTTTGTTTTATTTTAATATATATTTAAAGTTATCAGAACTAAGTTTCCATTTCAATTTTTAAAATTTTTTTACTCCTTTGATAAATTTATTTTATATTTTACTCCTTTAATAAGTTTGATGATTTTACTTTACTTATGATACAAACTATCTGATATTAAATTTTCAACTCCAATCCCCTCAGGCAATATTTATTTTACGTCGCCCAGAGGGCGTTTTTTTATTTTGCTAGTAATTATAACATACTCTTATTTATATCTAACAGTTATTGTCGTAGGAATTGGACACGGCTACTGGATAGGACAGTGTGCATTTTGCATAGCACCAATACCTTTGGCATTCAATAAATGAGATTAATATATATATATATATATATATATATATATATATATATATATATATATATATCAAAGGAACCGTTTCATCTTACCTGAAATGCAAGAAACCGCTGGTTGTAATACCGTTCCGTAATTAATAAATAAAAGCAAACACTTTTATTTGTTTTGATTTCTCATTGAACTATATATATATATATATATATATATATATATATATTATATATATATAATATATATATATATTCAGAATTTTTTTCAATAAATTTAAACTCTGCATTGCTTGGAATTAGTTTGCTGCAAAAATATTTTAATCTCACAAAAATATGTTTTGAGGCAATTCAAAATGGCGGCAAACACAACACAGTGGTCTAGGCTTGAACAGAGGTCTGTCATCAATTTTTTGTGGCTGAATAGTGCAAACTATGTGAAATTTACTAAAGAATGTGTTAAGTTTTTATGGGCCATCCTTTGGCCTTCAAGCAAGAGCGCTTGTCCAGCAGAAATCCTCTGGTAAAAAAAATCCTGAGTATTGTTAGCTCCTCGTCAATGGTCGCAAGTATACAGTGAAAGAATCAGTGTTTAAGTAGTTAATCAACCGAACATTCTGGCTGCTGATTGGCGAAGGAATAAACCTCGCCTAGTCTAAGAATTCAGGGTGGAAATTGGAGCACACCTTATATACCAAAAAACTCCAACAGAATGTGTGATGTGTTCGGAAAGGCATATTTGAGTCAAAGATGTTTACAAATGGGTTAAACATGGATTTTCCACTACGAGCCTGAGTAAAAAAAGAAGACAGTCCATGGATTGAAAACAAATTGATTTTCTGGTAAAGAAAAAGTTCCAGGTAAAAAAAAATAGGATACCGACAGTCTTCCTGTTGCGTATTTTGTGGCCTGGCCATCCTTAGGCTTCAAGCAAAAGCACTGTCCAGTGGAGATCCTTTGTGTGAAGCAGAGTGCGATCATTAGTGAAGAATCCTTTAGTTGTTCCTTGGTGCTCCTCGGTGCTTGGTGTGCCTCGGTGTTGGAGGCAGGTCCGTTCGTCAATGCTGAATAAAGTGCAAATGGACGGCTGTCAATATCAGCGATTAAATAGTTAACCAACCACGTATTCCAGCTGTTCATTGGCTAAGGTTTAAACCACGTGACCTCGATTAGTCTATAAATTTAAGTGTTGGATTGCAGCACGCTTCATATCACCAAAATAATCCAACACTTCCGGCACATGAAAGGTCGCACCACAATTAATTTTCTTGTAAAGGATGACGACCTCTTTGGTGAAATTTACCTTATTTATTGAATGACTCTCGTATATATATATATATATATATATATATAATATATATATATATATATATATATATATATATCGGTTGTCTAAACCATCTGTACATATGTATTGTGCACATTTTTTTATATTCATTCATTATCCCGACTAATTCGGTTACTTCTTTTTTATCGACTGTCAATATGGTGACTCGCTAAATTTTTTGTCTTGTCCGTTAAATCATCCTCTTTCTCTCTCTCTCTCTCTCTCTCTCTCTCTCTCTCACACACACACACACACACACACACACACACACACACATATTATATATATATATTATATATATATATATATATATATATATGTATGAGTTTGTTTACATCTATTTATCTGGTTTCAGTTTGTTCAAATCTCTCTCTCTCTCTGTCTCTCTCTCTCTCTCATATATATATATATATATATATATATATATATATATATATATATCAGTTCATATTCATCTCATTCTATCCATATCTATATCAGTATGTTCATGTCTATCTAAATCTGTTTATATCTGTCTTTCTCTCCTCCTGTCTGTCTGTCTGTCTGTCTGTCTGTCTCTCTCTGTCTCTGTCTCTGTCTCTCTCTCTCTCTCTATATATATATATATATATATATAGAGAGAGAGAGAGAGAGAGGAGAGAGAGAGGATATAATATATATATATATATATATATATATATATATATATATATATATATATATATACAATTGCTTTTTTACTAAAAGAAAGTTGAATAGACTCTTAATTAAGATTATTTTTTTTTTATTCTTATATATTCGGAAATAAAACGAAATTACTTTTTTTTTTCTTATCTGGCTAAAAATTGCGTGCGTCGACTTCTCTCTCTCGCAAAACACACGATTCACCATCTTCTTTTCTATTGTCGTCTGTGCCGCTCAAATTATTCCTCTTTCCTCTTCCTCTTCCTCTCGCCCTATTCCCGCTTCTTTTTTTTTCTTTTTTTTTCCCTAACCAATTGACAATGGAGAAACATTAAACATTTGGAAAGCTGCCACTTGCAAAAATCACCTCGTCTTTTCTCTCTTCTTTATCTCAGTTTTATTTCGCAAGCGTTCATTCGCCGCCATCTTTTTTTTTGTCTTTTTTTTTTTTTTTGTTTTTTTTGCTCCTTCTCTCTTTCATATTGTGCAAGTGCTAAGCTCTAGCAATAAGCAGAAATAGTTTCGTTTCCGAAAGTGTGATGTGACGCGCATGCTCACTGGTCTATTTTTAACTTTAATGTCTTGTGGCATAATTATTCGCACAGCAATATACATGAAAACCCCCATATATAAACTCAACCGCGCGCACGTGTGTCTGTGTGTGTGTGTGTGTGTGTGTGTGTGTCTGTGTGTGTGTGTGTGTGTGTGTCTGTGTGTGTGTGTTTGTCTATTATAGTTTATACATAGATAGTATAGCAGAATTATCTATAACACACCGATCATAAATACGTATAGATATTTTTTCTGCTTTTGTCTACTTGTGTCTTTTCTCTATCCAGAATGTCCTAAGATATTACAATAATCTATCTGCTGATGGGATCAATAAATACCTTTGCTCTCTCTCTCTCTCTCTCTCTCTCTCTCTCTCTCTCTCTCTCTCTCTCTCTCTCTGATATATATATATATATATATATTATATGGATCCGTACTATTTTTACTATATGTATGTACGTAGCGTTATACCAGTTTAAGTTAGTTTCGTATACATGTTATATGTTAGGCTCTCACTGAAGACACTAATTTTTTTTTGCCTGAGTAATATAAGTTTTAACATATCTATATATATATTTTGATTTACACTGATTGTATATATATATATATATATATATATATATATATGTAAACAAGGTTTGTTTAGAATGGCTTTTTGCCGATAATTTTTTGGAGAATAAGTGCTTAATTGGAGTCGTACCTAATTTAGAAATTAATTAATTAATAATGAATTAGGCGGGAATACCTATTAAATGTATGGCTAAACAAATCGATTTGTTTAGCCATACATTTAATAGGTATTCCCGCCTAATTCATTATTAATTAATTAATTTTCAAAATTAGGTACGACTAATTAAGCACTTATATATATAATATATATATATATATACGTGTGTGTGTATATATATATATATATATATATATATATATATATAATATGTGTGTGTGAATTAATTTCATTTGTTTTTGCACTGATATAATACCTTTTCTATCTATCCCTGTCTGTTCATATCAATCGATCAATCTATCTATCTATCTATCTATCTATGTTGACAGATATCTAGAATAAATCTGTATATAAATGATCCCATATACATGTTCAGGTTCCAAAAGCTCTGTCAGCTGGGACTTTATAATACGCCGACTGCACCTCTGCAGAGGGGTAAGACCCCGCCTGAATGGGGCCACCTGTTGGCCGTGGATGGTGACCCATGGTGCCTAAGGATGAGATCTTCATGGCTGAGCAGTCCATGACATGCAACACACCACTTTGGTCCTTACTCAGGCTAGACTGGCAGTCGGAGATGTACCCTCCGATCAAAGAACAAGGCCATTTGTACAAAGTTCGGTTGTGAGCACGCAATTGGCTTAGAAGTCCAGTTTTGCTTTTACATGTCCTGTAGCATAAAAGACGCGTGGGACCCCGGCCTTCACGTATATGCCTATTGTTCCCGTGGTCATCTGTCACCATGGGACCGCATATGACTCAAGAGATCAGCAAAATCATTCCAGTTAGTCCAATTCCAGGAACCATATTCCCAGGTTGTCCTTCAGCATCGCACTTAACGGACTAAGGTAAAAGTTAGCGTAATTTATGAGGAAGTGCGTCCCGGTCCCCTGCCTCCGAAACTGCTGCCTGGTGACTATTAAAATAACGAACCCAAGTTTCGGTGCCACATCGGTGTTACTGGAAAGAAAACAACCAACTTAGGGCGTTAAATGTATTGGGGGGGTCTCTTTTTAGTCTTAATTCTTGTTTATTTTTAGAAATTTCTATCTATCTATCTATCTCAGTCTATTCAAAACTATCCATCTTCATATCTATCTATATACTATCTAATTATTAAATACTAAGATTTTCTTTTATTACGATAAATTACGATAAGTAAACAAGAATTACGACAAATTACGATAAATAAACAAGAATTATGACAAATTACGATAAATAAACCAGAATTACGACAGATTTCTATAAACAAACAAGAATTAAGACTAAAAAGAGACCCCCTCCCTCAAATACATTTAACGCCCTAAGTTGGTTGTTTTCTTTCAAGTGACACCGATGTGGCGCCGAAACTTGGGGTCGTTATTTTAAAATTCACCGGGCAGCAATTTCGGAGGCAGGGGACCGGGACGCACTTCCTCATAAATTACCAAAGTTAGTCCTTGGCACCTGAGGCATTCTAAAAAAAAACGAAATGGTTACCATGTTTCGAATCTACCCCATTGGAAAGGTGGTCGATCAATCTACTTATCTCCCTTTTTCCACATCGCATTCCCCGTCTCTATCTCTATCCCTTTCTATCTTATCCTGGGAATTATAATAAACTGAATCTCTGGAGAGTGGAGAGCCAACCCTTTCTGGGTAACGATTGTCCGCCCTTGTTTGGATTGATGTGGGGGCCTAGAAGAGTTATCTTCTCTTGCTGTAGTTTTCTCTCGATAGGTGGCCTGAGTATTTAGTCAGCAAGTTGCGAATTTTGAGTCCTCTTTCTCCGAGACAGTCAAACACTACACATGGGTTAGACACTTGTGTCTCTACCTTTAAGTGAGGGAGGGGCTTTGTCCCCCAGCCTGCTATAAGTAAGTGACATTTCTTCAGGGAATCTTTATCATTTCTTTTTATTCTTGTCTTGTATGTGTTTCTCCGTCGCTCACGGAATAGAGTCTGGACGATATGACCTTTAGGCACCCCTTTTGCGATCCCATTTCATAAGGAGATTTTTTTTCATTCACACTGTCAACATCCGGTTGTTTGTTAGGGGTTAGTTTTTATAAATTAAAAAAAACTCTAAAAACATCTGTTAACAAACAACCTGATTTTGACGGTGTAAATGACAAAATGTCCTTATGAAACGAGATCGCAAAAGGGGTGCCTAAAGGTTATATGGTCCTAATGTCTGTTATTATTTTATAACTTAGTTGGGATATTTTATGTACACTCATGTACCCACGTTGGGAGGTTACTCTAAGTCTTCCAACTTTAATATATATATTTACCAACTCCTCCGCACGAGCAGGATGCGACACAAGGTCAATTTCTTAAGCGGAGTTCAACAGGTTTGAATTCAGAGTTTTCCTTCTCCTAGACTGGTTACCTAGCCATAGTCAAAGAGCCCAGTCTGCCCTGCTATTTACCCATAGCTGGAGGGGGAGTAGAATTCATACCTTTCCCAGGGGTATTAGCGCTAAGTGAAATGCAATTACCACGTCCAGGATTTGAACTCGGGGTGACGAGTCCATTTCCCATGACTTTAACCATTACACCACGCGCTTCCTACTTTTGGCTTGGCCAAATAATCTCTTATAAAAGAACACTGACACAAGATGCCATGTACAAAAAGCGAAGCCACACAATGAAGTAGCTTTAATATAAGAACTTTATATCTTATACCTGTTACGGTCTCACCTGTGGGTCAAATATAGCTGAGTTCCTCTCTTGTCTATTTTAAGAAATGGTCCAGAGAATCTTATAATGGTGATAACCCAGGTATTTATTCCTTTGGTGAGATTTCTGTTGCAGGGTTTTTTTGTTTTGTTTTTTTGAAAATACATCTTCAAGATGCGCTGGGATGTATCATCAGTAGTGTTTTTCCTGTGATCATAACCAGTTTCGGGTCTTTCAACATTATACTGGTTCGCATAGGTGACCCAGTCCAAAATGTTAAAATTTCGGGCTTGCATCCCAGCAATATCCTGCTACTTCATTGTGTGGCTTCGCTTTTTGTACATGGCATCTTGTGTCAGTGTTCTTTTTATAAGAGATTATTTGGCCAAGCCGAGGCTGGGTGGTGGCTTCCCATTGGCCAGTGCTACTTGCTTCGAGTACTGCCAGCCAATGGTCAGCCTCCTCCCCGCCACGGAATGTGCCATAGTTTTTAAAAAGGCAGAGATCTTTTTCCTTGGTTTTTCATTTCTGGTCAGCTCAGGAGACCGTCTACAACACCGGAACTGTTGTATATTAAGGCGAGACTCTTTTTTTTAATATTCTGTTACTATTACGGTCTTCATATTGCTATTTTGGTTTAATAGTGTTTTTTGGGTTTTTTTTTTAAATTATAGAAGGTTTCTTGTTCTTCTGAGATATATTTTAAAACTATTTCTTTTATGTCTGTTTTTTGTGTCTACATAGATAGATAGATAGATAGATATGAACAGACTGGGATAGATAGGTATTATATCAGTGCAAAAACAATGAAATTAATTCACACACACACACACATATTATATATATATACACACAGACACACACACGTATATATATAATATATATATATATATATATATATATATATATATTTGCGTAAGGTCGTGCGATAAGTCTCTAAAGAGGAATATGAGTACTACTAATACCTAAACAAAGCGATAAAAATTGCGATTTCCGTTTGGTGTTATGGTAAGAGGCTTGCGTGTCTTTTCGACATAAGGGTTTCGAGTTACACACGGGGCGATCTTCGTATGTATAGCTCTGCTGATGAGACCTAATGGGTCGAAATATATATTCAGAGATTGATTTTTCTCGATTTGTTTAGCCTTACATTTAAGTAGTTAAATCCCGCCTAATTAACCATTAATGAATTAACTTTCAAAAAATTAGGTCTGACTTCAATTAAGCACATATTCTCCCAAATATACTGTCGGCTGAAAATAGCTAAAGTTGTTTACATTTGCATATATATATATATATATATATATATATATATATATAATTAGTGTAAATCAAAATATATATAGATATGTTAAAAATTATATTCCCAAGTATTTGTAATTTTCCTTTTCTTCAAGTATTCTTATATTTTCTAGGAAGCGCGTGGTGTAATGGTTAAAGTCATGGGTAATGGACTCGTCGCCCCAAGTTCAAATCCTGGATGTGGTAATTGCATTTCACTTTGCGCTAATACCCTTGGGAAAGGTATGAATCCTACTCTCCCTCCAGCTATGGGTAAATAGTAGGGTAGACTGGACTCTTTAACATTGGCTAGGTAACCAGTCTAGGAGAAGGAAAACTCTGAATTTAAACCTGTTAAACTCCGCTTAAGAAATTGACCTTGTGTCACATCCTGCTCGTGCGGAGGGGTTTGGTAAATATATATATTTTCCAGATTTGGTAGTTTTATTCCTTCCATTGTTTCTCTTTTCTCCCTTTTCATCACCATCATGTCACATTTCTTTATGTTAAATCTCATTCTTATATCCTTACTGTATATTCTTATGTTTTCTACAAGAGTTTTCAATTCTTTTTGGTTTTGGGGAAATATTTTGACATCTTCCATGAACATGAGGTGATTTATTTTTCTTGTGATTTGCAAATTTGTAACCCCCAAAGCATCAGGACCAACAAGAAATATAGATTGGAAAGAATTCTCTTTACCCTTTTCCATATTTCAGGCATCTGTCAATATAAGGTTATATCTATCTATCTATCTATCTAACGCTATATCTATCTTTCTAGCGTTATATATATATATATATATATATATATATATATATATATATATATAGGTTCTATCTATCCATCCATCAGAGGTTCTATCTATCTATCTATCTATCTATCTATCTAAGGTTATATCTATCTATATATCTATCTATCTATGGTTCTATCTATCTATCTAAGGTCATATCTATCTATCTATCTATCTATCTATTATATCTATCTATCTATTATCTATCTATCTATCTATATCTATCTATCTATCTATCTATCTATCTAAGGTTATATCTATCTATCTATCTATCTATCTATCTATTTATATCTATCTATCTTCTATCTATCTATCTATTATCTATCTATCTATCTATCTATTATCTATCTATCTATCTAGGTTATATCTATCTATCTATCTTCTATCTATCTATCTATCTATCTAAGGTTCTATCTAACTATTATCCATCCATCTATCTATCTAAGGTTCTATCTATCTATCTATCTATCTATCTATCTATCTATCTATCTAAGGTTCTATCTATCTATCTATCTATCTATCTATTTAAGGTTCTATCCATCTATCTATCTATCTATCTATCTATCTAAGGTTTTATCTATCTATCTATCTAAGGTTTGATCTATCTATCTATCTATCTATCTATCTATCTATCTATCTATCTATCTATCTAAGGTTTTATCTATCTATCTATCTATCTATCTATCTATCTATCTAAGGTTTTATATCTATCTATCTATCTATCTATCTAAGGTTATATCTATCTATCTATCTAAGATTCTATCTATTTATCTAAGGTTCTATCTATCTATCTATCTATCTATGTTCTATCTATCTATCTATCTATCTATCTATCTATCTATCTAAAGTTCTATCTATCTTTCTAAGGTTCTATCCATCTATCTAAGGTGAAATCTTTCTATTTAAGGTGAAATCTATCTATCTATCTATCTATCTATCTAAGGTTAAATCTATCTATCTGTCTATCTAAGGTTAAATCTATCTATTTATCTATTTATCTAATGTTAAATCTATCTATCAATCTATCTACGGTTGTAGCTATATATCAATCTATGTATCTAAGGTTATATCTATTTATGAATCTATCTTAGGTTATGCATATCTACCTATCTATCTATCTCAGTGTTTTCATCTTTATGTCAGTCTTTTTCTATCTATCACTCTATCTCTTTCTATATATATATATATATATATATATATATATATATATAATATATATAATATATATCTATATCTATATCTATATATATATATATATAATATATATATATATCTGTATATAATATATATTATATATATTATATATTATATATATATATATATATATATAATCAGTTTGTTCATATCTGTCTATCCAAATCTGTTCATATCTATCTCCCCATTCATTTATATATGAAAATACATGTGTATAGAAGGAAAATACGTAAATTGTATTCAGTGATCTGCAATATATATATATAAATGTGTGTTTGTGCGTGTGTGTAGGTGTGTGTGTGTGTGTGTTTAATGTGTATGTGTGTGTATTTGCACCTGACGTATACATGTTAGTCTTTTGCCTTGTAATTATTGACAGTATGTATGGCTTTGTATAGTTTCACGTCATAATGTAATATTATTTTCAGCTTTTATATCTTGCGCGACGTTCCCCGCCTTCAGTTCAATCAAATCTTGTATCCGCCATATTCAGATTTTTAAATTTAGACATAGATAAATAAATAAATAAATAAATAGATAGAAAAGTGTGATTTCTACAACCGTATCAGATATATTCGTCTTGTTATGTTTAATGATTTTCTGTCAGATCTATCCAAAATAATCAAACATAATTTTGGGGCGAGTGACGAAAGAAAAGAATGTTTTATTTTTTTATTTTTTTATTATTATATTTTTTTCATTTTTTTGTGGATGTGGCAATGGGGTGTGCGGATGAGGTGGGTTTATTATTCCTCGTGTGCAAAAAAATAAAATAAAAATAAAATAGATAGAATAAAATTAAATGAAATAAAATAAAATAAATAAAAGATGATGATAAAAAATGCCCCCAAAAATGTTTGTTTTTTTAGCTAAGATATCGGCAAGTTTGCCAATGTTGATACGACATGTGCAGCTGGTCGGTGGTAGGCTCGAAAAATCAATTCCTCTTCTTATCACGTTCTCTCGATGAACGGCATAAACAGCTAAGTGGACTGGCTGTCAGATGGGAAAGAGGCTGAATCAAAATGAGAGCAGCACATGAAACAAAATAATCGCCTAAGAAAAAAGAAAAAAAAAAAGATAAACAAAAGGCAAAAATAAATAAGCCAGAAAAGAAAAGCAACTACAATAGATGCTAAATAAATCCGAGTAAATTCACGCGAGAAAACGAACGAGAGATAACGAGAACGTAGAAACTAACAAACAAGAACTACAAGAGAACAAAAAGTAAACATCACAGTAAGTTCGTTGTAAATCTGACAAGAGATGAGTGTCATTGCTCCCCAGGGCTAATGTTTGGATATTTTAACCCAGTGTTTATTTTTCATTTTTATTTATTTGTTTTATTTCATTTTTACCCCGTGAGTCCTGGCCTGACATCAGGCCACAAAAAAAAAAATTGAGATCGATATCAAATCTACTTCCTTCTGCGTTCTTTGGAGTCACGCTTAGGGTAACGGTTATCGTTGTTGGCATCTACCAAACCCCTCCGTGTGCGCACGATGCTACACAATATCGATTTATAAGCGGAGTTCGATTTCAGAGTTTTCTTTCTCCGGTCCCAGTTTCCTATACTATTTACCTATAACTGGATGGAGAATAATTGGATTCATACCTTTCCTAAGTGTAGTAGCGCTATGTGAAATGAAAATAGCCTCGTTCAGGATTTGAACTCGGGCCGCTGTATCCAGATGTACAGGCCGAATTTTGAAGACCGAGGTAAAAAAATTGATGTCGACCTTGAAATCAATTATAATTTGATAATTTCAATTCTTGATATCTCAATAGTCCGAATAATCCAAATATTACAAATTATCAAGCCTTATCTAAAAAAAATCAGAGAAAAGATCAATACTTATATTGGTTATAATGACTGCAAAACAATTTTCTTAATACTAATATTACCTGGTACGTGTTGTACCCGTGTGGGATTGTCTGTCCTTGTTTGGCTGGAAAAGTTGTCTGCCCTCGTGTTTTTGGTTTTCCCCACCGAGCACTCTGACTATTTAAGTAGGCAAGCGCCAAGTTTGAACTCTCTTTCTTCTCCGGGACTTGACGAACACACATAGGTTAGACAGTTTGTCTACACTCTTCTTAGGTGTAGACAACGTAGTGAGTGACTTTGACTTATGGACCCTCCATAACTTTTATACTTCCATTTTGTATCTTGTCTCTTATATGTGTTACTCATATATCCTCCATGTGGTTTCTTATGTATCTTATATGTATCTTCTCCACGTGCTGTCATGTATTAAAGTCCATCGTTATATCTAACACCCTTGGTCGGTGTTGTCTGTTCAACTAATTATAATTAACATTATTACTCCTTTGAATCCGACACCCGTAAGACTATACGATTTAATAAATATAAATAAGGTGAATTTTGCCTAAGCTGTTGGCAATAAGAAGCACTGTTTACAGTTGCCCTTTTTCAAGAAAATCAATAGTAATAGATCCTTTCATGCCCCGGAAGACTGTCAACATGACCTTCTTTACTGAACGTTGCAGTCGGAACTTAAGTGTTTTAACGATGACTTCAAACTTGATTGGTCAACGTTTGATGATAATTAATCTTTGTTTGGATTCTCGGTGGACATCACCTGTTTAAATTGTTTATGTATTAAGTATTTAGATATTTGGCTTCGGACATCCAATCTCCCAAATCCAGAGATTCGACAAGATTAAATCCTACTCTTTTGACCATTCTAGTCAGCGGTCATCTTCAGGTGATTTTCACATACATCAATCAAGTTGGAAAAAACTAATCTCCACGTGCTGTCATGTATTAAAGTCCATTGTTATATTTAACACACTTGGTCGGAGTTGTCTGTTCAACTAATTATAATTAACATTATTACTCCTTTGAACCCAACAATACATAAGCAATTGTTTTCTTAGATAAAACCCTGTATAATCTAAGAAAATCATTTCTATTTTACATTTATTTTAAATTATTGACAGTGTAAATGAAAAACATGTCCTTTCTTAATTGAGATCAAAAAGGGGTGCCTAAAGGTCATATGATCTCAAATTCCTCTTGGTTTAACTGTTGTCAAATTCAATAGTGCATTATACATAGAAATTAAAAAGTTTAAACAAACACTCTAAACTTGGCCAATATTCATTTTTAAACATTTATGATAAATACTTTTTGTACTTTTTTGTTACAGTAAAATTCATGTTTCAACATTGTTGGGTCAAAACCATTATTATCAGTTTTCTTTTCATTAGCAGTTCAAATATCTCAGCAAACCTCTTGTCTGTCGGTCTTTCTGGGAATAACAATTAAAAAGAATTCCATATATTGGGATGACTCAATACGATTTAATAAATATAAATAAGGTGAATTTTGCCTAAGGTATTGGCAATAAGAAGCACTGTTTACAGTTGCCCTTTTTCAAGAAAATCAATAGTAATAGATCCTTTCATGCCCCGGAAGACTGTCAACATGACCTTCTTTACTGAACGTTGCAGCCGGAACTTAATATAGCTCTATATAACATTTGAAATTTAATAGTCATATTGATAAAATAAGTGTTCATCAATGATTCAGATAGATAAAATTCCTTTATATATATCAAGGCCTATTCATAAAGTAAATATTGTCAATACTATGTCAAGTTAATCACTGCAAAACAAAAAGTTATTCTCTAAGTTGTTTAGCTAATTTAAAGATTTGATATATTGCATTTTTTTAAATACATTTTTTTTTAGTCTTTAACTCCTTGCCTACCAAATTTCCTCTATGTCTGTACCAAACTTTCTTGGTATTTTTTTACTTGCATAATGGGATATTTCAAAGTTCACTATCTATTCACCTCAGAACTTATTCTATTCAAATAAAGTCCCATTATTATTGTAATCTAAGTGACACATGCAAGATCCGCTGCCATCAGCTTACGGTAGAATTGTTGTGGTAGGAGAGCTGCTGTGAGTAGTTTATAGTAGGCAAAGAGTTAATGAATTAAATATATTGAGTACAATTTTTGAAATAGAATATCTCATAATTAATGTAAATTAAAGTGTTTTAATGATGGCTTCAAACCTGATTGGTCAACTTTTGATGATAATTAATCTTTGTTTGGCTTCTCAGTGGACATCACCTGTTTAAATTGTTTAAGTATTAAGTATTTAGATATTTGGCTTCGGACATCCAATCTCCCAAATCCAGAGATTCGACAAGATTAAATCCTACTCTTTTGACCATTCTAGTCAGCGGTCATCTTCAGGTGATTTTCACACACATCAATCAAGTTGGAAAAAACGAATCCTTTTTTCAGCAATTTTGAACTTTCTTTGTATAATTTACGATGGAGGTGAGTAGTGTAATGATTATCGTCATTTGAAATGGACTCCATTCCATAGATTGTCTTTTCGATTCACACTCATTTAGGCAAACCCATGTTTACTCCATTTGTAGACATTTTTTAAAACTAAAACATATTTCTCCGTAAAAATCACGTATACTTACATATATACTTTAAATTGCATTATATTACATATATTACATATATTATCTATATTATATATACTAGCAAATATATGCACCCTCCGGGTGCAAGTATTTAAGTTTAATGTAATAAAATATTATATTAAATTAGAAAGGCTAATGAAACTAAATAAGAATGTAGATAAAAAGATTTGAAACAGAGGGAGTATAATAAAAAATAGAACAACTGAAACTTACTCTTCCATCACTCTCGTCTTTTATTGTTATTTTTTCTAATTTAAGTATTTAGTTAAAAGAGGAAGTAAATAATAAAATGACAGTTATTTTTTCTTGTTAATGGATTTCATTTAAGATTTATTGAAGAGATTTTTGGTTATATTCATTAAAATAAAACCAAACAATTAGAAATCAATAATACCAAGCACATATTTAATAAAATCACATTTTTAATATCAATATGCAAATTAGCCTTTCCGTTCACACTGTAAACCACTATTTTGTTGTATATATAAATATAATTGCATGTTGTCAGTATGTTGACATGGTTAACAGTATTAATAATGTAAAACAATTTTATTAATAATTGAGGTTTAAATAAAAATACAATCATGGAAAATGTGATGTCAATAACTAAGGGAATAGTGATATGAGTAGTAATATAGTTTCGGTTACAGACAGAAAAGCACACAATCTCCATTATAATAAGATTACATATATTGCATTATATTACATATATGACTTTAAAACTAAAACATATTTCTCCGTAAAAATCTATATTTTTATATATATCTATATATATAAATTATATATATATTAATTGAACTAGCAAATATATGCACCCTCCGGGTGCAAGTATTTAAGTTTTAATGTAATGAAATATCGTATTAAATTAGAAAGTCTAATAAGAATGCAGATAAAAAGATATGTAACAGAGTGGGGATATAATAGAAAAATAGAAATGAAACTTACTCTTCCATCACTGCCGTCTTTCATTGCTGAATTTTACTTATTTAACTATTTAGTTAAATTAGGAAATAAAGAATAAAATTACACTTATTTTTTCTTGTTAATGGATTTCATTTAAGATTCAGTGGAGAGATTTTTGCTTATATTCATTAAAATCAAACCAAACAATTAGAAATCAATAATAACAAGCACATATTTAATAAAATCACATTTTTAATATCAATATGCAAATTAGCCTTCCCGTTCACACTGCAAACCGCTATTTTTTGTATATATAAATACAATAGCATGTTATTAGTATGTAGATATGGACAACACTAATAAAAAGGTGAAGCAATTTTATTAATAATTGAGGTTTAAATATAAATAAAATCATGAAGAATGTGATGTAAATAACTATGTTAATTGTGACTCGATTAGTAATATAGTTTCGGTTACAGACAGAAAAACACACAATCTCCATTATAATAAGATAATATATATATTGAATAATATATTGAATAATATATATATATATTAATTTTATATTATATATAAAATCTATATTTTTCTCCGTAAAAATCACGTAAAATTCACGTATACTTTAAATTGCATTATATTACATATATTACATATATTATCTATATTATATATATATTACATATATTGCATTATATTACATATATGACTTTAAAACTAAAACATATTTCTCCGTAAAAATCACGTATACTTACACATGGTTTGTACTTTTCAGCCACCAAAAATTTGGTGGATAGTCCAGATGGTGTAATAGCTAACGTGTAGGATTACAAGATCGTAGTAAACGAGTTCGAACTCCAGTCGGGCTATTACGTTCACTTTCGGACTAATACTCTTGGTAAATGTATGCACCCCCCCCCCATCTCCCAGCTAGAGGTTATATAATACCACTGCTGTTTCTCTGAATGTTTGGACACATGGCCTAGTGGATAAAGGAGTTAGGTTAAGACGAGTTATAAGTGACAGTTATCTCTAGATTGCAGGTTCAATCCTGATCAATGGCAGCAGTAACATAGAATAATAATTAACACTGCCTAACGCCTCTACCCCAGCTATGGTTAGCGGAATGAGAACAAGATACCCCCGTGGACTGAATAAAGGGTTAGGTTCAAAGTTCTGTGATGGCTCCCGAATACGACAAGAAGGTTCCCGATTACGACAAGAAAGTTCCCGAGTCCGAAAAGAAAGTTCCCGAGTCCGACAAGAAATACCTGAAGAAGGCCGGGGGGGGGACATATCGGCCAAAACGTTGTACAGATAACAATGAAGATGAGGACAATAGTCCGAATAACGTAGATAATAGTAACCACTACTGTTCTTCTACAAAGATAACTTTGGCATTAAATGATCCATGAAGAAGGTGGATATGCCATTGAAAAAAAACATTAATTATTACTCAAATAATGTTTGCTCCCCCCTCTCCAAAAAAATAAAAAGATAAATGCACCTTGAAATCAAGAAAGTTCATATACTAAGTTCGATTAAGACTGACCCCTTAGCTTAGGAGTCTATAATGTGCAGTTTAATAAATTAATGAATGGTTAAAGTCATGGGAAATTAATGTAATGGTTAAAGTCATGGGTTATGGACTCGTCACCCTGAGTTCAAAGCCTGGATGTGGTAATTGCATTTAGCTTTGCGCTAATACCCTTGGGAAAGGTATGAATCCTACTCTCCCTCCAGCTATGGATAAAATAGTAGAGCAGACTGGGCTCTTTAACCTTGGTTAGGCAACCGGTCTAGGAGAAGGAAAGCTCTGAATTCAAACCTGTTGAACTCCGCTTAAGAAATTGACCTTGTGTCATATCCTGCTCGTGTGGAGGGGTTGGTAGATATATAAATTAATGAATAATTGTACAACTACTGTTCTTCTACAAAGATGGCTTTGACATTAAATAACCCATGTATGTTTATATACCTTTAAACAAAGAAACCAAACAAAACAAAACCAAATAAAACCACCATGAATTTGATGACAGATCAATCATGTCGCGCAGTTAGCACAGATATCCATGACAATCTCTCGCCAACCTTCTCTATCATTCATTGTCCCTGAAAGGTCCTTTGCGCAGCATTCAGTATCGTCGCAAAGCTGGACAATGTAGGTCCTTGCTGGGCGGCCCGGACTAGCATGTCCATGTGTTGGCTTCCACAGGAGAACATCGCTTATGAGTTCGTCCTTGCTTCTCCAGCAGTGTCCAGCAATAAATGATACTAATAAAGATGACAGATCTATGTTCAAGCCCGGAGCGCGCCGTTTGATTTTGAATAGCCTCAAAAGAAATAATTTTGTGAGACCAGAATAATTTTTGTTATAAATCAATTCCAAGCAAATCAGAGTTTACATTTATGAAAAAATTTAAAAAAATAACTTCCGGAAAGTATATTTTCCTTTAAAAAAAAAAATCCCAGGCATGGTCCGCTATAAACAGATTATTAGTTATATGAAAGTCAGACGGAAGCGCATGGTGTAATGGTTAAAGTCATAGGAAATGGACTCGTCGCCCCGAGTTCAAATCCTGTACGTGGTAATTGCATTTCACTTAGCGCTAATACCCTTGGGAAAGGTATGAATTTTACTCTCCCTCCAACTATGGGTAAATAGCAGGGCAGACTGGGCTCTTTAACCTTGGTTAGGCAACCGGTCTATGAGAAGGAAAACTCTGAATTCTGTTAAACTCCGCTTAAGAAATTGACCTCGTGTCACATCCTGCTCGTGCGGAGGGGCTGGTAAATATATATATGGAAGTCAGACCTCGCCGACAAGTTGAAGCGACAATTCTTCCAGGTCATGGTAGTATCAGTGCTGCTGTATGGCTGCACCACTTGTACCTTGACGAGGCACCTGGAAAATAGGCTGGGTTCGAGCTGCACACGGATCCTGCGCGCGATCTTGAACAAATCGTGGAAGCAACATCCCACAAGAAAGCAGCTATACGGCCACCTGCCCACTATCACACAAACCATTCGAGTAAGACGAACAAGACAGGTCAGACACTGCTGGAGAAGTAAGAATGAACTCATAAGCGACGTACTTCTGCGGAAACCAGCACATGCTAGAGTGGGTCGTCTAGCAAAGACCTGCAGAGACCAGCTCTGTGCGGATACTGTATGCTGTGTGGAGGACCTCCAGGAATAAATGAATGATAGGGATGGTTGGCGAGAGATTGTCATGGATATCCGCGCTGCTGGCGTGACATGATGATGATGATGATGATGATGATTGAAGGAAACCAGCACATGCTAGAGTGGGTCGTCTAACAAAGACCTGCAGAGACCAGCTCTGTGCGGATACTGCATGTTGTGTGGAGGATCTCCGTAGTCAATTTATGATAGGGATGGTTGGCGAGAGATTGTCATGGATATCCGCGCTGCTGGCGTGACATGATGATGATGATGATGATGATAATGATGATGATTGAAGGAAACCAGCACATGCTAGAGTGGGTAGTCTAGCAAAGACCTACAGAGACCAGCTCTGTGCGGATACTGCATGCTGTGTGGAGGACCTCCCGGAGTCAATGAATGATAGGGATGGTTGGATACATGATGATGATGATGATGATTGAAGGAAACCAGCACATGCTAGAGCAGGTCGTCTAGCAAATACCTGCAGAGACCAGCTCTGTGCGGATACTGCATGCTGTGTGGAGGACCTCCCGGGGTCAATGAATGATAGGGATTGTTGGCGAGAGATTGTCATGGATATCCGCGCTGCTGGCATGACATGATGAGGATGAGGATGATGGTGATGATGATGATTGAATAAAACCAATCACGCTTTATTAAATGACCCTCATAAATATTTAAGCGAATAATACTTAATAGATTTATTGATTTAGTCGTATTTGGCCGGGGCTGTTTGCTCTAATTGAGCGTGAGACTAGAGCAGGAGTGGGGACACATACGCTCTTAAGACTACAAGCAGCTTTCTAAACCACAAAGTGTTGCCTTCCAGTTATACAGAGTAATTCAATTTCAATATCCTTAAGGAAATAGGTATTTAACCAACCCATTCAATATAGGTATGATGTGATATATATATATATATATATATATTATATATATATATATATATATATGAAAAAAAAATCGTATTTAAAAAATTCAACAAATAAATAAATAAAGCTCCTACAAATTTGTGGTTGAGCACTGTGATTTCTTTGTTTCATCTCAAAATTAAAAAAGAATATATCTATATCTATCTCTCTCTCTCTCTCTCTCTCTATATATATATATATATATATATATATATATATAGAGAGAGAGAGAGAGAGAGAGAGAGGGAGAGAGAGATAGATATAGATATATTCTTTTTTAATTTTGAGATGAAACAAAGAAATCACAGTGCTCAACCACAAATTTGTAGGAGCTTTATTTATTTATTTGTTGAATTTTTTAAAATACGATTTTTTTTTGCCATCATCAGAATTATTAGCAAACTGATGATGGCAAAATAGCCTGAAACCTGGGTAGTTGCCTATGGAAAACAATTATATTTAAAAAATTCAACAAATAAATAAATATATATATATATATATATATGTGTGTGTGTGTGTTTACCAACCCCTCCGCACGAGCAGGATATGACACAAGGTCAATTTCTTAAGCGGAGTTCAACAGGTTTGAATTCAGAGTTTTCCTTCTCCTAGACCGGTTGCCTAACCAAGGTTAAAGAGTCCAGTCAGCCTACTATTTACCCATAGTTGGTGGGAGAGTAGGATTCATACCTTTCCCAAGGATATTAGCGCTAAGTGAAATGCAGTTACCAAGTCCAGGATTTGAACTCGGGGCTACGAGTCCATTTCCCATGACTTTAACCATTACACCACGGTAGGATGTGATATAAGGTCGCAAGTGTGGGGCATCCAGCGAGCATCAAACTCCCTATTCAGTAGTAATGTATATGCAAGACTAGCTCGCTAATCATCAAACCGCGATTGGAAGCTCTAATATCCCTAAGGGAGCTCTTTTTTATATATAATTTCAAATAGTCTCCATTTTCACCATTCCAGTCAAAACATCCTTGGAATCTTCCACAGTTTATGTTATTATTTCTATGGGAGTATCTTTATTAGTATTATTTATTGCTGGACACTGCTGGAGAAACAAGGACGAACTCATAAGCGATGTTCTCTTGTGGAAGCCAACACATGAACATGCTAGTGTGGGCCGCCCAGCAAGGACCTACATTGTCCAGCTTATCAATCCATCTATCTATCTATCTCAATCTATTCATATCTATGTATAAATGTAGCTATCTCTCTATCGATCTTTGATTGTTAATTTCTATCTATCTATGGCTTAATTTATATCTATCTTTCTATCAACCTATCAATATTTGTTCATTTATATCTATTGATATATCTATATTTCTATAAATCTCTATCAATCTATCCTTGTTCATATATATATATATATATATATTATATATATATATATATATATATATGGATGTTCATTTATATCTTACTATCTATCTACCAATCTATCTATGTGTTTTTGACTGTCATTTCTATCTATACATCTATCTATCATTCTATCTATCTTTGAGTCTTCATATACACATTTACATTATATATACTAGCAAATATATGCACCCTCCGGGTGCAAGTATTTAAGTTTTGATATAATAAAATATCATATTAAATTAGAAAGGCTAATGAAACTGACTAAGAATGCAGATAAAAAGATCTGCAACAGAGGGGGTATAATCGAAAAATAGAACAACTTTGAAACTAACTATTCCATCATTTTCCAT
Organism: Doryteuthis pealeii; assembly: GCA_023376005.1. Lineage (NCBI taxonomy): Eukaryota > Metazoa > Mollusca > Cephalopoda > Myopsida > Loliginidae > Doryteuthis > Doryteuthis pealeii. Next base: position 28,503,036 of record CM042174.1, on the reverse strand, counting down.
TACTCCCCTCTTTCATTGGTAAATTTTCCTAATTTAACTATTTAGTTAAAATAGGAAGTAAAGGATAATATTACAGTTATTTCTTCTTGTAAATAAATTTCTTTTAAGATTTATCCACGAGATTTTTGTTTATATTTCTTAAGATAAAACCAAACAATTAGAAATCAATGATACCAAGCACATATTTATTAAAATAAAATTTCAAATATCAATATGCAAATTAGCCTTCTCGTTCAAATTGTAAACCGCTATTTTGTTGTATATATAAATACAATTGCATGTTATTAGTACGTAGATATGGTCAACAGTCTTAATAATGTAAAACAATTTTTATTAATAACTGAAGGTTTAAAAGAATGAAATCATGGAAAATTTGACGTAAATAATTAAGGGAATTGTGACTTGAGTAGTAATATAGTTTCGGTTACAGACAGAAAAACCCACAATCTCCATTATAATAAGATGTGTATATTACACATTTACATTATATATATATATATATATTATATATAGTAAAGTAAAGTCGTCGGGTTGGCCTAAAGTCGGTATCCCAGGGACAATGAATGATAGAGAAAGTTGGCGAGAGATTGTCATGGATATCCGTGCTAACTGCGCGACTTGATGATTGTTAGAAGCGAATAATACTTAAGAGATTTATTGATTTAGGCATATTTTGCCCGGGTTGTTCGCTCTAAACTCAGCAATTAAGCTATGTAATTTTCTTCATATCCAACTTGAAGAACCACCTAATTATTAATGTTAAATGTTCAGACACATCATTGAATAGTTGGGCGGTTAACAAAGACGACCTGGCCGGGTCGGGTGTGGGGTTGATCGTCTACATACTAAGTTTTACGTAATTGACCAACCAAACATTAATAATGATGACTTATTGGGAAGGGTATATTGTGGGAAATTTTTAAAGACATCAGTTAAAATAGGCCGCTACTTATGAATAAAGAGATATAAATAAACAATAGTTATAAAATGAATTACCTATCCACACACACACACACACACACACACATATGGTTACGGGCAGACTCACAATCTCTTTTATAATAAGATACACACACACACACACTCACATATATATGTGTGTGTATCTTATTATAATAGAGATTGTGAGTCTGTCTGTAACCGAAACTATATCAGAACCCAAGTCATAATTCCCTTAGTTATTTACGTTACATTCTCCATGATGTTATTTTTAATTCAAACCTTAATTATTACTAAAATTGTTTTCCATTAATAATACTGTTGACCATTTCTAGAGGTATTTGCCTCATACCCCACTTGTATGGGCTGGGCACAAGACCTCGTTTTAATGTGGGCCCACCCACAAGCCGAAGCTCATGGGTGGGAAAGAACAAAAATTGCGTCGATCCCTTCGGCATTCCCCTCAAGGGGGTCGCCTCAAGGCGCTGAGCAATAAACCCAGCCCTGCCCCCAAAGGGGCAGGTATTGCCTGGGGTATAGCCCCTGGGATCGACGCTATTTAACTTGTAAGGTCCAGCGGCCGAAGCTCACTGGACCCCCGGCCGAAACCGGAATTAGATATGTTGACCATTTCTAGATACTAATAACATGCAATTGTACTTCTATATACAACAAAGTAGTTTGGTTTGGTTAGTTTTGTTTTACGGCATATCAACCTCAGTGGGTTATTTAATGCCGATAAACTTTTGAAATAAATTAATTCTTAATGGATAATACAATTTTTTTTATAAATACATTTTTCTATTTAACCCATAGATGGGACCCTTACAGGTACTACCACTCTGGGTCAGAGTGGACCAGGGAGCAATGGTGATGAAGGGGTGTTCCACATTCCCCAAACCTCCAAAACTGGAATCTCACCATCAGATAGAGTTTAACGTCATTCCCAAGACATGTAGACCCGCAGCCACTGCCTTCTAGCACCCATATGATAAAAAGGGGTTGGGGCTTGCCATAAGGGCAATAGGGTTGGGAAAATCATATAGGTGCTAGGGCTTGACGTGGCCAGCCGATTGATCGGAGGGGGCCTCTCCGACCGCCCGTCTAGCCCAAGATAGTGCCAAAGTGGAGTATTATCTCTCTGCAGAGCTGCAGTCGGTGCATTCTAACGCTCCACCGACAGGGCGGATGCAATTGTACTTCTATATACAACAAAGTAGTGGTTCACAGTGTGAATGGGAAGACTAATTTGCATATTGATTTTTAAAATTTGATTTTAATATGTCTGGACTTGGTATTAGTGATTTCTAATTGTTTTGTTTTATTTTATTAAATATGAGCAAAAATCTCAGAGATGAATATAAAAAGAAATCCATTAACAAGAAGAAGAAAAACTAATTTTATTCTTTAATTCCTATTTTAACTAAATTGTTAGATTAGGAATATTTAGCAATGAAAGACGGGAGTAATGGAAAATGATGGAAGAATTAGTTTCAAAGTTGTTCTATTTTTCGATTATACGCCCCTCTGTTTCAAATCTTTTTGTCTGCATTTTTATTTTTATACTTCCATTTTGTATCTTGTCTCTTATATGTGTTACTCATATATCCTCCATGTTATTTCTGATGTATCTTATATGTATCTTCTCCACGTGCTGTCATGTATTAAAGTCCATCGTTATATTTAACACCTTTGGTCGCAGTTGTCTGTTCAACTAATTATAATTAACATTATTACTCCTTTGAACCCAACAATACATAAGTAATTGTTTTCTTAGATAAAACCCTGTATAATCTAAGAAAATCATTTCTATTTTACATTTATTTTAAATTATTGACAGTGTAAATGAAAAACATGTCCTTTCTTAATTGAGATCAAAAAGGGGTGCCTAAAGGTCATATGATCTCAAATTCTTCTTTGGTTTAACTGTTGTCAAATTCAATAGTGCATTATACATAGAAATTAAAAAGTTTAAACAAACACTCTAAACTTGGCCAATATACATTTTTAAACATTTGTGATAAATACTTTTTGTACTTTTTTGTTACGGTAAAATTCATGTTTCAACATTGTTGGGTCAAAACCATTATTATCAGTTTTCTTTTCATTAGCAGTTCAAATATCTCAGCAAACCTCTTGTCTGTCGGTCTTTCTGGGAATTACAATTAAAAAGAATTCCATATATTGGGATGACTCAATACGATTTAATAAATATAAATAAGGTGAATTTTGCCTAAGGTGTTGGCAATAAGAAGCACTGTTTACAGTTGCCCTTTTTCAAGAAAATCAAGAGTGATAGATCCTTTCATGCCCCGGAAGACTGTCAACATGACCTTCTTTACTGAACATTGCAGCCGGAACTTAAGTGTTTTAATGATGGCTTCAAACCTGATTGGTCAACTTTTGATGATAATTAATCTTTGTTTGGATTCTCGGTGGACATCACCTCTTTAAATTGTTTAAGTATTAAGTATTTAGATATTTGTTTCAAATCTTTTTGTCTGCATTTTATTTAGTTTCATTAATCTGTGGTAGATTAATGAAACTAAATAAAAATGCAGACAAAAAGATTGAAAACAAATATCTAAATAACTTAATACTTAAACAATTTAAAGAGGTGATGTCCCACCGAGAATCCAAACAAAGATTAATTATCATCAAAAGTTGAACCAATCAGGCTTTGAAGCCCCATTAAAACACTTAAGTCCGGCTGCAATGTTCAGTAAAGAAGGTCATGTTGACAGTCTTCCGGGCATGAAAGGAAATCTATCACTAAACTTGATTTTCTTGAAAAAGGGCAACTGTAAACAGTGCTTCTTATGCCAACAGCCTAGGCAAAATTCACCTTATTTATATTATTAAATCGTATTGAGTCATCCCAATATTGGAATTCTTTTTTAATTGTAATTCCCAGAAAGACCGACAGACAAGAGGTTTGCTGAGAATATTGAACTGCTAATGAAAAGAAAACTGATAATAATGGTTTTGACCCAAACAATGTTGAAACATGAATTTTACCGTAACAAAAAAGTACAAAAAGTATTTATCACAAATGTTTAAAAAATGTATATTGGCCAAGTTTAGAGTGTTTTGTTTTAAACTTTTAATTTCTATGTATAATGCACTATTGAATAAGACACAGTTAAACCAAAGACATATTTGAGATCAATATGACCTTTAGCACCCCTTTTGATCTCAATTAAGAAAGGACATGTTTTTCATTTACACTGTCAATAATTTAAAATAATGTAAAAATAGAAATGATTTTCTTAGATTATACAGGGTTTTATTAAGAAAACAATTACTTATGTATTGTTGGGTTCAAAGGAATAATAATGTTAATTATAATTAGTTGAACAGACAACTGCGACAAGGGTGTTAATATAAACGATGGACTTTAATACATGACAGCACGTGGAGAAGATACATAAAGATACATCAGAAATAACATGGAGGATATATGAGTAACACATATAAGAGACAGATACAATGGAAGTAAAAAAAAATGCAGACAAAAAGATTTGAACAGAGGGGCGTTAATAATCGAAAAATAGAAAACTTTGTGAAACTAATTCTTCCATCATTTTCCATTACTCCCGTCTGCATTGCTAAATATTCCTAATCTAACAATTTAGTTATAAAATAGGAATTAAAGAATAAATTAGTTTTTCTTCTTCTTGTTAATGGATTTTCTTTTTATATTCATCTCTGAGATTTTTGCTCATATTTAATAAAATAAAACAAAACAATTAGAAATCACTACCAAGTCCAGACATATTAAAATCAAATTTTAAAAATCAATATGCCAAATTAGTCTTCCCATTCACACTGTGAACCACTACTTTGTCTGTATATAGAAGTACAATTGCATCCGCCCTGTCGGTGGAGCGTTAGAATGCACCCGACTGCAGCTCTGCAGAGAGATAATACTCCACTTTGGCACTATCTTGGGCTAGACGGGCGGTCGGACGAGGCCCCCTCGATCAATCGCTGGCCACGTCAAGCCCTAGCACCTATATGATTTTCCCAACCCTATTGCCCTTATTGGCAAGCCCCAACCCTTTTTTCATATGGGTGCTAGAAGCAGTGGCTGCGGGTCTACATGTCTTGGGAATGACGTTTAAACTCTATCTGATGGTGAGATTCCAGTTTTGGAGGTTTGGGAATGTGGACACCCCTTCATCACCATTGCTCCCTGGTCCACTCTGACCCAGAGTGTAGTACCTGTTAAGGGTCCCATCTATGGGTTAAATAGAAAAATGTATTTATAAAAAAATTGTATTATCCATTAAGAATTAATTTTATTTCAAAAAGTTTATCGGCATTAAAATAACCCACTGAGGTTTAATTATGCCGTAAAACAAAACTAAACCAAACCAAACTACTTTGTTGTATATAGAAGTACAATTGCATGTTATTAGTATCTAGAAATGGTCAAATATCTAATTCCGGTTTCGGCCGGGGGTCCAGTGAGCTTCGGCCGCTGGACCTTACAAGTTAAATAGCGTCGATCCCAGGGCTATACCCCAGGCAATACCTGCCCCTTGGGCAGGCTGGTTTATTGCTCAGCGCCTTGAGGCGACCCCCTTGAGGGGGAATGGCCGAAGGGATCGACGCAATTTTGTTCTTTCCCACCCATGAGCTTCGGCTTGTGGTGGGCCCACATTAAAACGAGGTCTTGTGCCCAGCCCATACAAGTGGGGTATGAGGCAAATACCTCTAGAAATGGTCAACAGTATTATTAATGAAACAATTTTAGTAATAATTAAGGTTTGATTTAAAAATAACAATCATGGAGAATGTAAACGTAAATAACTAGGGAATATGACTTGGGTTCTGATATAGTTCGGTTACAGACAGACCACAATCCTATTATAATAGATACACCACACATATATATGTGAGTGTGTGTGTGTGTGTATCTTATTATAAAAGAGATTGTGAGGTCTGCCCGTAACCATATGTGTGTTGTGTGTGTGTGTTGTGTGTGGATAGGGTATTTCATTTATAAACTATTGTTTATTTATATCTCTTTATTCATAAGTAGCGGCCTATTTTAACTGACTGTCTAAAAAAATTTCCAACAATATACCGTTCCCAATAAGTCATCTTATAATGTTGGTTGGTCAATTAACGTAAACTTAGTATGTAGACGATCAACCCCACACCCGACCCGGCCAGGTGTCTTTGTTAACCGCCCAACTATTTCAATGATGTGTGAACATTTAACATTAATAATTAGGTGCTTCGTCAGTGGATATGAAGAAAAATTAATAAAGCTTAATTGCTGAGTTTTAGATGCAACAACCGGGCAAAATATGCCTAAATCACATTAAATCTCTTAAGTATATTCGCTATCTAACAATCATCAAGTCGCGCGTAGACGGATATCCATGACAAATCTCTCGCCAACTTTCTCTATCATCATTGTCCCTGGGATACCGACTTTAGGCCAACCGACGACTTTACTTTACTATATAATAATATATATAATATAATAATGAAAGTGTAATATACACATCTTATTATAATGGAGATTGTGGGTTTTCTGTCTGTAACGAAACATATTACTACTCAAGTCCCACAATTCCCTTAATTATTTACGTCAAATTTTCCAGATTCATTCTTTTAAACCTTCAGTTATTAATAAAAAATTGTTTTAACATTATTAAAGACTGTGACCATATTCTACGTACTAATAACATGCAATTGTATTTATAGATACAACAAAATAGCGTTTACAATTTTGAACGAGAAGGCTAATTGCATAGTGATATTTTGAAATTTTATTTTAATAAATATGTGCTTGGTATCATGTGAGTTCTAGATTGTTCGTTTGTATCTTAAGAAATATAAACAAAATCTCGTGGATACAATCTTAAAAGAAATTTATTTACAAGAAGAATAACTGTAATAATTATCCTATACTTCTATTTTAACCTAAATAGTTAAATTAGGAAAATTTACAATGAAAGAGGGGAGTATGGAAAATGACGAATAGTTAGTTTCAAAGTTGTTCTATTTTTTCTCGATTATACCCCCTTCTGTTGCAGAGTCTTTTTATCTGCATTCTTATCAGTTCATTAGCCTTTTTCTAATTTTAAATTATGAGTATTATTATTAATCAAAAAACTTAAAATGAACTTGGCACCTGGAGAAGGAATGCACATAAAGATATGAGAAAAGTAATAAATAATAATGTAAAGTAGTGTATATGAAGAAAAAAGATAGAATTAGAGATGATAGATAGGTGTATAGAGATAGAAAAGGACAGTCAAAAACACAATAGATAGACTTGCAAGTAAGACTAGAGAAGTAGGTAAAAGATATAAAATGAAAGCTAATCAAATATAATAAGATGAGATAATAATATAAAGAAGAAGAATAAGATAATATAATAAAAGAATAAATATAGTATAAATGTATATAGAAAGAAGATAGGAATTATAGATAAGAAGATTTTATAGAGAATATAGAATATATCAAAGAAATGAGAATAATGAACAAAAGAAAATATTATAGATGAGAGTTGAAATGAGAAAAAAATGAGGAATAAAATGTAGAGAGGCCAAGTGAAAAAAAGAGATATAAAAAAGAAATATAGACAATACAGAAAGATACGATAGGAAGAAAAAGTAAGCATAAAAGCAATGAAAGTAGAATACATAAGAAATGAATAGAAGTATGAAATAAAATGAAAGATAAGATAGATGGAAATTGATAAAGAGAATGGACGGAGTAGAAAAAGAAAAGAGGAAAAAAAAAAGAGAAAGGTGCCTTGCATGGGCAGGACAACGAAACAGAATAAAGCAAATGTTACATGATGTTATTCCACAAAGAACATCGCTTAATATGAGTTACCTTGTTTTCTCCAGAAAAGTGAAATGTAGATCAGCAAAAATAAGAAAATAAGAAAATACTAAATAGAAGATACATCCCATAAGATAATATGTACATAAAAACGAGGAAAGATACCAAGGAATGTTTTGACTTGGAATGCGTGAGAATAATGGGAGACAATTTGAAATGTGCTATAATAAAAAAAAAGAGCTCCCTTAGGGATATTAGAGCT
>CM042174.1:28470657-28494925 GCA_023376005.1 Doryteuthis pealeii | reverse complement strand
CCTGGAAAAATAGAAACAACTTTGAAACAAACTCTTCCATCATTTTCCGTTACTCCCGTCTTTCATTGGTAACATTTCCTAATTAAACTGTTTAGTTAAAATAGGAAGTAAAGAATAATATTACAGTTATTTCTTCTTGTTAAAGGATTTCTTTTAAGATTTATTAAAGAGATTTTTGCTTATATTCATTAAAATAAAACCAAACAGTTAGAAACCAATAATACTAACCATATATTTATTAAAATTACATTTTTAATATCAATATGCAAATTAGCCTTCCCATTCACACTGTAAACCGCTATTTTGTTGTATATATAAATACAATTGCATGTTATTAGTATGTAGATATGGTCAACAGTGTAAGTAATGTAAAACAATTTTATTAATAATTGAGGTTTAAATAAAAATAAAATCATGGAGAATATGATGTAAATAACGAAAGGAATTGTGACTTGTATAGAAATATAGTTTCGCTTACAGACAGACAAACCTATAATCTCCATTATAATTAGATATACACACACACATATATATATGTGAGTGTGTGTGTGGATAGGTAATTCATTTCAAAACTATTGTTTATTTATATCTCTTTATTCATAAGTAGCGACCTATTTTAACTGATGTCTTTAAAAATTTTCCACAGTATACCCTTCCCAATAAGTCATCATCATTTATGTTTGGTTGGACAATTACGTAAAACTTAGTATGTAGACGATCAACCCCACACCCGACCCGGCCAGGTCGTCTTTGTTAACCGCCCAACTATTCAATGATGTGTCTGAACATTTAACATTAATAATTAGGTGGTTCTTCAAGTTGGATATGAAGAAAATTACATAGCTTAATTGCTGAGTTTAGAGCGAACAACCCGGGCAAAATATGCCTAAATCAATAAATCTCTTAAGTATTATTCGCTTCTAACAATTATCAAGTCGCGCAGTTAGCACGGATATCCATGACAATCTCTCGCCAACCTTCTCTAACATTCATTGTCCCTGGGAGGTCCTTTGCGCAGAATCCAGTATCGTCGCAAAGTTGGACAATGTAGGTCCTTGCTGGGCGGCCCACACTAGCATGTCCATGTGTTGGCTTCCACAGGAGAACATCGCTTATGAGTTCGTCTTAGCTTCTCCAGCAGAGTCCAGCAATAAATAATACTAATAAAGATACCCCATAGAAATAATAACATAAACTGTGGAAGATTCCAAGGATGTTTTGACTGGAATGGTGAAAATGGAGACAATTTGAAATTATATATATAAAAAGAGCTCCCTTAGGGATATTAGAGCTTCCAATCCCGGTTTGATGATTAGCGAGCTAGTCTTGCATATACATTACTACTGAATAGGGAGTTTGATGCTCGCTGGATGCCCCACACTTGCGACCTTATATCACATTCTACCGTGGTGTAATGGTTAAAGTCATGGGAAATGGACTCGTAGCACCGAGTTCAAATCCTGGACGTGGTAACTGAATTTCACTTAGCGCTAATACACTTGGGAAAGGTATGAATCCTACTCTCCCACCAACTATGGGTAAATAGTAGGGCTGACTGGACTCTTTAACCTTGGTTAGGCAACCGGTCTAGGAGAAGGAAAACTCTGAATTCAAACCTGTTGAACTCCGCTTAAGAAATTGATCTTGTGTCATATCCTGCTCGTGCGGAGGGGTTGGTAAACACACACACATATATATATATATATTTATTTATTTATTGATTTTTTTTAAATATAATTGTTTTCCATAGGCAACTACCAAGGTTTCAGGCTATTTTTCCATCATCAGTTTGCTAATAATTCTGCTGATGGCAATATAGCCTGAAACCTGGGTAGTTGCCTATGGAAAACAATTATATTTTAAAAAATTCAACAAATAAATATATAAAGCTCCTACAAATTTGTGGTTGAGCACTGTGATTTCTTTGTTTCATCTCAAAATTTAAAAAATATCTATATCTATCTCTCTCTCTCTCTCTCTCTATATATATATATATATATATATATATATATATATATATATATATAGAGAGAGAGAGAGAGAGAGAGATATAGATATAGATATAGATATATTTTTTAATTTTGAGATGAAACAAAGAAATCACAGTGCTCAACCACAAATTTGTAGGATCTTTATTTATTTATTTGTTGAATTTTTTTAAATACGATTGTTTTCCATATATATATATATATATATATATATATATATATATATATCACATCATACCCATATTGAATGGGTTGGTTAAATACCTATTTCCTTAAGGATATTGAAATTGAATTACTCTGTGTAACTGGAAGGCAACACTTTGTGATTTAGAAATCTGCATGTAGTCTTAAGAGCGTATGTGTCCCCACTCCTGCTCTAGTCTCACGCTCAATTAGAGCAAACAGCCCCGGCCAAATACGACTAAATCAATAAATCTATTAAGTATTATTCGCTTAAATATTTATGAGGGTCATTTAATAAAGCGTGATTGGTTTTATTCAATCATCATCATCACCATCATCATCATCATCCTCATCATCATGTCACGCCAGCAGCGCGGATATCCATGACAATCTCTCGCCAACCATCCCTATCATTCATTGATTCCTGGAGGTCCTCCACACAGCATGCAGTATCCGCACAGAGCTGGTCTCTGCAGGTCTTTGCTAGACGACCCGCTCTAGCATGTGCTGGTTTCATTCAATCATCATCATTATCATCATCATCCTCATCATCATGTCAAGCCAGCAGCGCGGATATCCATGACAATCTCTCGCCAACCATCCATATCATTCATTGATTCCTGGAGGTCCTCCACACAGCATGCAGTATCCGCACAGAGCTGGTCTCTGCAGGTCTTTGCTAGACGACCCGCTCTAGCATGTGCTGGTTTCCTTCAATCATCATCATCATCATCATCATCATGTATCCAACCATCCCTATCATTCATTGACTCCGGGAGGTCCTCCACACAGCATGCAGTATCCGCACAGAGCTGGTCTCTGCAGGTCTTTGCTAGACGACCCGCTCTAGCATGTGCTGGTTTCCTTCAATCATCATCATCATCATCATCATCATGTCACGCCAGCAGCGCGGATATCCATGACAATCTCTCGCCAACCATCCCTATCATTCATTGATTCCTGGAGGTCCTCCACACAGAATGCAGTATCCGCACAGAGCTGGTCTCTGCAGGTCTTTGCTAGACGACCCGCTCTAGCATGTGCTGGTTTCCATCAATCATCATCATCATCATCATCATGTATCCAACCATCCCTATCATTCATTGACTCCGGGAGGTCCTCCACACAGCATGCAGTATCCGCACAGAGCTGGTCTCTGCAGGTCTTTGCTAGACGACCCGCTCTAGCATGTGCTGGATTCCTTCAATCATCATCATCATCATCATCATCATCATGTCACGCCAGCAGCGCGGATATCCATGACAATCTCTCGCCAACCATCCCTATCATTCATTGACCACGGGAGGTCCTTCACACAGCATGCAGTATCTGCACAGAGCTGGTCTCTGCAGGTCTTTGCTAGACGACCCGCTCTAGCATGTGCTGGTTTCCTTCAATCATCATCATCATCATCATCATGTATCCAACCATCCCTATCATTCATTGACTCCGGGAGGTCCTCCACACAGCATGCAGTATCCGCACAGAGCTGGTCTCTGCAGGTCTTTGCTAGACGACCCGCTCTAGCATGTGCTGGTTTCCTTCAATCATCATCATCATCATCATCATGTATCCAACCATCCCTATCATTCATTGACTCCTGGAGGTCCTCCACACAGCATGCAGTATCCGCACACAGCTGGTCTCTGCAGGTCTTTGCTAGACGACCCACTCTAGCATGTGCTGGTTTCCTTCAATTATCATCATCATCATCATCATCATCATCATCATCATGTCCCACCAGCAACGCGGATATCCATGACAATCTCTCGCCAACCATCCCTATCATTCATTGATTCCTGGAGGTCCTTCATACAGCATGCAGTATCCGCACAGAGCTGGTCTCTGCATGTCTTTGCTAGACGACCTGCTCTAACATGTGCTGGTTTCCGCAGAAGTACGTCGCTTATGAGTTTATTCTTACTTCTCCAGCAGTGTCTGACCTGTCTTGTTCGTCTTACTCGAATGGTTTGTGTGATAGTGGGCAGGTGGCCATATAGCTGCTTTCTTGTGGGATGTTGCTTCCACGATTTGTTCAAGGTCGCGCGCAGTATCCGTGTGCAGCTCGAACCCAGCCTATTTTCCAGGTGCCTCGTCAAGGTACAAGTGGTGCAGCCATACAGCAGCACTGATACTACCATGACCTGGAAGAATTGTCGCTTCAACTTGTCGGCGAGGTCTGACTTCCATATATATATTTACCAGCCCCTCCGCACGAGCAGGATGTGACACGAGGTCAATTTCTTAAGCGGAGTTTAACAGAATTCAGAGTTTTCCTTCTCATAGACCGGTTGCCTAACCAAGGTTAAAGAGCCCAGTCTGCCCTACTATTTATCCATAGCTGGAGGGAGAGTAGGATTCATACCTTTCCCAAGGGTATTAAGGCAAAGCTAAATGCAATTACCACATCCAGGATTTGAACTCAGGGTGACAAGTCCATTACCCATGACTTTAACCATTACATTAATTTCCCATGACTTTAACCATTCATTAATTTATTAAACTGCACATTAGACTCCTAAGCTAAGGGGTCAGTCTTAATCGAACTTAGTATATGAACTTTCTTGATTTCAAGGTGCATTTATTATTTTTTTTTGGGGGGGAGAGGGGGGAGCAAACATTTTTGGAGTAAAATTAATGTTTTTTTTTCAATGGCATATCCACCTTCTTCATGGATCATTTAATGCCAAAGCTATCTTTGTAGAAGAACAGTAGTGGTTACTATTATCTACGTTATTCGGACTATTGTCCTCATCTTCATTGTTATCTGTACAAAGTTTCGGCCGATATTCCCCCACCCCCGACCTTCTTCAGGTATTTCTTGTCGGACTCGGGAACTTTCTCGGACTCTGGAACCTTCTTTTCGGACTCGGGAACTTTCTTGTCGTAATCGGGAACCTTCTTGTCGTAATCGGGAGCCATCACGGAATTTTGAACCTAACCCTTTATTCAGTCCACGGGGGTATCTTGTTCTCATTCCGCTAACCATAGCTGGGGTAGAGGCGTTAGGCTGTGTTAATTATTATTCTATGTTACTGCTGTCATTGATCAGGATTGAAGCTGCAATCTAGAGATAACTGTCACTTATAACTCGTCTTAACCTAACTCCTTTATCTACTAGGCCATATGTCCAAACATTCAGAGAAACAGCAGTGGTATTATATAACCTCTAGCTGGGAGATGGGGGGGGGTGCATACATTTACCAAGGGTATTAGCGAAAGTGAACGTGATAGCCCGACTGGAGTTCGAACTCGTTTACTACGATCTTGTAATCCTACACGTTAGCTATTACACCATCTGGACTATCCACCAAATTTTTGGTGGCTGAGAAGTACAAACCATGTGTAAGTATACGTGATTTTTACGGAGAAATATGTTTTAATTTTAAAGTCATATATGTAATATAATGCAATATATGTAATATATATAATATAGATAATATATGTAATATATGTAATATAATGCAATTTAAAGTATATATGTAAGTATACGTGATTTTTACGGAGAAATATGTTTTAGTTTTAAAGTCATATATGTAATATAATACAATATATGTAATCTTATTATAATGGAGATTGTATGTTTTTCTGTCTGTAACCGAAACTATATTACTATACAAATCACAATTCCCTTTGTTATCTGCATCCCATTCTCCATGATTTTATTTTTATTTAAACCTCAATTATTAATAAAATTGTTTTACATCATTAAGACTGTTGACCATATCTACATACTTATAATATGCAATTGTATTTATATATACAACAAAACAGCGCTTTACAGTGTTAATGGGAAAGCTAATTTGCATATTGATCTTAAAAAATTTGATTTTAATAAATATGTGCTTAATATTATTGATTTCTAATTGTTTAGTTTTATCTTATTGAATATGAGCAAAATTCTCTTCAATAAATCTTAAAAGAAATCCCTTAACAAAAAGAAATAACTGTAATATTATTCTTTACTTCCTATTTTAACTAAATAGTTAAATTAGGAATAGGAGTAATTGAAAATGATGGAAGAGTTAGTTTCAAAGTTGTTCTATTTTTCAATCATACCCCCTCTGTTCAAAATCTTTTTATCTGTATTCTTATTCAGTTTCATTAGCCTTTCTAATTTAATATAATATTTTATTACATTAAACTTAAATACTTGCACCCGGAGGGTGCATATATTTGCTAGTATATATAATATAGATAATATATGTAATATATGTAATATAATGCAATTTAAAGTATATATGTAAGTATACGTGATTTTTACGGAGAAATATGTTTTAGTTTTAAAAAATGTCTACAAATGGAGTTTTCCTAAATGAGTGTGAATCGAAAAGACAATCTATGGAATGGAGTCCATTTCAAATGACGATAATCATTACGCAACTCACCTCCATCGTAAATTATACAAAGAAAGTTCAAAATTGCTGAAAAAAAGGATTCGTTTTTTCCAACTTGATTGATGTATGTGAAAATCACCTGAAGATGATCGCTGACTAGAATGGTCAAAAGAGTAGGATTTAATCTTGTCGAATCTCTGGATTTGGGAGATTGTGTGTCCGAAGCCAAATATCTAAATACTTAATACATAAACAATTTAAAGAGGTGATGTCCACCGAGAAGCCAAACAAAGATTAATTATTATCAACAGTTGACCAATCAAGTTTGAAGCCATCATTAAAACACTTAAGTTCCGGCTGCAACGTTGACACTCTTCCGGGACATGAATATTGATTTTCTTGAAAAAGGGCAACTGTAGATAGTGAATAGTACATAAGTTCGTTCGTTACGTAGGCTGTACATATATATATATATGAATAAAAAGGACTTAAATACCATGGGTATCGTGGTTATGGACCATTTCCACTCGAGAGTATGCCCACGAGCCTCTTCAGACCACTGATATTTTATATCAGTGGTCTGAAGAAGCTCGTGGGCATACTCCCGAGTGGAAATGGTCCATAACCACGATACCCATGGTATTTAAGTCTTTTTTATCATATATATATATATATATATATATATATATATATATATATATATATATATATATATATATATATAACGAAGGCGGAATGTTGTAGAGTGATATTGAATAGTACATAAGTTCGTTCGTTACGTAGACTGTACAAATCATATATGTATTTACCGAACCCCTGGATGTGACACAGGGCCAATTTTTAGCAGTGTATTGCTAGTTTGAATGTAGAGTTTTCCTTGCAGACTGATTGTCTAACCAAGGCTAAAGAGCGCTCTTCACTAAATTCACTTGATGTAAAGTTCTCGGTCCGACCATAGAGGGAATAACGAAACACTATGAAACGTATATACTATTACATATACTCATAGAATTTACTTAAACTTTGTCTGGCATAGAAGTTAAAATATGCACCCCCCGGTATTTAAGTATTTAAGATTTAATGTAATGAAATATATTCAATTAGAAAGACTTTAATCCACACAGACTAATGAAACTAAATAAAAATGCAGACAAAAAGATTTGAAACAGTGAAGCCAAATATCTAAATACTTAATACTTAAACAATTTAAAGAGGTGATGTCCACCGAGAATCCAAACAAAGATTAATTATCATCAAAAGTTGACCAATCAGGTTTGAAGCCATCATTAAAACACTTAAGTTCCGGCTGCAACGTTCTGTAAAGAAGGTCATGTTGACAATCTTCCAGGGCATGAAAGGATCTATTACTATTGATTTTCTTGAAAAAAGGGCAACTGTAAACAGTACTTCTTATTGCCAACAGCTTAGGCAAAATTCACCTTATTTATATTTATTAAATCGTATAGTCTTACGGGTGTTGGATTCAAAGGAGTAATAATGTTAATTATAATTAGTTGAACAGACAACTCCGACCAAGGGTGTTAGATATAACGATGGACTTTAATACATGACAGCACGTGGAGAAGATACATATAAGATACATTAGAAATAACATGGAGGATATATGAGTAACACATATAAGAGACAAGATACAAAATGTTAGGGAGAGTCCATAAGTCAAAGTCACTTACTACGTTGTCTGTGGGGGGGGTGAAAACATCCACCTAAGAAGGGTGTAGACAAACTGTCTAACCCATGTGTGTTCGTCAAGTCCCGGAGAAGAAAAAGAGTTCAAACTTGGCGCTTGCCTGCTTAAATAGTCAGAGCGCTTGGTGGGGAAAACCAGAAACACGAGGGCAGACAACTTTTCCATCCAAACAAGGACAGACAATCCCACACGGGTACACGTACCAGTTAATATTAGTATTAAGAAAATTGTTTTGCAGTCATTATAACCAATATAAGACTTGATCTTTTCTCTGATTTTTTTAGATAAGGCTTGATAATTTGTAATATTTGGATTATTCGGACTATTGAGATATTAAGAATTGAAATTATCAAATTATAATTGATTTCAAGGTCGACATCAATTTTTTACCTCGGTCTTCAAAATTCGGCCTGTACATCTGGATACAGCGGCCCGAGTTCAAATCCTGAACGAGGCTATTTTCATTTCACATAGCGCTACTACATTTGGGAAAGGTATGAATCCAATTATTCCCCATCCAGTTACAGGTAAATAGTAGAGCAAACTGGGACCGGAGAAAGAAAACTCTGAAATCGAACTCCGCTTACAAATCGATATTGTGTAGCATCGTGCGCACGCGGAGGGGTTTGGTAGATGCCAACAACGATAACCGTTACGCTAAGCGTGACTCCAAAGAAGGCAGAAGGAAGTAGATTTGATATAGATCTCAATTTTTTTTGTGGCCTGATGTCAGGCCAGGACCCATGGGATAAAAATAAAATAAAACAAATAAATAAAAATGAAAAATAAACACTGGGTTAAAATATCCAAACATTAGCCCTGGGGAGCAATGACACTCATCTCTTGTCAGATTTACAACGAACTTACTGTGATGTTTACTTTTTGTTCTCTTGTAGTTCTTGTTTGTTAGTTTCTACATTCTCGTTATCTCTCGTTCGTTTTCTCGCGTGAATTTACTCGGATTTATTTAGCATCTATTGTAGTTGCTTTTCTTTTCTGGCTTATTTATTTTTGCCTTTTGTTTATCTTCTTTTTTTTTTCTTTTTTCTTAGGCGATTATTTTGTTTCATGTGCTGCTCTCATTTTGATTTCAGCCTCTTTCCCATCTGACAGCCAGTCCACTTAGCTGTTTATGCCGTTCATCGAGAGAACGTGATAAGAAGAGGAATTGATTTTTCGAGCCTACCACCGACCAGCTGCACATGTCGTATCAACATTGGCAAACTTGCCGATATCTTAGCTAAAAAAACAAACATTTTCGGGGTGCATTTTTATCATCATCTTTTATTTTATTTTATTTTATTTCATTTAATTTTATTCTATCTATTTTATTTTTATTTTATTTTTTTGCACACGAGGAATAATAAACCCACCTCATCCGCACACCCCATTGCCACATCCACAAAAAAATGAAAAAAATATAAGAATAAAAAATAAAAAAATAAAACATTCTTTTCTTTCGTCACTCGCCCAAAATTATGTTTGATTATTTTGGATAGATCTGACAGAAAATCATTAAACATAACAAGACGAATATATCTGATACGGTTGTAGAAATCACACTTTTCTATCTATTTATTTATTTATTTATTTATCTATGTCTAAATTTAAAAATCTGAATATGGCGGATACAAGATTTGATTGAACTGAAGGCGGGGAACGTCGCGCAAGATATAAAAGCTGAAAATAATATTACATTATGACGTGAAACTATACAAAGCCATACAAACTGTCAATAATTACAAGGCAAAAGACTAACATGTATACGTCAGGTGCAAATACACACACATACACATCACACACACACACACACACACACACACATACACACACACACAAACACACATTTATATATATATTGCAGATCACTGAATACAATTTACGTATTTTCCTTCTATACACATGTATTTTCATATATAAATGAATGGAGAGATAGATATGAACAGATTTGGATAGACAGATATGAACAAACTGATATATATATATATATATATATATATATATATATATATATATATATATATATATATATATATATTAGATACAGATATATATATATATATTAGATACAGATATATATATATTATATATATATATATATATATTATATATATATATATATATATATAGATATATATATATATATATATATATATATATATATAATATATATATATATATATATATATATATATATATATATATATATATATATATATATATATAAAGAGATAGAATGATAGATAGAAAAAGACTGACATAAAGATGAAAACACTGAGATAGATAGACAGATAGGTAGATATGCATAACCTAAAATAGATAGATTCATAAATAGATATAACCTTAGATACATAGATTGATATATAGCTACAACCGTAGATAGATTGATAGATATATTTAACCTCAGATAAATAGATAAATAGATAGATTTAACCTTAGATAGACAGATAGATAGATTTAACATTAGATAGATAGATAGAGAGATTTAACCTTAGATAGATAGATAGATAGATAGATTTCATCTTAGATAGAAAGATTTCACCTTAGATAGATGGATAGAACCTTAGAAAGATAGATAGAACTTTAGATAGATTGAATAGATAGATAGATTAAATGGTGTTGTGATGTGTGTGTATGTGTGTGTTGTGTGGTGTGTGGTGTGATGTGTATGGTGTGTATTTGCACCTGACGATACATGTTAGTCTTTTGCCTTGTAATATTGACGTTTGTATGGCTTTGTATAGTTTCACGTCATAATGTAATATTATTTTTCAAGCTTATATCTTGCGCGACGTTTCCCCGCCTACAGTTCAATCCAATCTTATCCGCCATATCAAGATTTTTATTTAGACATAGAATCATAAATAAATAATAAATAAATAGATAGAAAAGTGTTGATTTCTTCAACCGTATCAAGATATATTCGTCTCGTTATGTTTAATGATCTGTCGATCTATTCCCAAAATAATCAAACATTAATTTTGGGGCGAAGTGACGAAAGAAAAGAATTGTTTTTATTTTTTTATTTGTTTCATTCTATATTTTTTTCATTTTTTTTTTTTGTGGACTGTGGCATGGGTTGTGCGGGATGAGGTGGGTTTATTATTCCTCGTGTTGCAAAAAAATAAAATAAAAATAAAATAGATAGATAAAAATAAATGAAATAATAAAATAAAATAAAGATGATTGATAAAAATGCACCCCGAAAATGGTTTTTTGTTTTTTTTTAGCAAGAATATCGGCAAGTTTTGCCAATTTGATACACTGTGCAGCTGGTCGGTGGAGCTCGAAAAAATCAAGTTCCCTTTCTTATCACGATTCTTCGATGAACGGCATAAACAGCTAAGTGGACTGGCTGTAGATGGGAAAGAGGGCTGAAATCAAAATGAGAGCAGCACAGAAACAAAAAATCGCCTAAGAAAAAAGGAAAAAAAAAAGAAGATAAACAA
Source organism: Doryteuthis pealeii (assembly GCA_023376005.1). Lineage (NCBI taxonomy): Eukaryota > Metazoa > Mollusca > Cephalopoda > Myopsida > Loliginidae > Doryteuthis > Doryteuthis pealeii. The sequence continues at coordinate 28,483,260 of CM042174.1, read as the reverse complement.
AAAGGCAAAAATAATAAGCCAGAAAAGAAAAAGCAACTCACATAGATGCTAAATAAATCCGAGTAAACACGCGGATGAAAAACGAACGAGCAGATAACGAGAATGTAGAAACTAACCAAACAAGAACTTACAAGAGAACAAAAAAGTAAACATCACAGTAAGTTCGTTGGAAATCTGACAAGAGGGATGAGTGTCATTGCTCCCCAGGGCTTATGTTTGGATATTTTTAACCCAGTGTTTAATTTTTCATTTTATTATTTGTTTTATTTTATTTTTATCTCCATTGTGTCCTGGCCTGACATCAGGCCACAAAAAAAATTTGAGATCTATATCAAATTCTACTTCCTTCTGCCTTTTTTGGAGTCACGCTTAGCGTAACGGTTATCGTTGTTGGCCATTCTACCAAACACCCCTCCGCTTGTGGCGCACCGATGCTTACACAATATCGATTTGTAAGCGAGTTTCGATTTTCAGAGTTTTCTTTCTCCGGTCCCAGTTTGCTCTACTATTTACCTGTACTTGGGATGGAATAATTGGAATTCATACCTTTCCCAAATTGTAGTAGCGCTATGTGAAATGAAAAATGAGCCTCGTTCAGGATTGAACTCGGGCCGCTGTATCCAGATGTACAGGGCCGAATTGAAGACCGAGCGCTTCAAAAAATTGATGCGACCTTTAAAATCAATTTATAATTGGATAATCAATATAATATCTCAATAGTCCGAATAATCCAAATAATTTACAAATTATCAAGCCTTATCTAAAAAAATCAGAGAAAAGATCAAGCTTATATTGGTTATAATGACTGCAAAACAATTTTCTTAATACTAATATTAACTGGTACGTGTACCCGTGTGGGATTGTTGTCCTTGTTTGGATTGGAAAAGTGTCTTGCCTCTGTTTTCTGGTTTTCCCCACCAAGCGCTCTGACTATTTAAGCAGGCAAGCGCCAAGTTTGAACTCTTTTTCTTCTCCGGGACTTGACGAAACACACATGGTTAGACAGTTGTCTACACCCTTCTTTAGTGGAGTGTTTTTCACCCCCCCCCACAGACAACGTAGTAAGTACTTTGACTTCATGGACTCTCCCTAACATTTTGTATCTGTCTCTTATATGTGTTACTCATTTATATCCTCATGTTATTTTTAATGTATCTTATATGTATCTCTCCACGTGCTGTCATGTATAAAGTTCCATCGTTATAAATCTAACACCCCTTTGTTCGGAGTTGTCGTTCAAACTAATTATAATTAACATTATTACCTTCCTTTTGAATCAACACCCGTAAGACTATTACGATTTAATNATAGATTGATAGAAACATAGAACGAAACAGATTGAAAATAATTATGAAAGAGACATACATATATATATATATAATATAATATCATATATATATATATTATATAATAGCGAGAGAGAGAGAGAGAGAGAGAGAGATAGAAAGGAACATTGAAGTAGAATAGATAGATAGATAGACAGTAGATTTGATATTCTAGAATCAAGCGGAACTTATTCATAATTAACTGAGACTTTGCGAATTCTAACAAAACAAAGAGACTAAATCCACTTAAAGCAACATGCAATATCGTCAGATAGAGTCCAACGACCACCTAGCCAATGCGCTCTAAGATACAACAGGCCTATCACTGAACTCCACTACGTGTGACGTTCAGTATGAGTAGTCCAAGGAAGAAGGAGCGCCGGCCGATTCATTAACCTTCTAAATGTCGCGAGTTTCACCGAAGTGTTTTAGATATTCACGACTTTTTCTTTTAAATATTCAGTTAATTAATTTTATTATATAAAAACAAAATGCCTTTTTAAGTAATTTTGGTCCCTTTTTTAAAGGGGGTGGAATTTAATAGATGCCACAACAGTTTAGTGTTTGTTTTTTTCGTTTACAAAAGAGAAAGAATTATATGAAAAATGGTATAATATCAACGAATTCAGTATTAAAGTTTAATGTAACGGTATGTGTTTTTTTGTGTACCTCAACGCTACCTTTACAGGTTTTTTAAAATTAAACATAAAACATGCACAATCAAACATGTTGTTATAATTTATAAAAATTGTTTTTCAAATTTGAAATAAATAAAATTATGACGAATTTCAGTTATTAAAGTTTAATGAAACGTAACATATTGTTTTGTTTATTTACTGTCTTACGAGTTTGAAACAACGATATCTATTTCGAAGGCTCGAGAGAAGGCCTACTTTGTGACGTCACACATCCAATGAAAACGGCCTGATATCTTAGCGGGCATTGAAGCAAAGGGTATAACTAAACAGGGCCTGCTGAGACAATTCGACACACCATATGACCCATATATCATAAGGCATAAGGTCAAGTCAATCTATAGATGCTAACGGCTTAACGTGACACCGATTAATCGGAGGAGGTCCTCTCCGAGCACAAGTCTAGCGAGTAAGGACATTAGGGGGGGTGATCCATATCATGACTGCTTCAGCACCTGGGTTCTATTCTTAAGCATGGTTGGCCTAATCAGGGTTAAAGACCAGTCCATCCTACTATTTACCAATAACTGGAGGGAGAAATTGGAAACACACACATTCTAGGGTATTAGCACTAATATGAAAAGCAAACAACCTTGCCTGGATTTGAAAATCATGTCCACTGAGTCCATTTCATTCAAATGATATGTTACACCGCAACTTCCACTATTATCTACAATTCATAAATAAGAAAGGATGGGAATGGTTTCAAGATTTTTCATTGTCTCTCATGCAGGTGTTTTAAAGAAGGAGAGAATATGGTTAGTGGTGAGATGCCAGACATCATGATTCTCAACAAAGGTTAATATGAACGGCACAAAGATTTTTTCAGGCAGTCCTTGTATTACTTCTATGGTAATTATAAGATAAGCCCATTTTAAATTACTACCCACCTCGTGAGACGACTCTTACTTCTGAGGTTAGTTGAAAGACATTGACTTTTATTCTACGCATACCAAACCTTTCCCATTAATTTTACTGTTTCCAGTTTTGTCTTATTTATTTTATTTCATTGTTTTAATGTCTCTATGATTAAAGATGATGAACAAAGATGGAAAGCAGAGACACAGACAACATGAATGAAAGATGTTCGGTGAGAGAAGCCAAAAAAAATTTAAGACTGTTTTGTGCAACCAGGTAACACTAAGGATATTTTCTTTATATACTCTTTATGATCTCTGTCTTGGTTAGCTTATTTCATTTTGAATTAATGAAATATATGTTTTATCAAATGGGATTATTAGAATTATTCTAATATGACGAAATCTACAACTAGAATATTTATCTGAGAATGCTTCGCCTTGAATACTTCAATTCGTGAATTGCGCTCTCAGCAATTTCACAGTTTGGTTAATTATAGAAATTTCCCTTTTGACTATTCAATTCCCTACTTCACACGTTTCTCCGTTGGTCTAGATGTTGTTGCAGCAGCCTTATAAGACCAAGAAGTGCCAAATGTTAAAATAAATCTCTTTCACTCCTCAACTTCTAGCAACGTGCAACATGAAAATGATGAGTGGTACACCAGATCAAAATGACACTATATATTTATTCTACCCCTCTACACGAGAGAAAGAAAAGAGAAAAGGACAAAGAAAAACGTCTGGATGTCAAAGAAATAAAATACAAATGGGCACAAACATCACCAAAAGAGGGAGAATGTATTCAATTTATACCTATAGCAGATAAAAAGTAGGTATGGAAAATGATGAAAATGCACATATAATATATATATATATATATATATATATATATATATATTCTCCGAAGAATCCTGTATGGAGAGCTAACATCTGGTAAAAGACAGATTGGTCGCCCCCTACTGCGAATTCAAGAATGTCTGCAAAAATGATCTCAGGTGCTTTGCATTGTCCTTCAGCTGGGAAATTTGGCAGTATCTCCATAAGAGGCCTGTACATGTCAGAAGTCAACCCTGATACAACTGATGAAATAAAGAGGTCCATAAGAAAGCACGGCAAACGGCTCGAACATCATCACTCTACAGGGACAACCTACAAAATGCAAAATCTGTGGTCGAAATGTTTCTCAAACATCGGATCATAAGTCACCAGGAGGCGCTGCAACTTCAGGGGCACACGAAACTTTTTATCATAGTCCTTCGAGACTGAATTGCCAATGAATGAAATGATGAAAGATATATATATATATATATATATATGTATAATATATTAGATATATATAATTCTTAAGAAATGGATTAAAGTAACCTACTCGAGTTCATCACTGATGTCAGGGTTACACCCGCTGAATTAATGAGTTTCTTCAGAGTATTAGCGCTAAGTGAAAATGCAATTACCACATCCAGGATTTGAACTCGGATGCCGACGAGTCCATTTCCCAGGACTTTAACCATTCACCACCACGCGCTCCCAAACATGCCTTTTCCATATAAGCGCTAAGTGTAATGCAAAGCCCGCCAGGATTTGACTTAACCCCGAGTCCTGTTTTCCACAACGAATAACCTTACACAACGAACACTCCATGGACAATATAAGGATTTGACCCTGGAATCCAATGAATCTTTGATCACGTCCATGAAGAAAAGATTGAGTCGTTTTGATGTCGTCGTAACAAGACACAGTCACAATGTTAATGATTCACACAAAGAAATGACGACAATTAAAAACTCAGAGACACTGATCATGGGAATACTGCGACTTACTAAATAAGGATACAAAACTACGTCTACAATGACTGGCAAAGAACTGACAAAATGATTCTGTTTTTCTGTTTGTCTGCTGTCTGTGTCTCACCCCCCCTCACTGTGTGTGTGTGTGTGTATCACTGTTTGTCTGTCTGTTCTGAATCTGTCCCTCTGTCTCGTCTTCTTTATATATATATATATATATAATATATAATATATATATATATATATATATTTGTTGTGTGTGTGTGTGTGTGTGTTGTGTGTGTGTTATTTTGTATTTAAAATAATAATAGATAGAATACATTATACATGGATAAACTTCTGGCCGAAACACGTGTCAGTAAAATAAGATAAAATAAGATAAAATCCTACTTTATCCATTCAACAGTTTTCTTTCCATTGTTTTTCATTTTAACATTACCGTCGGATTCGCTTCCATTTTCAACTTACTATTATATATATATATATATATATATATATATATAATTATAATATATATTGTTGTTACCGGCCGTTCCTACAGTGGCGAATATACACCGCGTTCTCACTATAAATAGTGAGACACCGAGTGAAAAGGTTGTACTGTTACCGTTTAGCGGCAAGCTAGCCGTTCTTGTACCTTATTGTAAATACACTTGTCTCTTTTTACCCTACCTCGACTTGACTTCTTTTTTACTGTTGAACTAACATCACAACATATATATTAGACAAAACATGAACCGTTGGGTTACACATTGAGCTCTGGGTAGATAATTGGGATTAGGGAAAAATAATTAGGGACAGAATGTGAGTTAGAGACGGGTCAGTTTTTTACTTAATTGCAAATTACGACTAATTAGAACCAATTAAAATGTAATTTTTAAATAATAATAATTATATATTATTATTATTATCATTATTATTATTATTATTATTATTATTATTATTATTATACTAATGATAACGGAATAAATTATTATTTCCTAAAAGGTTTTTTCGCGTTTAGTTAAATGACACAAAATACATGCTAAATATACCTTAGTTCTGGGATTGTTTTATGCTTATGCTGCCTGTCACTTCCCCATCTCTCTCTATATATGTCTTGAATAATTACTCCTTATATATGTTAGTATCTCTGTGAAAGTAAAGAGAGAAATTGTAGTGTGTGAGAGAGAGATTAAACTTCCTACTTTATTTGTATGTTAAATTTCATCATCAGTCAGCCCTTAGCTTCTCAACATCTCCACTCTTAATAGAATTCAAAGAATCAGGTTCATTTAAATTTGAATTAGATTAAACGTGTCCTTTCATACAAATCTTACAAAATGATTTTAATGATTTTTGAAATTATCCAGTCGTATTTTTTTTTTTTTATAAATTTAATTCGCTTTGTAAACTCACTTCCTGGTCACAATTAACTACCCAAAAGTAATTGGTAATTTGCTTGAAGCATTGTAAAGTATGTTATAATATATTAATGATTTGAAGGCAATTACAATGCGTATAAAAATAAAAACAAAAAGATGTTATTTTTGTCTTATCGATTTCAAAGTAGAAACTTCATCTTCAGAGGTGAATATCAGAAATATATATATATATATATATAATGTATATATATATATATATATATATATATATATATATATATATATATATATATATATATATATATATATATATATATATATATATATATATATATATAATGTGTGTATATATATATATATATATATATATATTGCTGTAGGTTTCTAAAAATATCCGCTTCTATTCATGCACAAAAACATATACAATTCTGTTTATATTATTCCCCGTAAATACATTAGATATACGAACGTTCATATTTATATCATCACATATACTGACCCGTTTTATTTATCATATACAGACACAAATATATGCACGTATGTGCACATGCGTGGATGTGTATGTGTGTATGTGTATTTGTGTGTGCCCGTGTGTGTGTGTGTGTGTGTGTGTGTGTGTGTGAGGGAAAGATGAGGAGAAGCGAGGTAGGGCGTGTCTCTAATCACCACACATCGCTACCGATTATAGAGGTGGATAGAAAAAGCCAATAATAAAATATTTAAACAAAAAAGAAATGAGTGAAAATAATATAAAAACTGAGGGAATTATGGGATTGGAGTAAGCTGTTTGTTGAAGAATCAGGAGAAAAAGATGGACGTCGGTGAAAAGTTGGTGCAGGCGAGCGAAGAGGATTGGAGGGCGATAAATAAAACGGAGTTTCAAAGAAGAAAAAAAAGAAAAAGAAAAAACCAAGACAGCAAAAGACAGAAAGAAAGAAAAAAGGAAGGAAAAAAGAAAGAAAAAAGGAAGGCATCAAACAACGGAATGAAAGAAAAGAAAGAAAAACAAGGACAGAAAATGACGGAAAGAAAGAAGAAAAAAGAAAGAAAAAGAAAAAAATGAAGATGGAAAGAAAGAAAAAAAAAGAAAGAAAATAATAATAAAACGAAGATATCAAACAACAGAATGAAAGAAGAAAATAAGAAAACGAAGACACAAAAGACGGAATGAAAGAAGAAAAAGAAAGAAGAAAAAAAGAAAAAAAAGAAGACGGAAAGAAAGAAAAAGAAAGAAAAATAATAAAAAAAACGAAGATATCAAAGAACAGAATGAAAGAAGAAAAAGAAGAAAAGAAAGAAAAACAAGGACAGCAAAAGACGGAAAGAAAGAAGAAAAAGAAAGAAAAAAGAAAAACGAAGACAACAAAAGACGGAAAGAAAGAAGAAAAAGAAAGAAAAAGAAAAAACGAAGACAACAAAAGACGGAAAGAAAGAAGAAAAAAGAAAAGAAAAAGGGAAGAAAAAAATGAAGATGGAAAGAAAGAAAAAAAGAAAGAAAATAATAGAAAAAACGAAGATATCAAAACAGAATGAAAGAAGAAAATAAGAAAAACGAAGACAACAAAAGACGGAATGAAAGAAGAAAAAAGAAAGAAAAAAAAGAGAAAAAAAGAAGAAAGAAAAGAGAAAGAAAATAAGAATGAAAAACGAAAACAGCAAAAGACGGAACGAAAAAAAAAGAAAAAAGAAATGTAGTAAAAGACCAAAAAAAAACAAAGATGGCGGAATAATTCCACATTTAAATGTAACATCGTTGTTAAATGATACGAAAGTGTTTATTTGATTTGTTTTAGATGTTTCTTATTTTATGTCTTACAAAACGAATATCGATTACAATGTGAATAAATACACAACTGGGGATATTATGAAGATATCTAACACAGAAGATCCTTGTCTTTTTGATTTCTTTTATTATGAACTCCAATGGAAATCTGATATCTCAGATGAAATAAAACTGGAATTCTTCCAAGCTTATAGCATTGCCAGTACTACTGTATGGTGGCACCATTTAGTGGTGCTGTTTTAAATTCTGGGGGTCTGGGGAGTGTAAAGCACACTGACTCGGATGAGTAGTACCTGAATTAACATTATCAGCTGATTTTCAATCAGGGATGCTAATCTGCAAAAAAGATTTCCTTATTAATTTCTAGACAGGGAAGCGCGGTTGTGTACTGGTTAGAGTTGCAGGAAATGGACTCGTCGACCCGAGTTCAATTCCTGGACGAAGCCACAGTTCACATAGCGCTAATACCATTGGGAAAGGTATGAATCAAACTATTCTTACTCTAGCTATGGATAAATAATAGGGCAGACTGGACTATTTAACCTTGGTTAGGCAACCAGTCTACGAGAAGAAAAACTCTGAATTCAAACCTGGTCACCACTAGAATAAACTCAGCCCTACTTAGTGATCTATTTCAATTTTTCTTTTAAATTAAAAAAGACACAATTCTTGTTACAGGTTCTGGGACATAATCAGGACCATAAGACCTTTAGGTACCCCTTTTTGATCTCGATTCAGAAGTACATGTTTTTCATTTACACCGTCAATATCCGGTTGCTTGTTAACAGACGATTTTTAGAGTTTTTTAAATTATAAACTAACCCCTAACCCCAACCCTAACCTTAAACCTAATCCCCAACCCTAACCCTAACCCTAACCCCTAACAAACAACCAGATATTGACGCTGTAAAATGAAAAACATGTTCTTCTGAATCGAGATCAAAAAGGGGTGCCTAAGGTTCTATGGTCCCATAATCACCTCTCTAGATAATCGGGCCCATTTGGTGCCTCGTGAATACATTCCCCTGAGCAGTGGCGCCAAAATGAAGATTCAAGGTTATGACAAAGTCATAACTCTTGGAACGCAAACAAACTCCGACAAAGGTAATAGGTATACAGCACATGGATATGACGAGATACATAAAGTACATAGATACATATACAAGAGTAGAGATAATGACCATTCATGAATGTAAAATACAAGATATTTAGGTATCAAAGAGATACCTAAATGGTAGTTACGGATACATGACTAAAGGATAGTTATATATCGTATAAGACTTACTAGCAGTGAAGCGTGAGCAGCAGGCAAAGCGAAGCGAAGTTCAAATCAGCCGCTTAAATACACGAGGCCCCTAGCGGGAACCAGTGACATTAAACAGGCAGACAACTCCCCAGGCAAATACGAAAATAACACCACACAGTTAAGATAATAAAGGTTTTACCTAACTTTGCTTTCTATTCATGATATTTATAGATATATGCACAGGTGATATAAATAGTAAAAGATGTTAAGTAAAAACTTTATTATTATATATTTATCATCTATTATATATACTAGCAAATATATGCACCCTCCGGTGCAAGTATTTAAGTTTTAATGTAATAAAATATTGTATTAAATTAGAAAGGCTAATAAAACTAAATAAGAATACAGATAAAAAGATTTGAAACAGAGGGGTATAATAAAAGATTTGAAACAGAGGAGTATAATAAAAATGGAACAACTGAAACTTACTCTTCCATCACTCTCGTCTTTCATTGTTATTTTTTCTAATTTAAGTATTTAGTTATAAGAGGAAGTAAAGAATAAAATACAGTTATTTTATCTTGTTAATGGATTTCATTTAAGATTCATTGAAGAGATTTTTGCTTATATTCATTAAAATAAAACCAAACAGTTAGAAATCAATAATACTAAGCACATATTTATTAAATTCGATTTTTTAATATTAATATACAAATTAGCCTTCCCGTTCATACTGTAAACCGCTATTTTGTAGTATATATAAATATAATTGCATGTTGTCAGTATGTAGACATAGTTAACAGTATTAATAATGTAAGTCAATTTTATTAATAATTGAGGTTTAGATAAAAATAAAATCATGGAGAATTTGATGTCAATAACTAAGAGAATTGTGACTTGAGTAGGAATATAGTTTCGGTTACAGACAGAAAAACACACAATCTCTATTATAATAAGATCTATATCTATATTGGTTTCTAGCCGAACGCTCTACCGACTGAACTAACCCGGCCCGATCAAGGTTCCTAGTTCGATACCGGTCCTCGCCAACTCAGCGTATGAGTAGCACAGAGATCTGTGCGATAAAGGAGCTGATGGTAGGTGTGGCGCTCCACCTCAGATGCTAAAAAAATCTCCTTGGTCTAGCGCTATTGAAAAGGGGATAGACTCCCTCGCTAACTGGCTGATACCGACTTTAGGGCGCCCCCCCCTTGCCGACTTACGACTTATATCTATATACCATATTTATTATATCAATTTATTAGTACTCTTATTCCTCAATCTTCCGACCGTTATCTTCTAGCAACACCCTCTGGTTAAAAATAAGACCGTCCAAATTGAAATGCAAAAATGTAAATCCTGATTATCTGGTGTCGCTTAATCATCGAATTCTTATTTCTTGTAAGTGTCGTCACCTCAGGTAAATAATAGACCATTCCGTTTTCATCATAAAGAAAGGTACGAAATAGGACGTACCACACAAAACAATATGATAAGAAAGAAAGAGTAGGGGAAAGATAGAGTGAGGCAGTGGGCGCGCGGAAGCGGTAACGCTAATCTGTTTCAATTGAACACAATGAAAAGATGAAAAGAAGAAAATAAAGAAAAGAGTGTGAGAAAGTTAAATCAAGATTATTATACTTTTTACATATTGAACTATTTCGCTATAGCTCTTAAGTAAACATATCAAACGTAGTAATAATTAAATTATCATACTGTGGTATATCCACAGATCTTGCTAGTATATAAAATATGTTCATTTTTTGTTCTTCATCGAGGGCATAATTTTAAATTTAAAGGGAATAATGGCTTTTACAGCACAAGACATTAAGTAAAATCCAGGAACAACTTGAACGGAATAATGGTCATGTTCTTCTACATATTACGTAGTAATAATCAAATTATCATAGTGTGGTATATCCACAGGCCCTGCTAATCTTAAGTAACAGTCTTTATGCATTAACTATGTGGGGACACTTTGGAACGAAATTACTGTAAGGTTAGGCCTAGAAACAAGGTAAGCTTCAACGCTTCAAAGACGGCAAAACTTGCAAATCGGTCGGAAAATTAAAGTGACCCAGAAAAAACAGAACCCACAAATTTTGTAATAAAACTGTTAATTTTAACTAGGGTTTTAGGGTTAGGGTTTAGGGTTAGGGTTAGGGTTAGTGTTGGGGTTGGGGTTTAGGGTTAGTTTAATGGGAAAATAAATAAATTGGGTTCTGTTTTCTCTGGTCATCATGTATACAGGCTGACCCAGAAAAAACAGAACCCACAAATTTTAATAAAACTGTTAATTTTAACTAGGGGTTTTAGGTTAGGGTTAGGTTAGGGTTAGGGTTAGGGTTAGGGTTTAGGGTTAGGGTTAGGGTTAGGGTTGGGTTGGGGTTTAGGCTTAGTTTAATGGGAAAATAAATAATTGGGTTCTGTTTTCTCTGGGTCATCATGTATACAGGCTAACCCAGAAAAAACAGAACCCACAAAATTTGTAATAAAACTGTTAATTTTAACTAGGGTTTTAGGGTTAGGGTTAGGTTTAGGGTTAGGGTTAGGGTTAGGTTGGGGTTTAGGCTTAGTTTAATGGGAAAATAAATAAATTGGGTTCTGTTTTCTCTGGGTAATCCTGTATACAGGCCTACCCAGAAAAAACAGAACCCACAAATTTTGTAATAAAACTGTTAATTATAACTAGGGGATTTAGGGTTAGGGTTACGGTTGGGGTTGGTGTTCGGGTTAGTTTAATGGGAAAATAAATAAATAATTTGGGTTTTGTTTTTTTCTGGGTCATCCTGTAATATGTTTTAATTTTCCGACCGATTTGTAAATTTAGCCTCAAGAACATGTCTCCTATAATGAACGATCCTTTATTTTTAGTGGAAAATTGGCTTTTAAAAAAGTCATTCATTACACAAGGATACACAGCAAGTCAATACTCCGCCCACGTAAGATTTTTGTGAGTAGTCGATGGAATATGGTAAGTCTCGTCTGTGACCAGTTCTTTAAATAAAACATGACAATTACCGTAGAGCTTTATTGTCAAGAATGAGTGAATGAAGATTGAATTTTGACGTAAGAATACCTTGATTTTATCAACAGAACGATTCTTGAGACTAACAATGAAAGCAGACACCACACAGTAGAAGAGACTTAAGAAAAGATCCAATTGTCATGTCGAGCGGATCTACCTCAGCATTCTCTTTTCATTTTATTTAACTCTTTCAAATATTGTTTTTTTCATTCAATCAATTCATTGGAACACACACTTTCTGTGTAGCAAATACGTTATATGCTAACTCTATTGGCACGGCTTAGAATATGCTGTTTTTCCAGCAAATAGGTAAGAACCTTAGTATGGCAACCGGTTTAGGAGAAGGAAAACTCTAAATTTAAACTCCACTAAAGATAGATCTTGTGTCAACCCTTCTATTGGCACAGTTTAGAATATGTTTTTTTTTCAGCAAATAGGTAAGAACCTTAGTATGGCAACCGGTTTAGGAGAAGGAAAACTCTAAATTTAAACTCCACTAAAGATAGATCTTG
>CM042174.1:28453157-28465657 GCA_023376005.1 Doryteuthis pealeii | reverse complement strand
TAGATAGATAGATAGAAACAGATTGGGATAGATAGATAGATAGATATGAAAAGATTGAGATAGATAGATAGATAGATAGATAGAAACAGATTGGGATAGATAGATAGATAGATATGAAAAATTGAGATAGATAGATAGATAGATAGATAGATAGAAACAGATTGGGATAGATAGATAGATAGATATGAAAGATTGAGATAGATAGATAGATAGATAGAAACAGATTGGGATAGATAGATAGATATGAAAAGATTGAGATAGATAGATAGATAGATAGAAACAGATTGGGATAGATAGATAGATATGAAAAGATTGAGATAGATAGATAGATAGATATAGATAAACAGATTGGGATAGATAGATAGATATGAAAAGATTGAGATAGATAGATAGATAGATAGAAACAGATTGGGATAGATAGATAGTATGAAAAGATTGAGATAGATAGATAGATAGATAGATAGATAGAAATATATAGATAGATAGATAGATAGATAGATACAAACTGAATTAGATATTAGAAGACCCACAGTTTAAGTTAGCTTTACCAAGCCAAAGCCGTAGAAATTTCGCGGTTTAATTAGTACAATGATACCTTGACTTACGTGTTTTCCGATTTAAGAGCTCTCACTCGGTCGATATTTTGTTTTCTGTTGTGAGCTAGAATCTGACGTACAAGAGAACTTCAGATACGCTTTATTTTTCACTGAAAGCATCTAAATTTCAAAATTTATTACGTCATAAGATTTATGAAATAACAAACATTAATACATAATTCCTTAAATTCTAATTTATTATGTTTTTATATAATGCAATGCTATTTTCTTATTCAAAAAACGTAACAAAAATTTAGAGTGGTTTGGGTGTTGTAAGCTTAGATTTGACACATGAACAAGCTTCAGATACGCTTATGTTAATAAGTTCTCTAAAAACAATTAATTTTACAAATTTATTATACAGTGATACCTTGACTTACGTAACAAAAATAGGGTGTTCTTTGTGAGGCGGGGTACGGATTAATGGCATTTCAGTTTATTTCAATGGGGAAAATTGATTTGATATACGAGTTACGAAACGAATTAAACTCGTAAGTCAAGGTACTGGTGTATATTTTTTTAAATTCTAATTTGCAAATTGATTACAATTATTATTATTATTATTATTATTATTATTATTATTATTATTATTATATTTTACTCCTTTTGAGTTTTCACATCAGCATTAGCTGATGGTCTTTCACTGGAGTCTGAGTGACAGCAAGTTTCCTCAGGTCTCCAGGACTCTTCTGAGTATTCTGGCAGATTGCAGCAGTTCAGTGTTCTGAATGGTTTCAATCCTTCCTCTGATTTCCAAACTTTCCAAACCCTTTTCTAATCCTTTTGGGACCGTTCCAAGTGCACCAACCACAATTGGTATTATTATTATTATTATTATTATTATTATTATTATTATTATTATTATATATTAATACTCGCGTTCCTTAATTATGCGACCGTTATTATCTTGTAACACACTCTGGTTAAAAATGAGACCGTCCAAGTCGTCCAAGATAAATTTCAAAAATTTAAATTCTAATTATCTGGTATTGCTTATCCACTGAATTTTTATTTATTGAGAATTTCGTCACCTCAGCTAAATAATGGAACATTCCGTTTTTATTATAAATAAATAAAGGGAAGAAAAAGGACATGCTTGTCAGAAAAAAACAATAACGCTAATCTGTTTCAATCGAACATGATGAAAAGATGAAAAGAAGGAAGGAAAGAAAAGAGAGGGAGAGAGAGAGAGAGAGAGAGAAGAGAGAGAGAGAGAGAGGGGGGTCAAATCAAGATTATTATACTTTTTTACCAATTGAACATTTTTGCAATAGCTCTTAGGTAAACATATTTAACGTTTGAATAATTGAATTATCATACTGTGGTATATCCACAGGTCCTGCTGTTTTATATTATTCTTAAAAACGAATTTCGTTGGCCGAAAGAAATTGAACTACTGCCAAATTTTCAAGTTAGAAAACTACGAGGCAACAAACAGTAGAAGGACCCCTGTAAAATATGACGGATGAGGTCGATATTAGGGTCCATGGTGTCAAATTATTATTTTGTAGCGTCGATGCGGTGTGAAGGCAGCGGGGCGCGTGAAAGATGTAGACCCTAGGGGTCAAGAGCGAGAAGTCAACATTTGATGTACCATGTCAAAAGGGCATCAATCATAAGACACTATGAAGTCTTTCTGATTTACATTTCTTACTTTAATATCAACTAGAAACGGCTACCCGGCGTTACCTGGGTAGAGGGTGAATAATAAAAGGTTAGTCTCGCAGATCAATTGATTGTTTTGGTCTAACATAATTGATTTATGTTTTAATCACGAACCCAACCGATGTCTTTCCCTTTTCTTACTATTCAAATCATAATTTCTAAATATCTTCCTAAATTGGTAATCTCAGAATAGTCCTTTATTACAACTTTTTTGTATTAAATGTTTTATTTTTCTTGCACCCGTTATGTTACAATACTAAATATATTTTATTTATTTATTTCAATATTCACTTCAATGTGTATATTCTAAAAGTTTTTATTTTGTGAGAATGCTTAGTTTTAAAGTGGGGGCTCGTTTTACAATTTAGGCATAAATTGAATCCCTTTTATGACCGTAATTTTGTTTTTTCGTCGACGATGAATTAAAATCTGACGTTTTTATTTTAGAGTACCAAAGCCAAAAAGAAAAGAAATAACAACAACAAAAAGTAATATTCAACTTTTTACTCGTAAATTCCTACCATAAATTAGGCTTGGGCATTTTATGGTAGGAATTTACGAGTAAAAAGTTGAAGTGTAAAAACGAACCCCCACTTTTAAAATAAGCATTCTCAAAAATAAAAACTTTTAGAATATACACATTGAAGTGAATATTAAAATAGATAAAGGAAATATTTAGTATTGTAAAATAACGGGTGCAAGAAAAATAAAACATTTACTGCAAAAACACGTACATAAAATGGGGGTTCAGTTTATTTTATGGTAGGAATTTACGAGCAAATAGTCCTTTATTACCAACTTTTCAATATATCAAGTTCAAGGGAAGCATAAGCTGTGTTTAGTTTGATGGTGATAATCACTATATAATGTGATTTTTAAAGATAAACGATGGAACATAGAAATAGAATCTTCTTAAAAACTATTTGTTCATAGAATTTTGAAGACTGAGACATGACCTCTTGTAGAGACATGACCTCTTGTAGCATTCAATAATGGTAGATGACAATCAGAATGAAAGTAGATGTCTTCAGGCTTTCAAGTCAGTTTCCTGTCTAATTAAATAAAAAATATAAATTCTTAGTTATCTTAGAACTAGAATTGGTGGTAATAAAGGACTATTTGCTCGTAAATTCCTACCATAAAATAAACTGAACCCCCATTTTATGTCCATGTTTTTGCAATATCTTATAACTAGAATCGGCTACCCAGCATTGCCTGGTTAGAGGTGTATAATAAAAAGTTAGTCTCGCAGATCCATTGATTGCTCTGGTCTTACATAATTGATTTATGTTTGAATCACGAACGCAACCAATGACTTTTTCCTTTTCTAGCAATTCCAATCCTAATGTTTAAATATCTTCCTAAATTGGTAATCTCAGAATTAGAGAAAGTTTATTAATAGCTAAATTAGGTCTTAGTATAAACAATAGATTAGAATTAAACACTGAATATATAATTAATTAAAATACACTTTCCATATATGGTATATAGTATATATATAAAAAAGTAAAGTCGTTGGGGCGGCTAAAGTCGGTATCAGCCAGCCAGCGAGGGAGTCTATCCCATTTTCAATAGCGCTAGACCAAGGAGATTGTTTTTTGGCGTCTGAGGTGGAGTATAGCATTGCCTGGTTAGAGGGGGTATAATAAAAAGTTAGTCTCGCAGATCCATTGATTGCACTGGTCTTAGATAATTGATATATGTTTTAATCACGAACGCAACCAATGACTTTTCCTTTTCTTACTATTAAAATCTGAATGTTTAAATATCTTCACAGATATAAATAAAATCTTCATTATTTTTGCACCAAAAGCAAGATCTGGTGATAGTGAATGTGTATATATATTTACATCGTGGTTAATTGTTTATTTTTGTAGTTTTCTCCAGAAATACATATACACATATGAGGGTAAGTAAACAAACACATGTTTTATTTTTTATATGGCTTTAAGCCGACAATTTTTGGAGGATATGTGCTTAATTGAAGTCATTCCTAATTTTGAACCCAGGTGGATGAGCAGTTCATGACTTGCAATACTCCACTTTGGCCCTATCTTGGGCTAGACGGGCGGTCGAAGAGGCCCCCTCCGATCAATCGGCTGGTCACGTCAAGCCCTAGCACCTATATGATTTTCCCAACCCTATTGCCCTTATGGCAAGCCCCAAACCCTTTTTATCATATGGGTGCTAGAAGGCGGTGGCTGCGGGTCTACATGTCCTGGGAATGACGTTAAAAATGTTAAGTGTATAGTGAATGTGTGAATATACACTTAACATCTTTCATTTTGTCCCTTACATAAACATTACTTAACAGTGTCCTGAAGATGGTACAAATATACCGAAATGCTTAAGTATTGACACATAAAATTGTTTCCCCTAATCATAACATCCTGTGTTTGTTATATTTTTAAAATATTTTCTTCTCATATTGTCGGATTAATTTCCTCACCATATTTCCATATATATATATATATATATATATATATATATATATATATATATATATATATATGTGTGTGTGTGTGTGTGTGTGTGTGTGTGTTGAAATGAAAAATAAAGGAAAGAAAATGTTGAGTGGATAAAATAGGATTTTATT
The DNA here is from genome assembly GCA_023376005.1 of Doryteuthis pealeii. NCBI lineage: Eukaryota > Metazoa > Mollusca > Cephalopoda > Myopsida > Loliginidae > Doryteuthis > Doryteuthis pealeii. Next base: position 28,460,800 of record CM042174.1, on the reverse strand, counting down.
TCATTTTATTTTACTGACACGTGTCAGTAAAATAAAATAAAATAAAATCCTATTTCATCCATTCAACATTTTCTTTCCTTTATTTTTCATTTCAACATACCGTCGGATTCACTTCCATGTTCAACTTAAACAAACACAACCACGCACGCACGCACACCCACGCACACACACACACACACACACACACACATTTATATATATATATATATATATATATAAGTGTATTTTGGCAGCATTTTTTCTTTTATACAAGTTTTGTTGAAATGTACAGACAATTCCTGTCGGACAAGTTTTAGGTAGACCCGTTCCAATTTTCGGCCATCTTGGTGTCGGGGTGTAACTGGTATAACAGTCCCCAAAGGTTTCAAAACGAGCGTTTTCGGCAATACAATTTGCCATCCTCAGGTAGGAAACGATGGTATGATTTCGTGTCTCGTTTTTAACGAGAACGAGTAGTAGCAAGTAATTAGAAGTGGGAGGTAATAACCATTGGTAGTGGAAGGTTGTAGGAATGGTAATGGTTCGAGCGAGCGTTGCAGTAGTTATTTTTTGTGGGAGGGGGGCACAAGTTGTGAGAAGGGGAGGGGTATCGTGGAAGGAGGATAGGTGGAAAATTATAAACATTTGAGAATATGTTGACTTATTTCAAAGTTTATTTTGTTTAAGGTAGGTTTTTTTTTGTTTGATATATAAAGCTTCGATTATTTGAAGTTTTTGTTTGTTTTTTCTTTATGTATACTAGCAAATATATGCACCCTACGGGTGCAAGTATTTAAGTTTTGATATAATAAAATATCATATTAAATTAGAAAGGCTAATGAAACTGACTAAGAATGCAGATAAAAAGATCTGCAACAGAGGGGGTATAATCGAAAAATAGAACAACTTTGAAACTAACTATTCCATCATTTTCCATTACTCCCCTCTTCATTGGTAAATTTTCCTATTTAACTATTTAGTTAAAATAGGAAGTAAAGGATAATATTACAGTTATTTCTTCTTGTAAATAAATTTCTTTTAAGATTTATCCACGAGATTTTGTTTATATTTCTTAAGATAAAACCAAACAATTAGAAATCAATATACAAGCACATATTTATTAAAATAAAATTTTAAATATCAATATGCAAATTAGCCTTCTCGTTCAAAATGTAAACCGCTATTTTTGTTGTATATATAAATACAATTGCATGTTATTAGTACGTAGATATGGTCAAACAGTGGCTTCGGCCTCTGGACCATTGATATAATTAACGGCGTCGATCCCAGGGGCCATCCCCCAGGCAACACCTGCCCCTCGATTTAAAGGGGCAGGGCTGGGTTTATTGCCCAGTGCCTGAGGCGCCCCTTGAGGGAATGCCGACGGGATCGACGCAATTTTTCACCTGCCACTCCATGAGCTTCGGCTTGTGGGTGGTCCCACGTTATAGGGACTTTGTGCCTGACCCGTACAAGTGGGGTACGCGTAAATATCACGTAGATATGGTCAACAGTGGCTTCGGCCTCTGGACCATTGATATAATTAACGCGTCGATCCAGGGGGCCATCCCCCCAGGCAACACCTCCCCCTCGATTTAAAGGGGCAGGGCTGGGTTTATTGCCCAGCGCCTGAGGCGCCCCCTTGAGGGGGAATGCCGACGGGATCGACGCAATTTTTCACCTGCCACTCCATGAGCTTCGGCTTTGGGTGGTCCACGTTAATAGGACTTTGTGCCTGACCCGTACAAGTGGGGTACGCGGTAAATACTACGTAGATATGGTCAACAGTATTAATAATGTAAAACAATTTTTATTAATAACTGAAGATTTAAAGAATGAAATCATGGAGAATTTGACGTAAATAATTAAGGGAATTGTGACTTGAGTAGTAATATAGTTTCGTTTACAGCCAGAAAAACACACAATCTCCATTATAATAAGATATATATATATATGATGTTATTTTAAACATTCGAAAGAGTGATTTCTCGGAACAATCTTTAAACTGGAGCGATTATTTAGTAAGGCAATTTTGTCGCGCGGAGCATTGGTAGTTAAAAATAAAATCAATTCGTCTTCTTCTTCTGTGACTTCGACAAATGGTGGCTTACGAATAACGCGAATTCAGCCTAACTTATCGATTTGCTTCATTCACAAATAGTAATGCATAAGAAGAATTGGGTTCCACGCAAGCCAGACTGGCTATCTGAATGTGACGAGTTATCTGGACCTATCTTCACCCCTTCCACCTTTACTACGTTGCTCTTAATAATTTAAAATGTATCGATATACCGTATATGCGTATAAGCAGGGTGATCTCAATCAATACAAAGCCTAGCCTTGTATGTCAAAAGGCCAAACGAAAATGAGTAAGTTAATAAGGATGTATATATTTACCCAAACGAGTAGGATGCGACACAAGATCAGTTTTTAAGCGGAGACTAATAGGTTTGAATTCAGAATTTTCCTTCTCCTAGGCCAGTTGCCCTACCAGAGTTAATGAACAAAGTCTGAATACACGGAAATGGACTCGTCGACTCGAGTTCAATTCCTGGACGAAGCCACAGTTCACATAGCGCTAATACCCTTGAGAAAGATATGAATCCAACTATTCTCCCTCAAGTTATGGGTAAATAGTAGGGCAGACAGGGCTCTTTAACCTTGATTAGTCAACCAGTCTAGGAGTAGGAAAACTCTGAATTCAAACATGTTAAACTCCGCTTGGAGTGGTCACTACTAGTATAGGCTCAGTCCTAATTAGTGATCTATTTCACTATTTTTTTAACTAGTTCCGTACTCGCTGGATAGCCCACATTTGCGACCTTGTGTCACATCCTTCCCGTTGCGAAAAAGTATAAATCCGATAATTGTCCCTCAAATTATGGGGAAATAGCACCCCCAAAACAGAACTTGTTTTCCTTCTATCACACCATGTTTCCCTCTTAATGTTCCAACTATCTAATACTCTCATAAAAGAGACGTGCTTAGCGTAACGGTTATAGTCGTATGAAATGGAAGTGGTGGTCCGATTTCAAATCTTGTTGAAAATAATGCGACAATTTCATTTTCTTTTGCATTTATGTTGTCAGAAGAAGGGATAAGGTATACCGAAATATAGCAGATTAAACATTCTTTTATAAACACTCTTCAATTGTAAGTACATTTAATTCAATCCTCTTAAATCTCCGTTTGGGGTGGTCACTACTAGAATAGGATCAGGTCTACTTAGTGATCTATTTCACTGGGCTCTTTAATATTGGTTAGGCCACCAGTCTAGGAGAAGGAAAAACTCTGACTTCCAACCTCTTAAATCTCCGTTTAGGGTGGTCATTACTAGAATAGGATCAGGTCTACTTAGTGATCTATTTCACTGGGCTCTTTAATATTGGTTAGGCCACCAGTCTAGGAGAAGGAAAAACTCTGACTTCCAACCTCTTAAATCTCCGTTTAGGGTGGTCATTACTAGAATAGGATCAGGTCTACTTAGTGATCTATTTCACTGGGCTCTTTAATATTGGTTAGGCCACCAGTCTAGGAGAAGGAAAAACTCTGACTTCCAACCTTTTAAATCTCCGTTTAGAGTGGTCACTACTAGAATAGGCTCAGTCTACTTAGTGATCTATTTCACTGGGCTCTTAATATTGGCTAGGCCACCAGTCTAGGAGAAGGAAAAACTCTGACTTCCAACCTCTTAAATCTCCGTTTGGGGTGGTCACTACTAGAATTGGATCAGGTCTACTTAGTGATCTATTTCACTGGGCTCTTTAATATTGGTTAGGCAACCAGTCTAGGAGAAGGAAAAACTCTGACTTCCAACCTCTTAAATCTCCGTTTGGGTTGGTCACTACTAGGATAGAATCAGGCCTACTTAGTGATCTATTTCAATTTTTTTTAAATTAAACATTTATTTATCTAATTTCTGTCCAACTATTAACCCATAGCTGGAGGGAGAATAGATGGACGCATAACTTAGCGCTATGGGAAATGTGCAATGCAAACAGCCTCGTCCAGGATTTAAACTCAGGTTATCGTGTATATTTCCTACGGTGATAACCGTTACACCCGAGTGTCTACAAGAATAGCCACCCAGTCGGTTGGGGCTGTAGAATATGCTAACTGCACCTCTGCAAAGTGGGAAAATCTCTACAATGGAGCCGCCTGGTGGCTGTGGCTGGCGACCCGATATGCTTAAGAACGGAATCCTGGTGTCTGAGAAACTCATTACATGTAACTCTCCACTCTTACTTAGACTAGAGTCTATTGATTGGGGGGGGGGGCTCTCCGATCGCCTGTTTAGCGGTTTGACTAACGATTGGAGAGGACCACTTCCAATCAATCGGCTGGTCACGTCAAGCCCTAGTACTGTTACATAATTATTAGAACCTAATATTTATGTGCAATAGTGTAGAAATCAAAATGGCCGTTATAAGCTGCAGCCCATGGCCTTGAAAGATTTGAATGACAAGGCTTGACCTGTGCTGATCCTTCCTTCCGGTGGATACTGTGAGAATCGGTGGAGAAGACCCTCTTCCGGTTTAGATTAGAAATAATTTTAGTCAGTCGGCGAGAAACCCCGACGGTGGTGAGTCGTGTTATACACGCACCGACTCGATCTGCGCAGGTAGTCTGGTGGGGGATTTCGAGAATAAAATATGATTATAGTAAATCGAAGTCTTTTGTTATTATCCAAAAACTAACAATGACACAGGGCTTCTGATAAAGAGAAATCCCCAATGGAAGACCAGACACGAAGTCCCCAAGAGAAGTCCAGACGTTAGACGAGACCTAGAAGAACTTAAGATATCAAGACCCCAGAAGAAGAATAGAAAAAGTAAAGTAGAAGGGTATACAACAGTACCTACTGCTCTTGAGGCAAACCCTCGACTCTTTCTATCATGTATGTGCTAGAAGGCGATGGCCGAGGGTTTTAGTGCCCTGGGCATGACGTTAAAATGTATCTAGTGATTAATTTCTAATTATGGAGCTTTGGGTATTTAGGTTCATCGCCATTACTCTCAGGTCCACTTTAACCCGAATTGGTAGTACCTTTTCGGGTCTCATTTATGGGAAAAATAATGAGGTTCAAAAATGTGCTTCAAAAATTGAATTACAATAAATTGAATACCCATCAAGAATGAATAAAAGAAAACGATTTCGACATGAAATAACCCAACAAGGGTTGGCATGTCTTAAAATTCCAACCAACCAACAAGAATGAATAAAACAAATCATCATCGGCATGAAATAACCCAACAAGGATTGACATGCCGTAAAAAAACAACCAACCAACAAGAATGAATAAAACAAATCAACCTCGCATGAAATAGCCAACAAGGATTGACATGCCGTAAAAAAACAACCAACCAACAAGAATGAATAAAACAAATCAACCTCGGCATGAAATAGCCCAACAAGGATTGACATGCCGTAAAAAAACAACAACCAACAAGAATGAATAAAACAAATCAACCTCGGCATGAAATAGCCCAACAAGGATTGACATGCCGTAAAAAAAACAACCAACAAGAATGAATAAACAAATCAACCTCGGCATGAAATAGCCCAACAAGGATTGACATGCCGTAAAAAAAACAACAACCAACCAACCAACCAACCACACCTAACCAACAAAAATAGTGTATGAGTCGATATCGTCTCTAAATAGAAAATTGATTTATAGTCAATAAATCAAACTTGTAAAATAAGTTCGCCCGATACACGAAGTTAATGATTTGAAAATGGGAAGAAAAAAAAGTAAAATGTCGTCTTAGTTCGACCTATCCGTGAGGCATCTACAAAGTTAATGATTTCGAAATGGAAAAAAAAATCAAAACTCGTCTTTTACACGGAATAATATTGAACCAAATTGTTTTTGGTTTGGTTTGGTTTACGGCATATCAACCTCAGTGGGTCATTTAATGCCGATAAAGTTTTGAAATAAATTCTCTCTTAATTGATACTCAATGGATTTATAAACTCATGTTTTCTATTTAACCCATAGATTGGACCCTAACAGGTACTACCACTCCGGGTCAGAGTGGACAGGGAGCAATGGTGATGAAGGGGTGCTCCACATTCCCCAAACCTCCAAAACTGGAACCTCACCATCAGATAGAGTTTAACATCATTCCCAGGACATGTAGACCCTCAGTTACCGCCTTCTAGCACCCATATAATAAAAAGGGTTGGAGCTTGCCATAAGAGCAATAGGGCTGGGGCAATCATATAGGTGCTAGGGCTTGACGTGACCAGCCAATTGATCGGAGGGGGTCCGTCTAGTCCATGTAAGAAATAAGTTGATTGTTGGCGGGTTGGCCTATTGTCGGTATCAGTCGGAGAGCGAGGAAGTCTATTCCCTTTTCGCTAGTGCTAGACCAGGGATATTGTTTTTGATGAGGTGGAGCACTACACCTACCGTCAGCTTCCTACTTTACCGCACTGATCAGATTTACCCAATCTGTTGTACTCATCTGCTGAGTTGGTGGGGACCTACAAGGAGATACATTAGCACAATTTCTATCTATGATATGACGAGACTATATACTACGAACGTAGATTTAATGAAAGAAAAAGTCTTCACGCTAAAAATGGCAAGAAGCAGGCGATATCCCGCAGGAGCTATTACAGGTGCGAACTACACAGATGATCTATCGCTTCTCACAAATACCTCTACACAAGCCGAATCCCAGTTGTATAGTCTAGAGAAGGTAGCAAGATGCATTGGCCTCAATGTGAATTCAAATAAAACAAGATGGAAATATTTCCACACTCTTTTTTTCTTTAATCTCATCTCGCCAATGAATTAGTATATTAAAAGTCATATTGGTCTGCTCGTTTCTAGAGACGGCAAGTGTATGTATGTCCAGTGAGCTGGAAAGTCACCGAAGAGAGTCATTTGTTCTTTTGGTGCCGAAAGTCAAACTTCGGTGGAAATGATTATAAAAATATCATATGAATCAATATAATATATATATATATATATATATATATATATATATGTGTGTGTGTGTGTGTGTGCGTGTGTGTGTGAGAGAGAGAGAGAGAGAGAGAGAGAGAGAGTGAGAGAGTGTGTGTGTGTCTGTGTGTGTGCGTGCGTATGCATGTAAATCATGACCAAATGATAAAATACGAGAATTAAAATAAAATATATCACACAGAATATCTATATATATATACTAGCAAATATATGCACCCTCCGGGTGCAAGCATTTTAGTTAAATTTTATAATAAAATATGATATTAAATTAGAAAGGCTAATGAAACTGAATAAGAATGTAGATAAAAAGATTTTGAACAGAGGGGGTATGATTGAAAAATAGAACAACTTTGAAACTAACTCTTCCATCATTTTCCGTTACTCCCGTCTTTCATTGGTAAATTTTCCTATTTAAACTGTTTAGTTAAAATAGGAAGTAAAGAATAATATTACAATTATTTCTTCTTGTTAAGGGATTTCTTTTAAGATTTATTGAAGAGATTTTTGCTCATATTCAATAAGATAAAACCAAACAATTAGAAATCAATAATACTAAGCATATATTCCTTAAAATCAATTTTAAAGATCAATATGCAAATTAGCTTTCCCATTCATACTGTAAACCTCTATTTTGTTGTATATATAAATACAATTGCATGTTATTAGTATGTAGATATGGTCAACAGTG
>CM042174.1:28445657-28450657 GCA_023376005.1 Doryteuthis pealeii | reverse complement strand
CGTATATGTGTTTATGGACAGTGAAAACAACATTGTATGTTTTTCATACTCTCCCCCCCTCTCTCTCTCTCTCTCTCTCTCTCTATATATATATATATATATATATATATAAGATTTTTGGATGTTTGTTTTTTAGAAGCATTGTTGAAAAAGTATATATTATTATTTATATTTTTGCTTGAAGGCAATTACAATGCGTATATCGTATAAAATTCGATAATTATAGAAAATAACCATGACAAGGGAATCTCGGCAAAGGATTGTTCGGTGTGTAGAACATCGTACAGTCTGTTTCAACTTTATTCCGAGCGGTAAAGTCTCAGACTTTGCCTGCTGGGCTACCGGTTTCGATTTCTGTCGGAGGGGAATCGTTAGTATACATCGCTGATGAGACTTAATAAAGTTAAAACAGACTGTACGATGTTCTAGCATCGCATAATCGTTTGTCAAATTCATTTGTCATGGTTATTTTCTATAATTATCGAATTTTATACGATATACGCATTGTAATTTCCTTCAAGCAAAAATATAAATAATAATAATAATAATAATAATAATAATATAATAATATATATATATATATATATATATATATATATATATATATATATATATATATATATATTATAAATGCTGTTCTGGTTCCAACGGGAGAAAATGTAATATTTTATAAAAAAGAAGAAGGTCCGCAAAATGTATCGTTCTCAGAAAAAATGTTTTATTCTTTTTATTTCACATACGCAACACGTGTTTCAGATATTCTGGTATATTCTTCAGGCTTTGATCAATACATATATTGATATACATGTATATATATACACATATACACATATATATATACATAGGTTGTGCGTGTTTCTGTAATTTTTCTGTTATATATACTAGCAAATATATGCACCCTCCGGGTGCAAGTATTTTAGTTAAATTTTATAATAAAATATGATATTAAATTAGAAAGGCTAATGAAACTGAATAAGAATGTAGATAAAAAGATTTGGAACAGAGGGGGTATGATTGAAAAATAGAACAACTTTGAAACTAACTCTTCCGTCATTTTCCGTTATTTCCGTCTTTCATTGGTAAATGTTCCTAATTAAACTGTTTAGTTAAAATAGGAAGTAAAGAATAATATTACAGTTATTTCTTCTTGTTAAGGGATTTCTTTTAAGATTTATTGAAGATATTTTTGCTCATATTCAATAAGATAAAACCAAACAATTAGAAATCAATAATACTAAGCATATATTTATCAAAATAATTTTTTTAAGATCAAATATGCAAATTGCCTTCCCATTCATACTGTAAACCTCTATTTTGTTGTATATTATAAATACAATTGCATGTTATTAGTATGTAGATATGGTCAACAGTGTAAGTAATGTAAAACAATTTTATTAATAATTGAGGTTTAAATAAAATTAAAATCATGGAGAATATGATGTAAATAACTAAAGGAATTGTGACTTGTATAGTAATATAGTTTCGGTTACAGACAGAAAAACACACAATCTCCATTATAATAAGATATATGATTCTACAGAAGTTATGCCTTGGCCCTGAAGTAATGCTTGCCTCACCGCAGAGACATCATATAATGAAGATGTTTAAGGTGACATAACTGCTTTTAATTCATTTTCATTTTTATCTTGTGTTGCAGCACGCGTATAAAATATGATTTAAATAGATTTACGTGAAACGATTTCTAAGATGTTTTTAATATAAATAGATCTATAAATAATCGGATTTAAGTGGTTTTATGTAAAAATATTCATAAGATTTATGCGATTTGATTTAAACAGATTTAGATGACAAGATCCATCCATCTCCAGCGTGGATGAAATACAAGGTCGATTTGAATGTGGGGACTCACTCAGAAAGTGTCCCTTTCGAGTGGGTGGTGGCAAAAATTATTCAACTTGGTCGATACTCTCTTTTTATGGAAGATTCTCAGCCAATAAACCTGATCCTTCCCTTTTTAGATGAGGGTTCAGGTGCTATCTGGGGGTTCCCACTCAACGGACTGTATTTATTGATTTCATCAAATTTCAATATATATATATATACTAGCAAATATACGCCCCCTCCGGGTGCAAGTATTTAAGTTTTATTATAATAAAATATCATCTTAAATTAGAAAGTCTAATGAAACTGAATAAGAATTCAGATAAAAATATTTGGAACAGAGGGGGTATGATTGAAAAATAGAACCACTTTGAAACTAACTCTTCCATCATTTTCCATTACTCCCGTCTTTTATTGGTAAATTTTCCTAATTTAGCTATTTAGTTAAAATAGGAAATAAAGAATAATATTACAGTTATTTCTTCTTGTTAATGGATTTCTTTTAAGATTTATCCCCGAGATTTTTGCTCATATTCAATAAGATAAAACCAACAATTAGAAATCAATAATACCCAAGCATATATTTATTAAAATCAAATTTTGAAGATCAATATGTAAATTAGCCTTCCCGTTTACACTGTAATCCGCTATTTTGTTGTAAATATAAATACAATTGCATGTTAATAGTATGTAGATATGGTCAATAGTATTAATAATGTAAAACAATTTTATTAATAATTGAGGTTTGAATAAAAATAAAATCATGGAGAATGTGATGTTAATAACTAAGGGAATTGTGATTTGAGTAGTAATATAGTTTCGGTTACAGATAGACAATCACACAATCTCCATTATAATAAGATATGAAGAAAATTTTGAAAAAACAAGTGTTCCGAAAATGGGATGAATTTAATTATCGATGTTTAAACATTTCGGTTACATTGAACCTTCATCAGGATGTCTCTTGGGGTGAAGAAAATGATGGATATTTTTATATGTGACAGGAGATGAAAACATAACTAAAAATATTTTCATCTCCTGTCATCTATAAAAACATCCATCATTTTCTTCACCCCAAGAAACATCCTGATGAAGGTTCAATGTAACCGAAATGTTTAAACATCGATAATTAAATTCATCCCATTTTCGGAACACTTGTTTTTTCAAAATTTTCTTTATATTGTCGGATTTATTTTCCATATTTACTCCCATATATATATATATATATATATATATATATATTATATATATATATATGTTGAAAAAATGAATAAAGGAAAGAAAGTATGAAATGGTTAATATAAGATATTTTAATCAATATTACTTACACGTGTTTCGGTCAGGAGTTTATCCATATGTACGTTATTCAAACTTATTTCAAATAAGGATTTACTCTGATGAAGGTCGAATTTTCTTTGTGTCCGGAATATTTCTACATTTTTCTATTATTATTATTATTTCATTTCATTTGATTATTTAAAAATAGTAATAGTTTGAATAATGTACACATGGATAAACTCCTGACCGAAACACGTGTAAGTAATATTGATTGAAATATCCTATATCATCCATTTTTATACTTTCTTTCCTTTATTCATTTTTTCAACATACTGTCAGATTCAGTTACAGTTTCATTTTACATATATATATATATATATATATATATATATATATATATATATATATATATATATATATATATGTATATATATATATATATATATATATATATATATATATATATATATATATATATTAATGGATGTGGAGGCTGGAAGGAAGAGAATTGATAGGAAAAGTGTTATAGGCATTTTAAAATGTGTGTACTGCATTGAAAATTAATTTTATTTAAGGATGGTTTGTATTGTTTGATGTATAAAGCTTCTAGTATTTGGAGTTTTTGTTTATTTTTTTCTTTGTGCAGAATATGCGTATTTTCCGTTAGGATATTTCGGTAATTAAAGTGTGGACATGCATGTAATTTATATTATATGTCATATGAAGAGTTAAACGGCGTGACAAAGTCGTTGAGGTAAGACCGATGTAGGTATTTTCATTTTTTGGGAGACAGTAATCTCCTATATATATAATATAATAATATATAATCTCCATATATATATACATTTATATGTATACACATATAGTCATACACACAACTCCCATGAACCCCCCTCACATATATAAGAGCATTAAACAAATAACCCACATCATAGAGGTTCTTCACGGAACAAATGGACATGCTACTATTAACACACTCGTCTACCCGGATCTTAATAGCATGTCAAACCCTTAAAAACACTTCAATTTTTATAGTTCTTCTATAATGCTCCCTTTCTAATAATTTATCAACAATTTCTTCAAATAAGAAATTTTCTCCTGACGATGACCTAAGGTCGAAACTAGTTGAGAATAAACAACATACAAGATATATTCCTGATTGTCTTAATACTTTTTGTTCACACACTATATATATATATATATATATATATATATATATATATATATATATATATATATATATATATGCCTCTCTTCAGTCCCATGAAAGAGGATTTGTGAGGCAAACATTGTTCTAGTGACGAAGGAAATGAAATCTGTAGTGACGAAGTGGCTCAAAGAACAGTCAACAGAATTTTACAGGGAAGGGATACATGGTCTCATTCGAAGGTGGAACATTGTCATTGAGAGAAACGGTGACTATGTGGAGAAGTAGGGATGGGATCTACAGAAGGCCAGCTTCCTTTTTATGTATTATACATGTCACTGTGTTTTATCTCGCTGACATTGAATTTTTAACTCCCACCCCTTAGGCAATATATTTCAAAAATCAATTTTTACATCGCACGGAGGGTGTTTTTTTATTTTGCTAGTAATCATAATATATCGACAGGTTAGCAGGACCTTTCATTACTTAAGGAAAATTAAACCGTTGTTATCTGAGCGTGAGTGTTGTGTCCAGTTGTGGTCATCTGAGTTTGATTGACAAGTTATAACCTCTAAGGCCAGTTGAGAGCTAGGTTTTTATTGGAGGATCTTATAGTCATGTGACTACGAATTCTAGAAGCTGGAAGTTAGTTAGATTTTAACGGTCTAATTAGTTAGCCCTGAACCGCTGAAGTTTATAAACCAGCAAAAACTGTATAGTCGTATTTTTCTCA
>CM042174.1:28418157-28440657 GCA_023376005.1 Doryteuthis pealeii | reverse complement strand
ATTGCCCTACGTGAGGTGCCCGACTAATCACAAAAGATTGTGAAATATGAAAGATACTGGTTTCCTCACCATTATTATCAAGCGAGACATACTTTCATTTGTTGCTTCGGCCCTGGGCCGGTTAAGTAATTAGCAGCGTAGATCCCAGGGGTTTATCCCCCACCCCACCCAAGCAACTCCTGTCCCCTTGATTTAAAGGGGCAGCGCTAGGTTTATTGAGGGGGAAATGCTGATGGGATCTACACATTTTTTGCACCCACCATCCCATGAGCTTCGGCTCGTGTGTGGTCCCACATTAAAAAGACCTTGTGTCACACCTGCATACATGGGATGCGAGGTAAATAAGTAAATAAGTAAATAACTACTTTATGAGTTGTTGTTGTTATTGATGATGATGATGATGATGATGATGATTTAATAGACTGTGAGTTGCTGATGATGGTATGAGGATGATGATGATGATTTAATAGACTATGAGTTGTTGTTGTTTTTATTGTTGTTGATGATGATGATGATGATGATGATTTGATAGACTATGAGTTGTTGTTGTTGTTGATGATGATGATGATGATGATGATGATTTAATAGACTATGAGTTGTTGTTGTTGTTTTTGATGATGATGATGATGATTTAATAGACTATGAGTTGTTGTTGTTGATGATGATGATGATTTATTAGACTTTGAGTTGTTGTTGTTGTTGTTGTTTTTGAAGATGATGATGATGATTTAATAGACTATGAGTTGTTGTTGTTGTTGACGATGATGATGATGATTTAATAGTCTATGAGTTGTTGTTGATGATGATGATGATGATGATTTATTAGACTATGAGTTGTTGTTGTTGATGATGATGATGATTATTTAATAGTCTATAAGTTGTTGTTGTTGTTGTTGTTGTTGTTGACGATCATGATGATGATGATGATAACTACTTTCATTTATTGATAAACAGCAAAGGTTTAAAAACAACGGCTTGCGAGTTACATCCGTCCAGAAAAAAAGATGTTTTATCCGGTTTGGCAACATCTTGAATTATTGAAATGAGTTGTTTTCTTTTCTCGTTTTTTGCGTTTAAATAATTGATTATTTTCACCGAATGTTTGATAATGTTTGGCTTTTCGCTCTCTAAATATAATTTCTCAATATAAGAATGGTATTGATTCTTAGAAATTGTCATCTACAGATAGTAGTCGACTTATGACATATGCAAGTTTCGACGACCCACACTTACGACCATGGTTACAATTCACGAGAGGTTATGAATTATGAACAGACCTGTAGCTAGGAATATTTGAATTAGAGTCTGCTAATTTGGAATCAAGGTCGTTTATGAAAAATTACCGGTGACGGTTATAACCCAGACTTACGACCATGGTTACTGTTGTGAGGTTTTAAGGGGTCAAATAAGAACAAAACGACGGGTAACAAATGTAGAAAAATGTATTAACATAAAGTAGACAAATACAATAGAGAGATGTGGAAATTACGTCCGACGAACAGAGTTATTGGCACTCGCATTGGCTTACTGCTAAGCCACAATTGTCCGTGTTATTTATAGTAACCTGTCGGCGCATTCCATTGGTCAATAGGGTGTATCACCTTTAACAGTTACAATTCATGAGTGGTTATGAATTATGAATAGACCTGTAGCTAGGAATATTTGAATTAGGGTCTGTTGATTTGGAATCAAGGCAGTCTATGAATAAATTACCGTAACGGTTATAACCTTTTGATCCCTTGAAAAAAAACGTCATGACAGACACGTGAGAATAGTTTGCGACTCAGATTTAAAGGAGGGCGGACGTGATCGCCGGTGTTCCCGCGGTGAAATCAACCAATATGGGCTATAAGAAAATAAACTTGATCAAATAAAAAAGGGTCTTGTTGTGTTTGTAAATCATTAAAACAATGTTAAGCTCAGCCCAGAAGATAGAAGAACTAACAAAGAAATCAACCTTTAATAGCAGATATATAGGGTTCACGGAAAATGACGTCCGAGGAGTCAACAAGCAACCTAGACGAAGCAATAGAATCAGCAGAAGCAGTAATGAATCAAATAAGATCAGCATCTCTAATCTATCACTCTGTCACTCTTTGTCTCTCTCTGTCACTCTCTGTCTTTCTCTTGTCTCTCTCTGTCTCTCTGTCTCTGTCTCTGTCTCTCACTCTCTATTATATACCGATGTTTATAAGGGCTATATAGCACCATAACCAAAAAGAGCGAGGCGGCTAGAGAGAGAGAGAGAGAGAAGAGAGAGAGAGAGAGAGAGAGAGAGTGACCATATAGTCACCATAACAATTTATGACGACCGGGGCATTAAGAAACGGGTTGGGTAAATACATACTTACATACATATTTACCAACCCCTCCGCACGAGTAGGATGTCAATTTCTTAAGCGGAGGTTTGAATTCCGAGTTTTTCTTCTAAACTGGTTGCCTAACCAAGGTTAAAGAGCCAAGTCTGCCCAAATGTTTAACCATAGCTGGAAGGATATTAGTTGGATGCATACCTTTCCCAAGTGTATTAGCGCTATGTGAAATGCAAACAGCCTTGTACATTGTAATTATTAGTGAAATTGATCGCTAATTAGGACTGAGCCTATTCTAGTAGTGACCACCCTAAGCAGATTTAAAGGTTTGAATTCGGAGTTTTCCTTCTCCTAAACTGGTTGTCTAACCAAGGTTAATGAGCCCAGTCTACTCTACTATTTACTTATAACTAGAGGAAGTAGTTTTCATGCCTCTCACAAGGGTGTTAGCAATATGTTAACTGTAGCTTCGTCCAGGATTTGAACTCGAGTCGACAAGCCCATTCACTACTATGAAGACTTTTCCTAGACTGATTACCTGGCCAAGGTTAAAGAGCCCAGTCTGCCCTACTATTTATCCATAGTTAGAGGGGAAGTAGTTTATTTATACCTTTCCCAATGGTATTAGTGCTATATGAAATGCAAAGAGCTTCGTCCAGGATTTGAACTCGGGTCGACAAGCCCATTCACTACGACTTTAACCATTACACCACGCACCTCCTGTAAATTAAATCCAACTTTAAAAATTTTAAAAGATCTTGGAATTTTCAAGAACTTCCGTGGAAAAAAAATCATGTTCCTGGTTCCAATTAGTAACCATGGAAAGTTTGGTAGCCATAGCTGAAGCCGTTCCCGGGTTTCGCCATGATAGAAAACGAACTAAAATAGAAATACAAAAAAAAAGACTTTTGGCGAATTATAGAAAGATAGATAAGTTCGTGAGGAAAGCAATACACGAAACGAAATTAGATTCGACTTTGCTTATAAAAATAGAAAATTGAGAGCTGGATAGAGAGAGAAAAAAATCGAGGACTTCAAGTCATGGCGTGAAGCAACGCAAAACGCTGAAACGAAAATAACCTCGTCACGTGATTTTTACACTAATGCCATCTGAATAAATATATTAGATAAAAATGTCCGACGAAACGGAAGGAATATGGCCGGGATAATCAAAAATTTGCTGGTGCATTTATTTATTCAATACAATGTTTGATCTGTTAGGAAAGCAGCGGGAATTTAGCAAATTATGCGAAACGAGTTCGTAATGAAATGTAACTTAATATTCAGCAGAGAAAACTTCCGGTTAAATGTGATAAAAAGGTTAATACTGAAATTAATTTATGAATAAAATAAGCAAACAAAAAAATAACCGGAAGTTGGGTTGAACGGGCGTCGTCTTTTATGTATTATGTTTGGAAATAAGGAATTATTTACAAATCTTTTAGGGTGAGTTAATTTTTTCAAAACTGCTTTCAATCTCTTTCAATTTAATCTCTGAAAAACCTATGAAATAACAGAGTAGTTACTACTAGATAGATGCAGTCTAATTAGTGATCATCCTCAGTTAATATATTAATTATTCGTTGTGTTATTTTCTTTCTTTTCTTTCTTTCTTTCTTCTTCTTCTTCTTCTCTTCACTTCTCTCTTCTTCTCTTCTTCTTCTTTCTTTTTTCTCTTCTTCTTCTCTTCTTCTTCTTCTTCTTCTCTTCTTCTTCTCTTGTCTTCTTCTTGTTTCTTTTCTTTCTCTTCTCTTCTTTTCTTCTCTTCTTCAATACTGATAATTTATATTCACGTTCTTCTTCTTCTTTTCTTCTTCTTCTTCTTCTTCTTCTTCTTCTTCTTTCTTCTATCTTCTTCTTTCGTCTTCTTTCTTCTTCTTCTTCTCTTCTTCTTCTTCTTCTTCTTCTTCTTCTATTCTTTCTTCTTTTTCTTCTTCTTTCTTCTTTCTTCTCTTCTCTTTCTTCTTCTTCTTCTATTTCTTCTTCTCCTTCTTCTTTCTCTCTTCTTCTTCTTCCTTCTTTCTTCTTCTTTCTTTCTTTCTTCTTCTATCTTCTTCTTCTTCTTCTTCTTCTTCTTATTCATTCTTCTTTTCACTTCTCTTCATTCTCTTCTTCATTCTTCTTTTCATTCTTCTTCTTCTTCTTCTTCTTCTTGTATGAATACAGTGTACATATTCGTTTTTCGTAATTTTTCAGTTGCTTCCTTGCGTGTCAGTTTTGAATTCCTTTGAGCATAAAATTTGGTCATCGTCATGAAATTCGGGACTGATATTTTGGTCTGGAGTATTTAATGTCTGTCTTCTTTGATTACTGGACTGCTACTGACCAGGAAAGGGGGATGCATTTAATGCAATCACAGACAACTAGTACAGTTTATCAAGTTGTTCTCCTTTTCCTGTTAAAACTTCTCATGGATTGCCATAACTTCTCTCATAAATTCCTCATTTACCATTGCATCTGGATTATAAATGAGCTGTACAAATACTTATTTTACTGTCAATATTCAATTTTCGGTAATTATGAACTTTTGTTTAGTAAATTAGGGTGTCCCAGTAAAAACAGAACCCACAAATTTTGTAGGAAAAGTGTTAATTTAACTAGGAGGTTTTAGAGTTAGGGTTAGGGTTGGGGTTAGGATTAGGGGTTGGGGTTAGGGTTAGGGTTAGGGTTCTTTTTTTCTGGGTCAGAAAAAAACAGAACCCAAATTATTTATTTATTTTCTCATTAAACTAACCCTAAACCTTAAACCCCAGCCTTAACTCTAAACCCCAACACTAACCCTAAACCCCTCTAGTTAAAATTAACAGTTTTATTACAAAATTGGTGGGTTCTGTTTTTACTGGGACACTCTAATTTACTAAACAAAAGTTCATAATTACCCAATTTTCTTCTACATCGACCTGTTTTTTTTAATCATATGTATCTGTTTGTGATTCTACTTCTTTCTCCAATTCATTACGGTCAAGTCACGCTGAAAGCACCGGTTTCCGTCAGATCACCGAAGTTAAGCAGTGATGACCCTGTTCAATACTTAATTGGGTACTGTAGGCTACACGAGTCCTTTGTTTATCAAAATGGCATGATTCGGCATTAAATGACCCAAAAGGGTTTATATGCCGAAGTTAAGCAGTGATGACCCTGTTCAATACTTAATTGGGTACTGTAGGCTACACGAGTCTTGTTTATAAAAAATGGCATGATTCGGCATTAAATGACCCAAAAGGGTTTATATGCCGAAGTTAAGCAGTGATGAGCCTGTTCAATACTTAATTGGGTACTGTAGGCTACACGAGTCCTTGTTTATAAAAAATGGCATGATTCGGCATTAAATGACCCAAAAGGGTTTATATGCCGAAGTTAAGCAGTGATGAGCCTGTTCAATACTTAATTGGGTACTGTAAGCCACACGAGTCCTTGTTTATCAAAATGGCATGATTCGGCATTAAATGACCCAAAAGGGTTTATATGCCGAAGTTAAGCAGTGATGAGCCTGTTCAATATTTAATTGGGTACTGTAGGCTACACGAGTCCTTGTTTATAAAATGGCATGATTCGGCATTAAATGACCCAAAAGGGTTTATATGCCGAAGTTAAGCAGTGATGAGCCTGTTCAATACTTAATTGGGTACTGTAAGCCACACGAGTCCTTGTTTATCAAAATGGCATGATTCGGCATTAAATGACCCAAAAGGGTTTATATGCCGAAGTTAAGCAGTGATGACCCTGTTCAATACTTAATTGGGTACTGTAGGCTACACGAGTCCTTGTTTATAAAATGGCATGATTCGGCATTAAATGACCCAAAAGGGTTTATATGCCGAAGTTAAGCAGTGATGAGCCTGTTCAATACTTAATTGGGTACTGTAAGCCACACGAGTCCTTGTTTTATCAAAATGGCATGATTCGGCATTAAATGACCCAAAAGGGTTATATGCCGAAGTTAAGCAGTGATGACCCTGTTTCAATACTTAATTGGGTACTGTAGGCTACACGAGTCCTTGTTTATAAAAATGGCATGATTCGGCATTAAATGACCCAAAAGGGTTTATATGCCGAAGTTAAGCAGTGATGAGCCTGTTCAATACTTAATTGGGTACTGTAAGCCACACGAGTCCTTTGTTTATCAAAATGGCATGATTCGGCATTAAATGACCCAAAAGGGTTTATATGCCGAAGTTAAGCAGTGATGAGCCTGTTCAATACTTAATTGGGTACTGTAAGCCACCCGAGTCCTTGTTTATCAAAATGGCATGATTCGGCATTAAATGACCCAAAAGGGTTATATGCCGAAGTTAAGCAGTGATGAGCCTGTTCAATACTTAATTGGGTACTGTAGGCTACACGAGTCCTTGTTTATAAAAATGGCATGATTCGGCATTAAATGACCCAAAAGGGTTTATATGCCGAAGTTAAGCAGTGATGAGCCTGTTCAATACTTAATTGGGTACTGTAGGCTACACGAGTCCTTGTTTATAAAAATGGCATGATTCGGCATTAAATGACCCAAAAGGGTTTATATGCCGAAGTTAAGCAGTGATGAGCCTGTTCAATACTTAATTGGGTACTGTAGGCTACACGAGTCCTTGTTTATAAAAATGGCATGATTCGGCATTAAATGACCAAAGGGTTTATATGCCGAAGTTAAGCAGTGATGAGCCTGTTCAATACTTAATTGGGTACTGTAAGCCACCCGAGTCCTTGTTTATAAAAATGGCATGATTCGGCATTAAATGACCCAAAAGGGTTTATATGCCGAAGTTAAGCAGTGATGACCCTGTTCAATACTTAATTGGGTACTGTAGGCTACACGAGTCCTTGTTTATAAAAATGGCATGATTCGGCATTAAATGACCCAAAAGGGTTTATATGCCGAAGTTAAGCAGTGATGACCCTGTTCAATACTTAATTGGGTACTGTAGGCCACCCGAGTCCTTGTTTATAAAAATGGCATGATTCGGCATTAAATGACCCAAAAGGGTTTATATGCCGAAGTTAAGCAGTGATGAGCCTGTTCAATACTTAATTGGGTACTGTAAGCCACCCGAGTCCTTGTTTATAAAAATGCATGATTCGGCATTAAATGACCCAAAAGGGTTTATATGCCGAAGTTAAGCAGTGATGAGCCTGTTCAATACTTAATTGGGTACTGTAGGCTACACGAGTCCTTGTTTATAAAAAATGGCATGATTCGGCATTAAATGACCCAAAAGGGTTTATATGCCGAAGTTAAGCAGTGATGAGCCTGTTCAATACTTAATTGGGTACTGTAAGCCACCGAGTCCTTGTTTATAAAAATGGCATGATTCGGCATTAAATGACCCAAAAGGGTTTATATGCGAAGTTAAGCAGTGATGAGCCTGTTCAATACTTAATTGGGTACTGTAAGCCACCCGAGTCCTTGTTTATCAAAATGGCATGATTCGGCATTAAATGACCCAAAAGGGTTTATATGCCGAAGTTAAGCAGTGATGACCCTGTTCAATACTTAATTGGGTACTGTAGGCTACACGAGTCCTTGTTTATAAAATGGCATGATTCGGCATTAAATGACCCAAAAGGTTTATATGCGAAGTTAAGCAGTGATGAGCCTGTTCAATACTTAATTGGGTACTGTAGGCTACACGAGTCCTTGTTTATAAAAATGGCATGATTCGGCATTAAATGACCCAAAAGGGTTTATATGCCGAAGTTAAGCAGTGATGAGCCTGTTCAATACTTAATTGGGTACTGTAAGCCACCCGAGTCCTTGTTTATAAAAATGGCATGATTCGGCATTAAATGACCCAAAAGGGTTTATATGCCGAAGTTAAGCAGTGATGAGCCTGTTCAATACTTAATTGGGTACTGTAGGCTACACGAGTCCTTGTTTATAAAAATGGCATGATTCGGCATTAAATGACCCAAAAGGGTTTATATGCCGAAGTTAAGCAGTGATGAGCCTGTTCAATACTTAATTGGGTACTGTAAGCCACCCGAGTCCTTGTTTATAAAAATGGCATGATTCGGCATTAAATGACCCAAAAGGGTTTATATGCCGAAGTTAAGCAGTGATGAGCCTGTTCAATACTTAATTGGGTACTGTAGGCTACACGAGTCCTTGTTTATAAAAATGGCATGATTCGGCATTAAATGACCCAAAAGGGTTTATATGCCGAAGTTAAGCAGTGACGAGCCTGTTCAATACCTAATTGGGTACTGTAAGCCACACGAGTCCTTTGTTTATCAAAATGGCATGATTCGGCATGAAATTAACTAAAAGGGTTATTATGCCGTAAAAAAAAGCAATCTGGCCTTCTCCAATTTATTTTACAAGAGTATGTGGTACATGGAGTTCAAATGCATCTGGTTATATACATATACCGGAATGTTTGATAATCCTTTTCTCCCAATAGATGGCCTATACACACAAGAAAACTCACCTCTGCATCGTCTTTCAATTTTCAGCACCACAAATTGCAGAGAGCGACTAGATGGTTCATTAGCCACGATAGTTTGAACCTTTCACATTAATGTCTGTTCGAAGGAGATAATATTATGGTTCTGGTTTGCTTGCTCAACTAGGAATATCAATGTAAAATAAATGCGTGACATATTTGATAGATTTTGGTCAGTGATTGGCAATAACACTAGAGTTGACCTCCCTTAGAAATTTCCTTTACGTACAATTTCCATGAATCTTGACCATCCTGGACGTGGTCATTGTGTTGTATACCATTTTCATTACTTCTTCTATTCTTTTTCTGTTCATCTTCTATCTTAGATTCTTCTTCTAGCGTCTTGGATATCTATTGGTCTTCGTCTTGGTGGTCGGTCGCACTTAACTCATTTCTCCTTCTCGATCAGTCTTGTTACCAAGACATTCACCAACCACAAAACTGTGTTATTTTTCTTAAGCTTTTATTTCCTTAATTAAACATTTCATGTAACTAAATATCTGACTAGTGAGTTACAGTTAAGGCAGGACATCTTCACTGCCTGACGTCCAACTGAAAACTGAGGATCCAACCAGGTCCCACGTGACTTCACGTATTTCGCGGGCTTTCTGTACTATTCCATGGAAAGTCCCGCCCGTGATATGAAAAGGGCCATCCCTTTGGAATTACAGGGGATTGACAATAATCTTATGCAACCGCATAGGTTATGTAACAATTGCAGAAATGGAGAAAATGTTCGCAGATATGGTGCTTCCAGGAAATAGTCACAAGGCTTCGGTAAGTTCAATGAAATATATATTTACCAACCACTCCGGATGCAACACACGGTCAATTTCAATAGATTCAAAGTTATAACAAAGTCATAACTTGTTGAAAAACAACTCCGACACTTTTATGAGACAAAACATTTTATATATACTAGCAAATATATGCACCCTCCGGGTGCAAGTATTTAAGTTTTAATATAATAAAATATTGTATTAAATTAGAAAGGCTAATGAAACTAAATAAGAATACAGATAAAAAGATTTGAAACAGAGGGAGTATAATAAAAGATTTGAAACAGAGGGAGTATAATAAAAAATGGAACAACTGAAACTTACTCTTCCATCACTCTCGTCTTTCATTGTTATTTTTTCTAATTTAAGTATTTAGTTATAAGAGGAAGTAAAGAATAAAATGACAGTTATTTTATCTTGTTAATGGATTTCATTTAAGATTCATTGAAGAGATTTTTTCTTATATTCATTAAAATAAAACCAAACAGTTAGAAATCAATAATACTAAGCACATATTTATTAAATTCGATTTTTTAATATTAATATGCAAATTAGCCTTCCCACTTATTATACTTATTTAGTTCCATTACCCTTAGAAAGGGTAATGGAACTAAATAAGATGCAGATAAAAAGATTTGAAACAGAGGGGGAACAACTAAAACTTGCTTTTTCTTCACTCCCGTCTTTCATTGCTAAATTTTCATAATTTAACTATTTAGTTAAATTAGGAAGTAAAGAATAGAATTACTGTTAATATTGTTAATGGATTTATTGGAGAGATTTTTGCTTATATTCATTAAGATAAAACCAAACAATTAGAAATCAGTAATACTGAGCACATATTTATTAAAATCAAATTTTTAATATCAATATGCAAATTAGCCTTCCCTGCACACTGCAAACCACTATATTTTGTATATACAAATACAATTGCATGTTAATAATGTGTGGATATGGTCAACAGTATTAATAATGTAAAACAATTTTATTAATAATTGAGGTTTGAATAAAAATAAAATCATGGAGAATGTGATGTATAATAACTAAGGGAATTGTGACTCGATTAGTAATATAGTTTCGGTTACAGACAGAAAAACACACAATCTCCATTATAATAAGATAACAACACATGGAACACGATACATAAAATACAAGATAGTGTACATAAACATATATACATCAAAGGACTGGAGCGTCCGTACATAGAGATCACTTACTAGGAGGGGCGGAGCGAAGACCCCACCGAGAAAGGGTAGACAGTCGGCTAACCCATGTGCTCGTTCCGGAGATGTCGCTAAAAGAGGAATCAGCGTTTCAATGAACGCGCTTAACAACCAGAGGTCCCCCTAGTGGGAACAAACAGCAACGCAGCGAGGAGATAACTCTTCCGGCAAAAGGAAGATAATTCCCGACAAGTTCATTGAAATATATACTTACCAACCACTCCGGATGCAACACAAGGTCAATTTCTTAAGTGGAGTTTAACAGATTTGAATTCAGAGTTTTCCTTCTCTTAGACTGATTACCTGGTCAAGGTTAAAGAGCCCAGTCTTCCCTACTATTTACCCATAGTTAGAGTGGAAGTAGCTGGATTTATACCTTTCCCAAGAGTATTAGTGCTATATGAAATGCAAAGAGCTTCGTCCAGGATTCGAATTCGGGTTGTCGAGTCTATTTCCTACGACTCTAACCATTACACCACGTGAAAGTTCACTGAAATAAGGTTTATTCTCTTCTTTGACGTATTGGTAATGCTGAATCCTAACCCTTCCAGCTGTTGTATACCCAACATCGGGTATATAATCAAGAGAGGAAACTCGGGTGACAGACAGACAGACAGAGATTATAGACTTACTTTGTAAATGCTTCTACTGATTTGTCTTGCCGTCATTTTGTCGTCTTGTCTTCTAACCGCTTCTTCTTTTTCTTAACTAAGGGATTCTTTCTGGCTGACTTTAGTCATTGTAATTAATTAAATTCACAAGACATTTTTTTCTTGATCAAGCTTTTAATTAGTCTAGCCTATGTTCTTATTCGCCGCACGGATGAGAGTCGACCTCAGCAGTGACACGCCTCTCTTGCCTCAATGTCCGGTCGAAACTAAAAATTTAAATCTAGTCACGTGTTTCTCGTGGCGCGTTCTCCAGAGACCAGGGGTGTATAACCGTCGTGGCAGTTTTCCACTCCCTGATCTCGATGCCAACCTGTCCCCATATTCAGCAACAGGGTCTGTCAACAATTTATGCTACCGCATGAATTGAAACTCTGCTTTAAGTAGTTACTTTGCATCGAAGGATATTTGGGATCGCAGCCTTCTATTAAGTCAAAACAAGAGTGAGGGTTTCGCTTTCAGTATTTTCTTTCTTTGCCCGGGATTTTTATATATTATTATAAAAGTTATAGTTTCTTTCACTTTCAACATGCCGAAAGTTTAATCGTCGGCCATTTTCATTTCACCGTAAATCTACACTGAAAATACGAATTTGTTCAAATCAATACAACTGCATTTTTTTAACACGAAAATATCATAAGATGTGTTCTCAGTAATAATAAAGTTTATTTCAAATAATGCGCAAGTACAATTTTATGGTAGGAATTTAGTCACTTAAAGTTCAAAATTACCAGTTATTTTTTTATTATAATTAATTAAAAATTCAATAAGTATTACTTTAAAAAAGAAATTTCTGATAACTTACTCTAATGAATAAACCACTGACTATGAATAATTGTACTTTTCAAGAAAAAAAATAATGCATAAATTTATTTCAAAAATAGAGAAAAGGATGAAATCATGGACAGATGTACATCGTAAGTTTTGTAAATTCTTATTTCTTATGAGCGTCGTCACAACATCTATCAATAATGGAGATTGTCTGTATTTCTGTCTGTAACAAAAACTACGTCATAGCTCTACGTCACAGCTTACGTCAAAATATTCTTATGCAATATGCACCCAAAATTTGAGTATGCAAAAATTATTGTCCTTTTTTTTTTTTAACAAGAAGTTATCTAAAAAGTTTACAACTAAATAAATACCTACGATTTTGTGTAAAATTGATGTGGAAAATATTCAAAATAATTGTTTGATTATCACATGCACGCAACATTTTATTTGAGAGGGACGGGGCTCAGTTTTCATTTCAAATTGTTTTATTTTTTTTTACTCCTTTAATAAATATAAGGATTTGTCTTATTTATGATACAAACCCTCTGACATTGAATTTTTAACTCCCACCCTCTCAGGCAATGTCTTTCAAAAAATAATTTTTACGACGCCCGGAGGGTGTTTTCAGTTGCTAGTCTAAATTATTGACCATTTTTTTAAGGGAATAAAAAGAGCATGGTACACAGAAATGTACTTTTCAAGAAAAAAGAATAATGTATACATGTATTTCAAAAATAGAGAAAAGGAAGAAATTTTCACTTTGAATTGTAAATTTGTAATGTTTTCTTTTTTTTTCTTTTCTTAAAAATAATCTTGAGGTTTTGGGCTGTTGGCCTCATCTTTATTGTAGTATGTATAAACTCAACATTCAGGCCACTGTATCCTCTGGCCTTCTTTTAGGTGTATCTTATTTACCTTACACTAAAGTCCCGCCCTGTCGGCTGGGGCGTTAGAATGCACAGACTGCACCTCTGCAGAGGGGTAAGACTCCCCCAATGGGGCCACCTGTTTGCCGTGGGTGGCGACCCGCGATGCTTAAGGATAGAGCCCAGGTGGATGAGCAGTTCATGACATGCAATACTCCACTTTGGCTCTATCTGGGCTAGACGGGCGGTCGGAGAGGCCCCCTCCGATCAATCGGCTGGTCACGTCAACCCTATATGATTTTCCCAACCCTATTGCCCTTATGGCAAGCCCCAACCCCTTTCTATCATATGGGTGCTAGAAGGCGGTGGCTTCGGGTCTACATGTCCTGGGAATGACGTTAAACTCTATCTGATGGTGAGGTTCCAGTTTTGGAGGTTTGGGGAATGTGGAGCACCCCTTCATCACCATTGCTCCCTGGTCCACTCTGGCCCGGAGTGGTAGTACCTGTTAGGGTCTCATCTATGGGTTAAATAGAAAAATGTATTTTTTTAAAATTGTATTATCCATTAAGAATTGATTTATTTCAAAACTTTATCGGCATTAAATGAACCGTAAATATGCAAAAAAAACAAACAAACGAATCAGAACCAGGACTCTCTCTCTCTCTCTCTCTCTCTCTCTCTCTCTCTCTCTCTCACACACACACACACACACACACACACACACACACACACACCAACTGCCCTTATTGGTCATCGCCCCTGGCAGGTTTTCCGCAGGAGGACAACATTCCAAAACACACTAACATGCATGCACACGCATATACACACACAAATACACTCGCACAGACATATACAGATAGCAATAGCATAATCTTTACAGATCATCACCGCCCCTCACAATCCCACCACTCCACCACCAGAACCCTTCCTTGCATGAGCCCTCAAATGACTCATCAAACCTGCTGCAGATCCACAAATTCTGATGCAAATATGACATTGAAAGAACTTCCTTCCCGTTGAATAAGATGATTCAGATGAATCAGATGATAAAATTTGATGCGTATGCACCACCATATGTCTCTTAAGACCAGAAGCCGACTTACAGACCTTGCCACAGATAGCACAAGACATATTGTTTGATCCCGGAATCTGCATGGATTGACCCAGGCGAGACTTTCTATGATTGACATATCCAGTCTTAGAAAGCAAAATTCGACCACATGTCTGACATTTCCAACCCTCCATGTTCTCTCCAACATGACAGGTGTAACCCTTTCGAAGTTGACGCTTTAGGTTTTCATGCACGATTCTTTCACTCTCATAACTGGTACAACCATCATCCACATGAACTCTCCAGTCAGTTCTCTCCAGTGCCAGCTTTTCCCAGTTGTCAGGACTTATTTTTATTTTTACAAGGTTGTTTTTTACAATAAAGATGAGGACAACATTCCAAAACATCAAAATTATTCAAATCAAGCCTCATCTCAAAAATGCAATTTTTTTTCTCTCTCCAGATATTGATGAATGCTCGTTGTATAGATCCTGTCCACAAAAATGCGCCAGATGTACATCGTAAGTTTTCAAGTTTGCAAAAGATGTAAATACAAGAATAGAATCTCTCAGAATGTAATCAGATTTTTTCTTCATGGTTAAAAGTCTTTCATGTCATGTTCAATATTCTGTATCCATAGAATATTGCTAAGATACTATTGAAGTCAGTCAGTTAGACAGTCAACAATTGGTTTGAGCAATGTGACTGGCCAAGCACCACTACACCAGTGTCAAGACAACTGGTATTTATGGGAATTCAGAACAGTCCACCCATGCCTTTGGGTGAGTCCATTCCCTGAGTCCTGATTGGCTGCTTGGTTTGTAGGGTCCTCTGAGGCTCCATAAATCCTGCCACTTTTCAGTGGTCTTTACGGCATCTCAGAATCGTATTCAGTTACGACTGTTTGCCGTCTTGTCTTGCCAATTCGACGATAATTGGACTTAGTATTCTATAGATATATATCAAGATTATTTCCTTAAATGGTTTTGTGTTATCTTTTTTTCCCGGGCCACGCCGGGTACTTCTCCTAATCTAAATCTATCTATCAATTAGGCACATAACAATACAGTCAGGTCACATTACGATACGTATCTCGATACACTGCTCATGTCTAATCAGGAGCAGCTTGATACATAACTTGATTGCAAGTGAGCGTAAATATGGCAGAGACAGATTCAAAATCTATAATCTTTTGAAAGATCGCACGGTAAACAATATAATTCTATAGTTTAGAATTTGGGGAGTGCAAGAGGGAAACGGAAAGAAGACATTGATACTCATAGTTTCTTTCTTACGAGGGTAGTTCAATAACTAATGCCCCTGACCCACTTCCAGTTGTCCGCCCTGTCGGCTGGGGCGTTAGTATGCACAGACTGCACCTCTGCAGAGGGGTAAGACTCCCCCAATGGGGCCACCTGTTGGTCGTCCGTGGCGACCCGTGATGCTTAAGAATAGAGCCCAGGTGGGTGAGCAGTTCATGACATGCAATACTCCACTTTGGCCCTATCTTGTGCTAGACGGGCGGTCGTAGAGGCCCCCCCCCGATCAATCGGCTGGTCACGTCAAGCCCTAGCACCTATATGATTTTCCCAACCCTATTGCCCTTATGGCAAGCCCCAACCCCTTTTTATCATATGGGTGCTAGAAGGCGGTGGCTGCGGGTCTACATGTCCTGGGAATGACGTTAAACTCTATCTGATGGTGAGGTTCCAGTTTTGGAGGTTTGGGGAATGTGGAGCACCCCTTTATCACCATTGCTCCCAGAGTGGTAGTACCTGTTAGGGTCCCATCTATGGGTTAAATAGAAAAATGTATTTATAAAAAAATTGTATTATCCATTAAGAATTGATTTATTTCAAAACTTTATCGGCATTAAATGACCCACTGAGGTTGATATGCCGTAAAACAAAACAAACCAAAAAAAAACAAAAAAACACTTCCAGTTGTTTGATTTAACTGAAATTTTGCATATTGCAATTATTCATATCTCTATAGATTAAACGGCAAATTACAGCTCCGAACTAATTGTTGTTTCTGATTTACAGGTGTTTGAACTGAGTCAAGTGTGAAATGGAGCCTGTTGAGTGTCGAGCAGTGATCCGTTTTTTGTATTTAAAAGGACGCACACCACGGGAGACTTTTGATGAAATGAAAGTAACTTATGGTGATGATGCCCCATCATATGACCTTGTAAAACGCTGGCATCGTGAATTCAAACAGGGGAGTGGAAACTCTCAGATCTGGAAAGGAAAGCGGAGATGAAGGACGTTTGAAAACGGCCGCGTTCTAAAAACGGTACGAGCTGCAAAACGATGAAAAACGATGGAAGAAGCGTAACTCTGGCTGGTCCCTATGGAGAAAGGGACTAATAACTGTGCCAAGTTTCGTTGCTCTACTGCTATGGAAATGGGTCAGGCATTTTTATTTGAACGCCTCGTAATTCAACGTAATTTTTTTGTGTATAAATTTTTAGGTATTAGAAAGAGAGATTTGGCGAGAAGCATGTTATTATAACTAATTTTAATCTGGAACATAAGTAAAAGTTGGAGAGAGAGAGAGAGAGAGTTAAATTATACTTTTTTATTAAATTTTTTCAACCAAGATGGCAAATTTTAAAGGTGATAATTCTTTGAGAAGACATTAATATTCAATAATTTTTTTTTGTTTGTTTTTTTGTATTCTTTCCTTTTTTTTTTTGTTATTAGAAAAAAAAAAAATTAAAAGAATTTTTAATTAATTATGATAATAATATCTTTCTCTTTCTCTTTCTCTCTTTCTTTCTTTCTTCCTATCTCTATCTGTGTATCTATCTGTGTCTATCTTTCTTTAGGATAAGCTAGCAGCCAAAAAGTTATGCTGTCTCTACTACACTCTGTCTCTCTCTCTCTCTCTCTCTCTCTCTTTCTCTCTCTCTCTCTCTTCTCTCTCTCTCTCTCTCTTCTCTCTCTCCTTTCTCTCTCTCTCTCTCTCTCTCTCTCTCTCTCTCTCTCTCTCTCTGTCTGTCTGTCTGTCTGTCTGGCCCCAAGCTTGCAAACCCCCCAAAATAAGGTTCATATACCCGCCACACATATATTTTCTTTCTTCTTATTTATATATAATTATGGAGTGAAATTGTGCGAATAGCATAGTTTAAGAAACATGTTTTGGAAAGAATTATGATTAGTGTTTTGGAATTAGCATTCCATTAGTGTTGCATGTCATGGTCTGCTCAGCCAACTGGGTTCCATCTTTAAGCATTATAGATCTCTACCCATGGCCAACCCGTGGCCTCATTGGCGGGGGGGTTTACCCCTCTGCAGAGGTGCAGTCGGTGTATTCTAATGCCGCAGCCGACAAGGGCGGTCTTGTGTTCTGTAATCTGTTTCTAATTTCCTTTTACTTCTAACTGGTATTTCTTAGTATTATCTGCGTTATTCGGACTATTGTCCTCATCTTCATTGTTATCTGTACAACGTTTCAGCCGATATGCCCTCCGGCTTTCTTCAGGTATTTCTGGACTGAATAAAGGGTTAGGTTCAAAGTTCCGTGATGGCTCCCGATTACGACAAGAAAGTTCCCGAGTCCGAAAAGAAGGTTCCCGAGATCGAGAAGGCTCCAGAATCCGACAAGAAATACCTGAAGAAAACCGGAGGGCATATCAGTCGAAACGTTGTACAGCTAACAGATGAGGACAATAGTCCGAAGAATCCAAATAGTACTAAACCCTGAAAGTGTTGACGTACAGTAAAGCCAACCAACCAGCCAAACATCAATTAGACTGTCTTGTTCTTTAGTGCATGCATACTTTTCGGAGTTACTTTTTTCCGTTTATATTTTTAAATTGTCTCGCGGAAAAGTTTATTATGGTTATTAAGTGAGAAATAACAGATTCCGAACAAGACTGACCTTTTAGAATGAAAAAAACATTTTAAAGGGCATAACCTATAATGGTCAGTTTGACATTTGTATATTCGGTATTATGGTGAAGATTTTTTTTTTGCCCATCTAATTACTGACAGAATATTGGCTGGCAATTCGGTTTTAGTCTTCATCAATCTTCAACAAACAGCTCCTTTGTGTCGAAAATACGATTACTAACATTGAACAGTCGATAAAGTTACAGCAGGGGAGACAATGAATTACTGCCTTCCTTGGATTGGCAGGGCGTGTCTTTATACATCACGTGTTCGTTGGTCACGTGGTGACTAAGAACCTCTTCTTATATATATATATATATATATATATATATATATATATATATATATATATAAAGAGGTTATTAGTCACCACGTGACCAACGGACACGTGATGTATAAAGACATATATATATATAAAAGACATATATATAAAAAAAAAAGGCGTACCAAGAATCCTAGTTGAGTTCTTTGAGTTTTCATTTTCAATAGCGAGACAAAAGGACAATGCCATTCGCAAAGTGGCGAAATCAAATCTGCTCAATGGACATAGATATACAAAAGAGGTCTTATCCATTCGCAGAAAAGACAGCGGGAAAGCGTTCTTAGTTATCACGTGACCAACGGACACGGGATGTATAAAGACACGCCCTGCAAATCGAAGAGAAGGCCATAATTCATGGAACAATGTGCACATTTAATATTTTTGGGACATGTTTGTGTATTATCGTAATACTTCTTATATCTTTTTATTTCTATATATTAAATGTCCTTTAATATTTTTGAAAAAAACAAATGATGTTATATAATTGCTGACAGAAATCTGTTTCGACCACTTCAATAGATCGGTCATCATCAAGAGCAACATATGAGAGAAAAAAGACGGGAAAATAAACCGTTAGAAGAAAGGGTACAAACAAACGCTATTATTCAATGCTGGAATTAAAAAAATGTGTGTTCTGTGTTAAAAATAAAATAAATTTTATTTTAAAAAATCAGAATAGCGTTTGTTTGTACCCTTTCTTCTAACGGTTATTTTTCCCGTCTTTTTTCTCTCATATGTTGCTCTTGATGATGACCGATCTATTGAAGTGGTCGAAACAGATTTCTGTCAGCAATTATATAACATCATTTGTTTTTTCAAAAATGTTAAATTTCATACTGTCGGATTAATTTCCATCTATTTTATCTTGGGCTAGACGGGCGGTCGGAGAGGCCCCCTCCGATCATTCGGCTGGTCACGTCAAGCCCTAGCACCTATATGATTTTCCCAACCCTATTGCCCTTATGGCAAGCCCCACCCCTTTTTATCATATGAATGCTAGAAGGCGGTGGCTGCGGGTCTACATGTCCTGGGAATGATGTTAAACTCTATCTGATGGTGAGGTTCCAGTTTTGGAGGTTTAGGGAATGTGGAGCATCCCTTCATCACCATTGCTCCCTGGTCCACTCTGATCCGGAGTGGTAGTACCTGTTAGGGTCCCATCTATGGGTTAAATAGAAAAATGTATTTATAAAAAAATTGTATTATCCATTAAGAATTGATTTATTTCAAAACGTTATCGGCATTAAATGACCCACTGAGGTTGATATGCCGTAAACCAAAACAAATCAAACCAAACCAGATTATTATTCAGTAACTTTAGAATTGGGGTGAAGAAAGTTCCAAGGTTATAAACCTTATCAAAGAAAATCTGCAACAAATTGGCATTCGACGAAATGAGACGGAGAAAGAATTAATCGATGAAAACCCATACAGAACATTGGCTACCCTCTGCACTAACAAGATATTTTAGAAGAAATCTTACAGGTAGAATTTATAAAGGTAGTTTCGAAGAATCGTCAAATTCTTATACATTTAACTTATGTATTTTCTGCAAAAAAACAAACAAACAGATTCTATTAAATCTATCTATGACTTGTTTCATATAGTCTGTTTCATTATCTATCAAAGTCTATTTACATCTATCTATCGGTGTATCTATCTATCTATTTATTAGTCTGTTCATATCCATTTATTCGTGTGTCTCAGTCTCTGCGTATATCCCCATTTATCGATCGACTGTTGTCTGTTTATTTTTGTTAATGTACATTTTCGTCTGGTTATTTAACTACCTACCAATGTCACACTGAACATGACTATCAACCTATCTTTCATAGTTGTTCCTATCTACCTATTTAACTACCTGTCTGTCTTTAGGTAGACATATAGTCCATTCATATCTATTTATCTATCTCAGTCTATTCAGATATATGTCAGCCTATTCAGATATATTTTTTTCAGTCTATTCATGTCTATCGATCTATCTATCTATCTATCTTAGTCTATTCACATCTATCTATATAACTCTCTATATAACTATCTATCTTAGTATGCTTTCGTCTTTCTTAGTATGTTTATATATACTAGCAAATATATGCACCCTCCGGGTGCAAGTATTTAAGTTTTAATATAATAAAATATCATATTAAATTAGAAAGGCTAATGAAACTGAATAAGAATGCAGATAAAAAGATTTGGAACAGAGGGGGTATGATTGAAAAATAGAACAACTTTGAAACTAACTCTTCCATCATTTTCCATTACTCCCTCTTTCATTGGTAAATTTTCCTAATTTAACTATTTAGTTAGATAGGAAGTAAAGAATAATATTAGTTATTCCTTCTTGTTAATGGATTTATTTTAAGATTTATCCCGAGATTTTTTTTCATGTTCAAAAGATAAACCAAATAATAGAAATTAATAATACTAAGCATATATTTATTAAAATCAAATTTTTAATATCAATATGCAAATTAGCCTTCCCATTCACACTATAATCCGCTATTTTGTTGTATATATAAATACAATTGCATGTTCTGTGTATGTAGATATGGTCAACAGTCATAATGATATAAAACAATGTTATCAATAATTGAGGTTTAAATAAAAATAAAATCATGGAGAATATGATGTAAATAACGAAGGGAATTGTGATTTGTATAGTAATATAGTTTCGGTTACAGACAGACAAACACACAATCTCCATTATAATAAGATATATATGTTTGTGTGTGTGTGTGTGTGTGTGTTTGTGTTAGCGTGTGTATGTGTATGTCAGTCTTTCTATGTGCATTTATATGTATCTATTTAAGTCTACTAATATATATCACAACCTATCCCTGTCTATCTCTCTGTGACTGTATTATCTCTCCCCCTCTCTCTCACACATACTCTCTCTCTCTCTCTCTCTTATATATATATATATATATATATATATATATGAAGTAAATGGAAGTTAATCCGACAGTATGAATTTAACATTTTTAGAAAAAAATGATGTTAATAGTTTGCTGACAGAATCTGTTTCGACCTTTTTAATAGAGCGGTCTTCATCAAGAGCAAATTATGAAGAAAAGACGGAAAAAATAACCGTTAGAAAGAGGAGTACAAACGAACGCTGGTTTTCGATGCTGAGATTTTTTTTTAAAATGCGTATTCTGAGTTAAAAATAAAATAAATGTTATTTTAAAAAAAACCAGAAGCATTATAATCTATAATAAAAACTCAAAAGAGTTTGATGTAAAAATATATTAAAAAAAGTGTATAATAAGTATCAAAAAATGTTCATG
This sequence comes from Doryteuthis pealeii, assembly GCA_023376005.1. Classification (NCBI taxonomy): domain Eukaryota; kingdom Metazoa; phylum Mollusca; class Cephalopoda; order Myopsida; family Loliginidae; genus Doryteuthis; species Doryteuthis pealeii. The sequence continues at coordinate 28,419,042 of CM042174.1, read as the reverse complement.
ATGCATTCCATATATATATATAATATATATATATATATATATATATATATTAAGAAAAATGAAAAACACAGGTTTAAATTAAGTTATTTTTCTTTATATACTACATACCGTCGGATTCACTTCCTTTCTTCACACACACACACACACACACACACACACACACACACACATATTATATATATATATATATATATATATATATATCAGTCGATACATAGCTATCTGTCTATCTCAATCTATACAAATACATCTGTCTATCTATTTCAGTTATATGCATATCTATTTCTTTATCTATCACAGTCTATTCACATCTATCGAACTTATTTATTCATATCTACCTATCCGAGCCTACTCGTATTTCTTTGTATATGTACCACAGTTTCCATATAGGTATCTAACTATACACTCTCCTATTATCTATCTATATCTCAGCCTGTTCGTAGATTTGTGTTCATCGATTGGTACCGTCTGTTTACTTCTATCAATGTAGTTGTGTTTGATTATATATATATATATATATATATATATATATATATATATATATATATATATATAGTGTACCTACCTATGTCAAGTTCGACATCACTATCGATCTACATTCGTAATTTATTTCTATTATCTATCAATCTGTTTATATATTTTTTCTATTTATCTATCTGTGTTTATATTGATTAAATATATCTACAATTTTGCAACAGTGGCCATTCTGTTTCTGCTCGTTCTTGGCTAGGTTGCTTGCGTTTACTCCTCACATCGATAAATTTTGTCCAGCCACTTCCTTCTCAGTTGCTCCACAAGCTCCTCAGCCACCCCCCGCCCTGCCGACAACAGATCCTCACTGCAACCGTACGTAATCACCGCACGAACTGTCGTATCGTTTGGTCA
>CM042174.1:28396193-28418057 GCA_023376005.1 Doryteuthis pealeii | reverse complement strand
CAGAGAGAGATAACGGAAAGAAGACATTGATACTCATAGTTTCTTTTCTTACGAGGGCGTTCATAAGTAATGCCCCTGACCCACTTCCAGTTTCCGCCCTGTCGGCTGGGCGTTAGTATGCACAGAACTGCACCTCTGCAGAGGGGTAAGACTCCCCAATGGGGCCACCTGTTGCCGTCCGTGGCGACCCGTTATGCTTAAGAATAGAGCCCAGGTGGATGAGCAGTTCATGACATGCAATACTCCACTTGGCCCTATCTTGGCTAGACGGCGGTCGGAGAGGCCCCCCCGATCAATCGGCTGATCACGTCAAGCCCTAGCACCTATATGATTTTCCCAACCCTATTGCCCTTATGGCAAGCCCCAACCCCTTTTATCATATGGTGCTAGAAGGCGGTGGCTGCGGGTCTACATGTCCTGGGAATGACGTTAAACTCTATCTGATGGTGAGGTTCCAGTTTTGGAGGTTTGGGGAATGTGGAGCACCCCTTCATCACCATGCTCCCTCGTCCACTCTGAGGAGTGGTAGTACCTGTTAGGGTCCATCTATGGGTTAAATAGAAAAATGTATTTATAAAAAAATTGTATTATCCATTTAAGAATTGATTTATTTCAAAACGTTATCGGCATTAAATGACCCACTGAGGTTGATATGCCGTAAAACAAAACAAACAAAAAAAAAACACTTCCAGTTGTTTGATCTAACTGAAATTTTGCATGTGCCATTATTTATATCTCTATAGATTAAACGGCAAATTACAGCTCTGAACTAATTGTGGTTTCTGATTTACAGGTGTTTGAACTGAGTCAAGTGTGAAATGGAAGTAACTTATGGTGATGATGCCCCATCATATGACCTTGTAAAACGCTGGCATCGTGAATTCAAACAGGGTCGGAACTCTGTGGAAACAGCTCTCAGATCTGGTCGAAAGGAAAGCGTTTCCCAGATGATGCAGCCTTGATTTCTGTAGCCACGTCGTGGTTGGGGACCAACCTGGGACGTTCTACAAAAACGGTACCCAGAGCTGCATCAAACGATGGAAGAAATGCGTAACTCTGGCTGGTTCCTATGTAGAAAGGGACTAATAACTGTGTCAAGTTTCGTTGCTCTACTGCTATGGGAAGTGGGTCAGGGGCATTACTTATTGAACGCCCCTCGTAATTTCAACGTAATTCGGTTTTTTAGTGTATTCTTTCCTTTTTTATTTTTGTTATTAGAAAAAAAAGTTCAAATGACTGATTTTCTGATGTTACTTATCCACCGATTTCTTATGTCTTATGAGTGTCGTCATCTCAGCTAAATAATGGACCATTCTGCTTTTATTATAAAGAAATAAAAGGAAGAAAAAGGACATCCTTCATAGAAAAAATATAAGGAGAAAGAAAGAGACTAGGGGAAAGATAGAGAGAGAGGGGTTGAGCGCGTGGAAGCGATAACGCTAATCTGTTTCGAACATAAGTAAAAGTTGAAGAGAGAGAGAGAGAGAGAGAGAGAGAGAGAGTTAAATGAAGATTATTATACTTTTTACATATTGAACTATTTTTCAACCAAGATGGCAAAATTTTAAAGGTGATAATTCTAATTCATTAAACTAACAGGGAAAAGGAAGAAGACATTGATACTCATAGTTTCTTTCTTAATTTCAACGTAATTCGTTTTTTTGTTTGTTTTTTTTGTATTCTTTCCTTTTTTATTTTTGTTATTAGAAAAAAAGTTCAAATGACAAACAAATTAAAAGATAAAGAATTTTTAATTAATTATGATATAATAATCTTTCTTTCTCTCTTTCTTTCACTCTCTTTCTCTTTCTTTCCCTTTCTCTATCGATCTATCTATCTGTGTATCTATCTGTTTTAGGGCCCTAAGCCTATCAGCCAAAAAAATTGAAGGAAACTGCAAGGTTCATGGAACGTGATAGTAAATATCAAAATGTATTCTACACAGTATATATATATAACCCCTTACATATATCTCTCTTTCTTTCTGTCTTTCTTTCTCTCCTCACTCTGTCTCTCTCTCTTCTCTCTTTCCTTCTCTCTTTCTCTCTCTCTCTCTCTCTCTCTCTCTCTCTCTCTCTCTATCTATCTATCTATCTATCTGTCTGTCAGTCTATCTATCTGTCTATGGCCCCAAGCCTTGCAAACCCACCAAAATTGAAGAAACTGTAAGGTTCATGGAACTACATAGTATATATGCCCGCCACACATATATTTTGTCTTTCTTTCTCTCATTCTTATTTATATAATTATGGGGTGAAATTGTGCGAATAGCATAGTTTAAGAAACATGTTTTGGAAAGAATTATGATTAGTGTTTTGGAATTAGCATTCCATTAGTGTTGCATGTCATGGACTGCTCAGCCAACTGGGTTCCATCTTTAAGCATTATAGATCGCTACCCATGGCCAACCCGTGGCCTCATTGGGGGTGTTATACCCCTCTGCAGAGGTGCAGTCGGTGTATTCTAATGCCGCAGCCGAAAGGGCCGTCTTGTGTTCTGTAATCTGTTTCTAATTTCCTTTTACTTCTAACTGGCATTTCTTAGTATTATCTGCGTTATTCGGACTATTGTCCTCATCTTCATTGTTATCTGTACAACGTTTCAGCCGATATGCCCTCCGGCTTTCTTCAGGTATTTCTGGACTGAATAAAGGGTTAGGTTCAAAGTTCCGTGATGGCTCCCGTTTACGACAAGAAGTTTCCCGAGTCCGAAAAGAAGGTTCCCGAGTCCGAGAAGGTTCCCGAGTCCGACAAGAAATACCTGAAGAAGGCCGGAGGGCATATCGGCCGAAACGTTGTACAGATAACAATGAAGATGAGGACAATAGTCCGAATAATGCAGATAATACTAATCATCATACCTCATCTCAAACATTCAGAGAAAAGGTATTTCTTAGTCTTCTATTGTGGATTAGTCTGTTCTGTCTTTAAGATGCTGGTCTGGCAAGGCTGCTATTAGTTCTCTCAGAGACAACACAAGGCATATAGTTCTTTATGATCACATTTTATTCAGAACCAGGCACTTTGGCCCTATCTTGGGCTAGACGGGCGGTCGGAGAGGCCCCCTCCGATAAATCGGCTGGTCACGTCAAGCCCTAGCACCTATATGATTTTCCCAACCCTATTGCCCTTATGGCAAGACCCAACCCCTTTTTATCATATGAATGCTAGAAGGCGGTGGCTGCGGGTCTACATGTCCTGGGAATGACGTTAAACTCTGTCTGATGGCGAGGTTCCAGTTTTGGAGGTTTGAGGAATGTGGAGCACCCCTTCATTGCCATTGCTCCCTAGTCCACTCTGACTCGGAGTGGTAGTACCTGTTAGGGTCCCATCTATGGGTTAAATAGAAAAATGTATTTATAAAAAATTGTATTATCCATTAAGAATTGATTTATTTCAAAACTTTATCGGCATTAAATAACCCACTGATACGCTATTATTCAATGCTGGAATTTTTTTAAAATGTGTGTTCTGTGTTAAAAATAAAATAAATTTTATTTTAAAAAATCAGAATAGCGTTTGTTTGTACCCTTTCTTCTAACGGTTATTTTCCCCGTCTTTTTCTCTCATATGTTGCTCTTGATGATGACCGATCTATTGAAGTGGTCGAAACAGATTTCTGTCAGCAATTATATAACATCATTTGTTTTTTTTCTTCAAAAATATTAAAGGACATTTAATACATACAAATAAAAAGATATAAGAAGTATTACGATAATACATAAACATGTCCCAAAAATATTAACTGTGCACATTGTTCCATGAATTATGGCCTTCTCTTCGATTTGCAGGGCGTGTCTTTATACATCCCGTGTCCGTTGGTCACGTGATAACTAAGAACGCTTTCCCGCTGTCTTTTCTGCGAATGGATAAGAATTCTTTTGTATATCTATGTCCATTGAGCAGATTTGATTTCGCCACTTTGCGAATGGTATCGTCCTTTTGCCTCGCTAATTCAAAATGAAAACTCAAAGAACTCAAGTAGGATTCTGGGTACGCCTTTTATATATATATATATATATATATATATATATATATATATATATATAATATAAAGATTTTTGGATGTTTGTTTATTAGAAACGTTGCTGAATAAAGTATATATTAAATTTTTACTTGAAGGCACTTACAACGCATGTATCGCATAACATTCGATACTTTTTCTTATAGAAAATGAACTTGACAAGTGTAATCCCAGCAAAGGAGGGAAATCGTTAGTATATACCGCTGATGAGACTTAATAAAGTCGAAACAGTCTGTACGGTATTCTACACACCGAGCCATCCTTTGCCGGGATTACACTTGTCAAGTTCATTTTCTATAAGAAAAAGTATCGAATTTTATGCGTACATGCGTTGTAAGTGCCTTCAAGTAAAAAATTTAATATATATATATATATATATATATATTATAATATATAATATATATATATAAATATATAAGATTTTTGGGTTTTTGTTTTTATAGTGTGTTAGAAGCATTAATTATAAAATGTATTAAGATATTTTTGAAGGCAAAATAATGCAAATTTATGTTGAAAAACATATTTATTAAATTTCTTTTTTTTTTCTCTTAATATTTTCGGAGTTAAAATCCATCTTCAGAGAGTTCTTATAGAGTTGAAAAGCTTCCATCTGTGTTTGTTAAATCATATAAATATATATATATAAGAAGAGGTTCTTAGTCACCACGTGACCAACGAACACGTGATGTATAAAGACACGCCCTGCCAATCCAAGGGAAGGCAGTAATTCATTGTCTCCCCTGCTGTAACTTTATCGACTGTTCAATGTTAGTAATCGTATTTTCGACACAAAGGAGCTGTTTGTTGAAGATTGATGAAGACTAAAACCGAATTGCCAGCCAATATTCTGTCAGTAATTAGATGGGCAAAAAAAAAAATCTTCACCATAATACCGAATATACAAATGTCAAACTGACCATTATAGGTTATGCCTTTAAAATGTTTTTTTCATTCTAAAAAGGTCAGTCTTGTTCGGAATCTGTTATTTCTCACTTAATAACCATAATAAACTTTTCCGCGAGACAATTTAAAATATAAACGGAAAAAAGTAACTCCGAAAAGTATGCATGCACTAAAGAACAAGACAGTCTAATTGATGGTTGGCTGGTTGGTTGGCTTTACTGTACGTCAACACTTTCAGGGTTTAGTACTATTTGGATTCTTCGGACTATTGTCCTCATCTTTATTGTTAGATGTACAACGTTTCGGCCGATATGCCCTCCGGTTTTCTTCAGGTATTTCTTGTCGGATTCTGGAGCCTTCTCGATCTCGGGAACCTTCTTTTCGGGCTTAAGGAGCCTTCTTTTCGAACTCGGGAACTTTCTTGTCGTTATCGGGAGCCAACACGGAGCTTTGAACCCAACCCTTTATTCAATCCACAGGTGCGTCTTGGTCTCATTCCGCTAACCATAACTGGGGTACAGGTGTTAAGCTGTGTTAATTATCATTCTATGTTACTGTTGCCCTTGACCTGGATTGAAACTGCAGCCTAGAGATAACTGTCGCTTAGAACTGTCTTAAACCTTTATCCACCATGCTATGTATCCATACTTTCAGGGTTATTTAATTACTATCAGTTTTTTTGTTGTTTTCCTTTTTCTTTTATTTCTCTGGTCTCTCTGATAAGATAAACCGAGAATTCTTCCAAGCCGTAACTGTGTTAGTGCTATTGTATGACTGCACCACTTTGACTCTAACGAAATGCTTATAGAAAAAGCTACATGAGAACTACCCAGGGATGCTGCGTGCTGTTTAAAACAAATCTTGAAAGCAGCACCCCCTCAAAAAAAAGTCGCTGTATGGCCACTTACCTCCAATCATACGAACTATCTGAGTAAGACGAACAAGGCATGCTGGAAACTGCTGGAGAAGCTAGGAAGAACTCCAGTGACCTTTTCCGGTGGATACCTCCATATGGACACACCAGTGTTGACCGCTCAGCAAAAGCCTACATCAATCAGCTCCGTGAAGGTTCTGGATGCCGCGTGGAAGACCTACCGGGTGATGACCGATAGGGACGGTTGGCAAAAGTCACGGGAATCCGTGCTGTCAGCCCGAGCTTATGTGAAAGATATGGTTTCAAGTAACTAATGATAATCATGAGAAAACAATAATAGCTTCAATTCACTTTTCTTAATAAAAATAATTTGCACATTTATATTGTTTCAAGTATTCCTATCCAATATAAATAATTTTCAAACAGATCTATTTGACCCATAGATAGGAACGTAATAGATACTATCACCCGATTCAAAGTGAACCTGGGAGTAATTACAACAAAGGGGAAAGTTCACATTTCCTTGAGCTTCAGAACTGGAGCCTCAACACCGGATACAGTTTGGGGTTATAACCATATGACCAAAAAATTATTACTCGTGTAAAAGTCGACCTTTCACAAAATCATTAATTTAAAGAATTGATTTTTGCAGCGAAGTATATTTCTTAATGATACATAGTTTATCAGCAGCTTATAAATTGTGAACATACCTGAAGTTAGAATTTTGAATTAGGACCTGTTAGATTTAGAAAGACAGGGTCCATGGAAAGTTACCCGACAGTTGTTGACAGGAGCTAACCTTTTGTTTATTAATAGGACTTCTCTTGGGGACTTAGGGTCTGGTCTTCTATTGGGGATTTCTCTTTATCAGAAGCCCTGTGTCATTGTTAGTTTTTAGATAATAAACACAAGACTTCGATTTACTTGATCTTATTTTATTTTTAAATCCCCAACCAGACAATCTGCGCAGATGAGAACGGCGGCGCGTAAAACGCGATTTACAACCTACGAGCTCGGCTCCTAGCTTCTAACTGACTGAAACTTACTTACTATCCCCGGAAGATAGGGTTAGGACTGAGGTCAAGCTTGTCACTCAATCTTCAAGGCAGTCAGCTGCACTTAAAACGCCATCTTGTTTGCTACACTATTGCACATAAATATTAGGTATCTAATAATTATGTAACATACGTATTGAATAGGCTCATCGCTGCTTAACTTCGGTGATCTAATGGAAACCGTTGCTTTCACCATGATTCGACCGTAATAGTAAAATGTTGGTCTTCATAATTAGACCTATACATTACGTTGGTTGGTTGGTTGGTTGTATTTTACGGCCTGTCAATCTTTGTTTTATTCATTATTGTTGGGTATTAACAAATTCATTTTCTTATTTATTTAACCCGTGGATGGGACCCTAACAGATACTATCCCTCTGACTCAGAGAGTAAGAAGTCATCGGGGTGGCCTATAGTCAGTATCCGCCAGACAGCGAGGGAGTCTATCTCCTTTTCAATAGCGCTAGACCAAGGAGATTGTTTAGGCGTCTGAGGTGGAGTGCTACACCTACCATTAGCTCCTTACTTTACCGCACAGATCCCTGTGCTACTCATACGCTGAGTTGGCGAGGGCCGGTATCGAACCAGGAACTTTGTGGTTCCTAGCCGGACGCTCTACCGACTGAGCTAAAACGATGTACCTGGGAGTAATAGAAATTTAAAAAGTACTCCGCACTCCCCTGAGTTCCAGAACTGGAACCTCACCACTGAATGTAGTTTAACACCATACCCAGGATAAGAGTAAATACGGTAACTGCTTTTCTCACCTACGACTGACCGACAACTTACTAGGTTTTCACAAACACACCGATTCTCCATGTTAGCAAAAAAAAAAAAAAAAAAAATATCAGAATATTATTCAATAGAGCCCAGGTGGATGAGCAGTTCATGACATGCAATACTCCACTTTGGCCCTATCTTGAGCTAGACGGGCGGTCGGAGAGGCCCCCTCCGATCAATCGGCTGGTCACGTCAAGCCCTAGCACCTAATATGATTTTCCCAACCCTATTGCCCTTATGGCAAGCCCCAACCCCTTTTTATCATATGAATGCTAGAAGCCGGTGGCTGCGGGTCTACATGTCCTGGGAATGACGTTAAAGTCTATCTGATGGTGAGGTTCCAGTTTTGGAGGTTTAGGGAATGTGGAGCACCCCTTCATCACCATTGCTCCCTGGTCCACTCTGGCCCGGAGTGGTAGTACCTGTTAGGGTCCCATCTATGGGTTAAATAGAAAAATGTATTTATAAAAAATTGTATTATCCATTAAGAATTGATTTATTTCAAAACGTTATCGGCATTAAATGACCCACTGAGGTTGATATGCCGTAAACCAAAACAAACCAAACCAAACCAGATTATTATTCAGTAACTTTAGAATTGGGGTGAAGAAAGTTCCAAGGTTATAAACCTTATCAAAGAAAATCTGCAACAAATTGGCATTCGACGAAATGAGACGGAGGAAGAATTAATCGATGAAAACCCATACAGAACATTGGCTACCCTCTGCACTAACAAGATATTTTAGAAGAAATCTTACAGGTAGAATTTATAAAGGTAGTTTCGAAGAATCGTCAAATTCTTATACATTTAGCTTATGTATTTTCTGCAAAAAAACAAACAAACAGATTCTATTAAATCTACCTATGACTTGTTTCATATAGTCTGTTTCATTATCTATCAAAGTCTATTTACATCTATCTATCGGTGTATCTATCTATCTATTTATTAGTCTGTTCATATCCATTTATTCGTGTGTCTCAGTCTCTGCGTATATCCCCCATTTATCGATCGACTGTTGTCTGTTTATTTTTGTTAATGTACATTTTCGTCTGGTTATTTAACTACCTACCAATGTCACACTGAACATGACTATCAACCTATCTTTCATAGTTGTTCCTATCTACCTATTTAACTACCTGTCTGTCTTTAGGTAGACATATAGTCCATTCATATCTATTTATCTATCTCAGTCTATTCAGATATATGTCAGCCTATTCAGATATATTTTTCTTTCTCGGTCTATTCATATCTATCGATCTATCTATCTATCTATCTTAGTCTATTCACATCTATCTATATAGCTATCTATATAACTATCTATCTTAGTATGCTTTCGTCTTTCTCAGTATGTTTATTTGTATATATATATATATATATATATATATATATATATATATATATGTGTGTGTGTGTGTGTGTGTGCGTTTCTGTGTGCGTTTGTGTTAGCGTGTGTATGTGTATGTCAGTCTTTCTATGTGTATTTATATGTACCTGTTTAAGTCTACTAATATCTATCACAACCTATCCCTGTCTATCTCTCTATGATTCTATTATCTCTCCCTTTCTCTCTCTCCACTCTCTCTCTCTCTCTCTCTCTCTATATATATATATATATATATATATATATATATATATATGAAGTAAATGGAAGTTAATCCGACAGTATGAATTTAACATTTTTAGAAAAAACAAATGATCTTAATAGTTTGCTGACAGAATCTGTTTCGACCTTTTTAATAGAGCGGTCTTCATCAAGAGCAAAATATGAAGAAAAGACGGAAAAAATAACAGTTAGAAAGAGGGGTACAAACGAACGCTGGTTTTCGATGCTAGAAATTTTTTTAAAATGCGTATTCTGTGTTAAAAATAAAATAAATTTTATTTAAAAAAAAAAGAAGCATTATAATCTATAATAAAAACTCAAAAGAGTTTGATGTAAAAATATATTAAAAAGTGTATAATAAGTATCAAAAATGTTCATGATGCATTCCAGCTATATATATATATATATATATATATATATATTATATATATGGAGGATATGTGCTTAATTGAAGTCGTACCTAATTTTGAAAATTAATTAGTTAATAATTAATGAATTTTAGGCGGGCATATATGTTCAAATGTAAGGCTAAACGAATCGAGAAAATGTCAATCCCTGAATGTACATTTCGACCTATTAGGTCTCATAACCTTGCTGATGAGACCTAATAGGTCGAAATGTACATTCAGGGATTGACATTTTCTCGATTCGTTTAGCCTTACATTTGAACATATATGCCCGCCTAAAATTCATTAATTATTAAACTAATTAATTTTCAAAATTAGGTACGACTTCAATTAAGCACATATCCTCCAAAAATTGTCGGCTTAAAGCCATATAAAAATAAACACATTCGTTTGTTTACTTAACATCAATATATATATATATTATATAATATATATATATATATATATATATATCAGTCGATACATAGCTATCTGTCTATCTCAATCTATACAAATACATCTGTCTATCTATTTCAGTTATATGCATATCTATTTCTTTATCTATCACAGTCTATTCACATCTATCGAACTTATTTATTCATATCTACCTATCCGAGCCTACTTGTATTTCTTTGTATATGTACCACAGTTTCCATATAGGTATCTAACTATACCAGTCTCCTATTATCTATCTATATCTCAGCCTGTTCGTAGATTTGTGTTTCATCGATTGGTACTCGTCTGTTTACTTCTATCAATGTATAGTTGTGTTTGATTATTTATATATATATATATATATATATATATATATATATATATAATATATAGTGTACTTACCTATGTCAAGTTCGACATCACTATCGATCTTACATTCGTAATTTATTTCTATTATCTATCAATCTGTTTATATATTTTTCTATTTATCTATCTGTGTTTATATTGATTGAATATATCTACAATTTGTGCAACAATGGCCATTCTGTTTCTGGCTCGTTCTTGGCTGGGTTGCTTACGTTTACTCCTCACATCGATAAGTTTTGTCCAGCCACTTCCTTCTCAGTTGCTCCCACAAGCTCCTCAGCCCCCTACCCGCCCTGCCGACAACAGATCCTCACTGCAACCGTACGTAATCACCGCACGAACTGTCGTATCGTTTTGGTCAATTCTGAGACCTACTCTCCCGGGCATAACAATTTAACCTTTACCATGAACTCAAAATGTTTCTTCATTCCCATAAGTGCAACAGGAGCTTCGGCTTGTGGGTGGGCCCACATTAAAACGAGGCCTTGTGCCCAGCCCATACAAGTGGGGTATGAGGCAAATACCCATAAGTGCAACAGGAGTGGTAGTACCTGTTAGGGTTCCATATATGGGTTAAATAGAAAAATTTGTTTAAAAAAAAAGGATTGAGTATCCATTAAGAAAGAATTTATTTCAAAACTTTGTTGGCATTAAATGACCCACTGAGGTTGATATGCCGTAAAAAAAAACAAAAAAAAAATATAAGTTCAAAATTCAACACATCAAAATGAAATATTCGAGGCCAGCTTACTTTGGAAAGTTATAAATCCAACTATTCTCCTTCCAGCTATGGATAAATAGTAGGGCAGAATGGGCTCTTGGTTAGGCAACCTTGGTTAAGCAACCAGTCTAGAAGGAAGACACTGAATTCAAACATGTTAAACTCCGCTTGGAGTGGTCACTACTAGTATAGGCACACTCATAATTAGTGATCTATTTCACTATTTTTAAAAACTTTTAATTTGTTTTATTACTACAGACCTGCGAGTTCCGTATTCGCTAGATACCCCATACTTGTGACCTCCCCGTGGCGAAAAAGGAAGGGATAAGATATACCGAAATATAGCAGATTAAACATTCTTTTCTAAACGGTCTTCAATTGTAAATACATTTAATTTTTCAATACTTTCTTTTATTTACATTAGTTAAACTAGCAAATATATGCACCCTCCGGGTGCAAGTATTTAAGTTTTAATGTAATGAAATATCGTATTAAATTAGAAAGGCTAATGAAACTAAATAAGAATGCAGATAAAAAGATTTGAAATAGAGGGAGTATAATCGAAAAATAGAACAACTGAAATTTATTCTTCCATCACTCTCGTCTTTCATTATTATTTTTTCTAATTTAAGTATTTAGTTAAAAGAGGAAGTAAAGAATGAAATGACAGTTATTTTTTCTTGTTAATGGATTTCTTTTAAGATTAATTGAAGAGGATTTTGCTTATATTCATTAAAATAAAACCAAATTAGAAACCAATAATACAAAGCACATATTTATTTAAAATTACATTTTAAAATATCAATATGCAAATTAGCCTTCCCGTTCACACTGTAAACCGCAATTTGTTTGTATATATAAATACAATTGCATGTTGTTAGTATGTAGATATGGTTAACATTTATAATAATGTAAAACAATTTTATCAATAATTGAGGTTAAAATAAGGATAAATTCATGGTGAATGTGACGTCAATTACTAAGGGAATTGTGACTTGAGTAGTGATTTAGTTTCGGTTACAAACAGAAAAATACACAATCTCCATTATAAATAAGATATATAGGCCATACAATTTTCATCTATCTATTAATCTCTCTCCTCTCCTTTTTTTTTTTTTTTTTTGCATTTACTTTGCCAGAAGAAGGGATAAGGTATCCCGAAATATAGCAGATTAAACATTTTTTAATGCGTCATACTATAAAAGATATACATGGATTAATCTATAAAGATATACGTATATGCCTTCAATTGTAAGTACGTTTAATTTTTCAATACATGTAAATGAAATATTTGAGGCCAACTTACCTGATTAGCTATTTATGATCCTGTCACGCACAGGAAGAGTAACTGCTTCGGTTCACCTGTAATAAGGTAAAAAGTAAGTAAGTAAAGTCGTCGGGGCGGCCTAATGTCGGTATCAGCCAGACAGCGAGGGAGGCTATCCCCTTTTCACTAGCGCTAGACCAAGGAGATTCTTTTAGCATCTGAGGTGGAGCGCCACACCTACTATCAGCTTCTTACCTTACCGCACAGATCCCTGTGCTACTCATACGCTGAGTTGGCGAGGGCCAGTATCGAACCAGGAAACTTGTGATTCCTAGCCGAACACTCTACCGACTGAGCTAAACCGGCACGGTAATAAGGTAAAAGGTGAAAAATAAATATATTTTCATGCTCTATATATTGCACAGTTTAATTTATAAAGCAAAAACATATACATATATATTTACCAACTCCTCCGCACGAGCAGGATACGACACAAGGTCAATTTCTTAAACGGAGTTCAACAGGTTTGAATTCAGAGTTTTCCTTCTCCTAGACTGGTTACCTAGCCATGGTTAAAGAACCCAGTCTGCCCTGCTATTTACCCATAGCTGGAGGGAGAGTAGGATTCATACCTTTCCCAAGGGTATTAGCGCTAAGTGAAATGCAATTACCACGTCCAGGATTTGAACTCGGGGCGACGAGTCCATTTCCCATGACTTTAACCATTACACCACGCGCTTCCTAAAACATATACTACAAAAAAAGGGGAGTCGACTTAATGTATTATTAGGTATTATCTATGTCTATTACCAGACTCTACAGCATTGAAAGTATGAATATACAGCAATAAGAAAATTCAAAGCTGTAGAATTTGTAATATTAACTAATAATGTATATTTTTTTATTGTATAATGTTCCACTAGATATGATAGGATCCTGGTATCTTTGATGGGGAAGAAAAGTATCTCTCTCTTTTTTTTTACCAAACCTCTACGAACGAGCAGGATGCGACACAAGGTCAATTTCTTAAGCGGAGTTTAACAGATTTGAATTCAGTGTTTTCCTTCTCCTAAACTGGTTATCTAGCCATGGTTAAAGAGCCCAGGCTGTCCTGCTATTTACCCATAGCTGGAGGGAGAGTAGGATTCATACCTTTCCCAAGGGTATTAGCGTCATGTTAAATGCAAGCGGCTTCATCCAGGAATGGAACTCGGGTCGATGAGTATATCTTACGACTCTAACCATTAGACCACACGCCTCCATATTTTTGCAACACAAATAATTTGAAGGAAATATTTGAAAATGTCAACATGGATGATATTTTGTTTTTGGAAAAAAAATGAAATTATTCCAAAAATTATAAACCTAAGAATGATCAATACCAGACAAACTAATTATTATAAAACAATAGAAAGAGGATTTTGACATATCGTTAAATCAATATCATTCAAAATGAAATTAAAAAAAAAATCTCTTAAGAAACAACTGCACAAAAATGAAGACACAAACAAAAGCAAGTAAATGTACATGCTTTCCTAACCTTTTTTTATTATGTATATATTAATAATAAAATGGAAATATTTAGAGCATGCCCACACTGAAAAAAAATTTTGATATGGAATTGGACTAACCAAAACCTCAGACCGCCATAATTTAGGAATTCACACATATATATAAACGCACACAAAATAAAAAATAAAAAACAAAAAACAAAAAAAATCATCATAAAAACACGAGACTCAATTACGACAAATAGGAACGCCGGTGAGTGAAGAAAGCAAAAGCAAGAGCGAATGACGGATCACGTTCACACGAGGCGCGAGTTTAAAAACTGTCAATATTTTTCAATTTTTTCAAAAAGTCAACGTCTCTGATGACGGATAAACATCTGAAACCATTGGTAAGATGAACTTTGTATTGGTGACTTGAATAAATAAATAAATAAATATATATATATAACACAATACACCCACATACACACACACACACACATATATATATATATATATATATATATATTATATATAATTATATATAGTAAGTATCCAATTGCCGCTTTAACGTTTCCGTTACAGTGGCAGCCGTAATAATCCGAAAGTGGTCAAGATATTAAAAATATAGATCAGTAATATTAATATATTAGTAGACATTAACTTTTTCCCTCTACTAATATTATTATTATTACTGCTCTATGTTTTTAACATATTGAGCACCTTTGAATATTATGGTGACCTCTAACTTTTTTTTCCTGTACAAATATTAATATATATATATATGGGTAAGGTAACCAGTCTAGAGAAGGATAACTCTGAATTCAAGATTACTGAAGACGGTCGTTGACTGGGTTTGTGGCAACCCTTGATGCACCAATTCTTTCCTATCGACTGTGCCAAAAAGTGTGGATGGTCTCACACACAAGCCTTCACCACTATAAAAAAAAATCCCCTGTGTGGATTGTTCACTGTGTGTATAACCCTCATACGTCGAAAATCGACCGGGAGAGTCCAATTAATATTATATATATATATATATATTATTATTATATAATATATATATATATATATATATATATTAGTGATTGCCAACTTCTTGACAGAAAAAGCCATTTCTACAAGTAAGTCCAGATGTGAGCAGGTTTGTGAGCACGCAGATGGCCCGCGGAACCAGCTTTGTTTTTTATGTACCCTGTCACAAACATGAAATCTTTGACATACAGGCGATGCCACACAGGTCAGACTTCAATGTAGGATATGTTTCATGGCGTCCGTCATGTGTCGCTTCAAAATGGAGGCTCGAGTCAACTTACCTCAAGCTTCTTACAGTTATCATCGGCCCGTGTCTTTCCATGAGGAGATGTGTATCCAGCCACCCTTCTGTCAATTGGTCCTTATAGTTGAAACTGATTTCCGCAGGAGTATCGGTGTCTGCCCCCTATCGAGATGCTTCCTTGTCAACGATTGCCGGTACGTAGTTTGGAGTTTCCCAATCTCTCAAGATCGACATTTCAGGTGGCTTATTCTTAGCCTTTTGTTTGTGTTATTTATATATAATAATAATATATATTATATATATATTATATATATTACAACGAATAGGAGTGATAGAGGGTCAATTTTCTTCGGGAGAATTTACGGTCTGAATTCAGTGTTCCTTCTCCTAAACCGTTTTTGCCTAACCAATGTTAAAGAACCCAGTCTGCCCACTAATTCATCCCATATAGATGGAGGGGAGAGAGTTTAAACGCATACCTTTCTCAAGGGCATTAGCACTATGTGAACTGCAAACAGTCTCGTCCATGATTTGAACTTGGGTCGTCTCTCTCTCTCATCTCTCTCTCTCTCTCTCTCCTCTCTCTCTCTCTCTTTCCTCTCTCTCTCTCTCTCTATCTCTTATTTATATACTCGATGTTGGGTATATAACACTTTGGGGTATGAGACACTAAACTAACACCCGGTCAGCTCTTGGGTGAGTGTAGTGCCCCTTGTGGTTGCAATTACTCCTAGACCTACTCTGGATGCATACCTTTTCCAAGGGTATTAGCGCTATGTGAAATGCAAAAAAGCCTCATCAGGGATTTGAATCGACTATAACCATTACAACAACGCGCTCCAAACATTTACAAGGCATAAGATAAACCCAGACGGGTTGAAATTCCGTTAAAAATCAAACCTTCAATTACCAGTGGGTAATTGTAAACTTTACTAAATACAGATGTCACCCTTCTCTCCAACAGCCTCACGGTCTAACACTCCAGATAACCCGGAACACAGATTTCCGGAAGTTGGCCTGGCTGTCCAACTTCGACAAGGTTCAATCACCAACGCTGCTTGTGACTGAAAACGCAAGTGAATGGTTTCTGCTTGAGAGCCTCGCTTTCACTCTCACTTTCTACAAATCAATAATTATTATTTGCTTTACTCACTGACAATTTGCTCATCTCGACAAGCCAAGTCCGCTGGAAGGAAATTGTAGTTTTTATCAAAGTCCAGAATTCTTTTTTGCCTTGTCCGTCATTTAACATCCATAAAGTCAAAGGCTACGAAAGGCATGGGCCGCTATAAATAAATTATCGGTCATATGGAAATCCAATCTCACAGACAAGTTAAAGAGACAGTTCTTCCAGGCCATTGTCGTATCAGTGCTGCTGTATGGCTGCACCACCTGGACCCTAACGAAGTGACTAGAGAATAAACTAGATGGGAGCTGCATGAGAATGCTGCAGGTGATCCTGAACAAGACGTGGAAACAGCACCCCACGAGAAAGCAGCTGTACGGCCACCTGCCACATATTACCCAAACCATCCGAGTAAGACGGACAAGACATGCGGGACACTGCTGGAGAAGCAAGGACGAACTCATAAGCGACGTCCTCCTGTGGAAGCCAGCACATGGACATGCCAGTGTGGGCCGACTAGCAAAGACGTACATTGATCAGCTCTGTGTTGATACATGATGCTGCACAGAGGACCTCCTGAGAATGATGAGCGATAGGGATGGATGGAGAGAGATTGTCATGGATATCCGTACCAACAGCGCGACAGGATGATGATGATGCTATTCATAAAAATATGCTCCGAAAATAATACGAGTTATGTCAGAAAAGTTCCAGGTTAATTGCATTCTTCAGTATAAGTATGGGGTATCCAGTGAGGATTGAACTCGCTATTCAGTAGTTGGTTGGTTCGATCTTAAGGCATGACAACCCTTGTGTTATCTTATGCCAAATACGTTTTGTTTTATTAATTCTTGATAAGTACTCATTCTTTTAAAAACTCAGTTCGAAACAAGACGGCGACGGCAAAATCCCGCCTGTCGCGGATGTCAAATCGGTTGGCCCGTTCGCGCACGCCGCCGCGTATGCG
This sequence comes from Doryteuthis pealeii, assembly GCA_023376005.1. Taxonomy (NCBI): domain Eukaryota; kingdom Metazoa; phylum Mollusca; class Cephalopoda; order Myopsida; family Loliginidae; genus Doryteuthis; species Doryteuthis pealeii. Next base: position 28,400,781 of record CM042174.1, on the reverse strand, counting down.
ACGACGACAAGCCACGCCCAACGGAGACGGCGAAACCGCCCCGCGAATGCAACAGCCGCCGCTACTAGCGACAGACGACCGCTATGGCAGGCTCCAGCGGAACGAAAAGAGACGCCTTTCGTAATATCGTTTCCACTGTGAGTTCTTGTCACAGGGCCGAGTGATCAACCAGCATGTCTACAAAGAGATACAGCAGCGTTTGCTTTGTTCAGTGCTCGAGAAGAGGCGAGAGATGTGGCAGGACAACTCGTGGGTGCTTCACCATGACAACGCACCTTCCTACACTGTCCTGAGTATCCGAGAGTTCCTGGCCCAGAAGAACATCACTGTGCTGGAGCAACTTCCCTACTCGTCCGACCTGGCTCCATGTAATTTTTCCTCTTCCCCAAGTTCAAGGGGTTCATCAAGGGAACCTGATTTGAGGCTGTGCACGATATCAAAAAGGCCGTGACGGCAGAGTTACGGAGAATCCCGGAAGAATCATTCTATGAGTACATGCAAGCGTGGCAGAGAAAGATGGGAAAGTGCATTCAACTCCATGGGGGTTACTTTCAAGGGGATAACTTGTAGTTTGTAGTTTGAATTTGGATTGTGAAGTAATTGACTCAAGTTTAAACGTCCATTTTTCCAGTGGTAGTACCTCATATAATCGTGCATGATTTCATAGAAGCAATAAATGATGTAGTCACACCTCATCATGTTCATACTGTGTGTATGTGTGTATGTGTACATACGACTATACAAATTTACCTACAACTTTTTTTTATCAATTTCAATCGATAGAGTTGAAAGCTGTAGGCATGAAATGACCGACTCAACATTAAGCGTCCGTTCTACCAGTGATGATATCTCATATAATCATGCATGATTTCATAGAAGCAGTCAAAGATGTAGACATACCTCAAGATTTTTATAGTTGAACATCATTTCCAATGAATTTTTATAGTAAAAACCATTTCCAATTAATTTTTATAGTAAAAATCATTTCCAATGGAATTTTTTGTGACACCAGTCCTGGAACTTTTCTGGCATACCTCGTACCTTCCATTTATGGTGGACGTCTCACCGTTTTGTAATGGTTAACAAGATAGTACGCGGATTCATTACTCCTGAATAGAGCCCTGTCGACTGGGGCTTTAGAATACAACGACTGTACGTCTGATGAGAGGCAAGTCTCCCCTCCATTTGGGTCAATAGAAGAAAGTGAAATAAAAAATATATTTAAAAAATTGAGTTTTTAAAAGAATGAGTACCTATCAAGAATTAATAAAACAAAACGTATTTGGCATAAAATAACCCAACAAGGGTTGACATGCCTTAAAATCGAACCAACCAACTACTGAATAGCGAGTTCACACAGCAACTCAAAAGTTAAAAGAATATTTTCTCGCCACTTGAAACAAACAGCTTTTCTTAATGAAAAGCACAAAATCACACACACACACACACACACAACCTTGAGGTTTGTTTCGATGTCGTTCAAAAGATTTATACACACACGCGCAACCACACACACAAAACACCTAAAATTGCACAACGACTTTTTTCGATAGACACACTCACACACTCTCATACTCACACCGTAAAAGAGAATATTTGACGTCACATTTCAAAACGTCCATTTTTCAGTGCCCTTTCTTCAGACTTCAAATTTTGAACAGACTGATCAACAAGGACCATCAATTGCTTTTCTCGTTATTCTGTGAAAAAAATTTTTTTTTATCACCTTCCATATACCAACAAATGCCCTGAAGATGATCAAATTAATAGATCAAAACACTGCAGCGTCGGCTGTAACCGAAACTATATTCCTACTCAATTCACAATTCTCTTAGTTATTGACATCACATTCTCCATGATTTTATTTTTATCTAAACCTCAATTATTAATAAAATTGTCTGACATTATTAATACTGTTAACTACGTCTACATACTGACAACATGCAATTATATTTATATATACACAAAATAGCGCTTTACAGTGTGAACGGGAAGGCTAATTTGCATATTAATATTAAAAAATCGAATTTAATATAAATAATGTGCTTAGTATTATTGATTTTCTAATTGTTGGTTTTTTTAATGAATATAGCAAAAATCTCTTCAATGAATCTTAAATGAAATCCATTAACATGAAAAAAACTGTCCATTTTATTATTTTACTTCCTCTTTTAACTAAATACTTAAATAGAAAAAATAACAATGAAAGACGAGAGTGAATGGAAGAGTAAAATTTCAGTTGTTCTATTTTTAGATTATATCCCCCTCTGTTCAAATCTTTTTATCTGCATTCTTATTTAGTTTCATTAGCGTTTTTAATTTAATACGATATTTCATTACATTAAAACTTAAATACTTGCACCCGGCGGAGGGTGCATATATTTGCTAGTATATATAAAGACTGTTACATCTTAACAAATGATAGCCGTCCTTAGCACCAAAATTGCAACTCAGACATCATAATTAATTCAACTAGTGAAAATGAGTTTAGATGATCAGCTAATAAGACATATTTACGTCATTGGATTATAGTAAGAAAAGCTTTTAAGAAAAGTAAGCTATTCTCTGTCTTTACATATGGTAAAGCCCAGTGACAGAGATAGAAAGATAACTGACTATTCAAACTGCTGGTTTTATTTCAAAGATCCTTCTCTTAGACTTTTACAGTCAAAGGATAACTATAAACCACCAAAGGTTTTATTCTACAGCTTCCTTCTCCAGTTTTGATTTTGGGGTTAATGGCTTTGTTATTAAACGTGTATATATATTTATATACATATATATATATATTATATATATATAAAAAAAAATTATTTAAAAAAAAAAAATTCATTTAGGAAGAAATGCCATAGCTGTACTGCTTCAGTTCAATTTTTTGATAAAGAGGTATTACCTCGAAATTCAAAATAATAAATACAGGTCAAACACACACAACAACACCATTGTTACCGTATTATTATTTTTTATTTATTCCAAACTGCATTGTGATGGCTTCTAAATCAACCTCCTAACCAAATACATACACAATGCTTCAAGCAATTATGAACTCTCTTATATATATTATATATATATATATATATATATATATATATATATATATATATAATAATCCAAAGGTCCAGAGAAGAAATCTTCCTAACGACACAAGAGTTTTATTTAAAAAAAACCTGTCGCAGTTTGAGAGCTCAATGTGTGCTCTTAATGTTAGAGTCACAGAGCAAATATATAAGTAAAGAAATAATAAAAGACTTAGAGATTTAGCATAATAGTCTATTTTAGGGAGCTTAGACAAAGTGTCTAACTCTCCCGACTCATCAGATGAGTCGGAGAGTTAGACACTTTGTCTAAGCTCCTTGAAATAGACTATAAAGCTAAATCTCTAAGTCTTTTTGTTATTTCTTTACTATAATATATATATATATATATATATATATATATATATATATATGTGTGTGTGTGTGTGTGTGTGTGTTGTGTGTGCGTGTATAAGTGAGAAAAATGGAAGTGAATCTGAACAATTATGTTGAAAGATGAATGGAAAGAAAATGTATGGATATTTTTTTTTTAATCAAGATGTACAGCCCCGAAGAAAACCACTTTTTGTATACTCAAATTTTAGTTTTCCCGATTATTATTTATTATATTATTATTATTATTATTATTATTATTATTATTATATTTTAAAAAATACGTATACGTCTAGTGGTTAGGATTCCCTGGCTTTTCACCCCAGGCGACCCGGGTTCGATTCCCGTGTGGGAACGTATATTTTGTGGTTGTGTCGGTACTGCTGTGTGGCTGTACCACATGGAACCTAACGAAGCGCCTTGACAATAGCTAGATGGGAGCTGCCCAAGAATGCGCGAGCGGTCCTGAATAAGTCGTGGAAAGCAGCACCCCCAAGAAAGCAACTGTATGGCCACCTGCCCCCATCTCACACCATAACGAGTAGACGGGATAGGCATGCAGCACTGCTGGAGAACAAGGATGAGCTCGTAAGCGACGGTACTACTGTGAAAGCAGCCACATGGGCACGCTAATGTGGGCCGCCCAGCCAGAACCTACATTGACCAACTATGTAAGGATGCTGGCTGCTGCGCGGAGGAGCTCCCAGAGTCCGATGAATGATAGGGAAGTTGGCGAGAGATTGTCATGATATTATCCGTGCAAACAGCGCGTCATGATGATGATGATGATATTTAAAATAATACTAATTAGGATACTACTTACAAGTACTTATTCGAAACACGTGTCGGATTTCAATAAATAAAATATTTATCTCTATACAACTTTTCATTTAATCTCAGTATATATATTATAATATAAAGAAAAGGTCTTGCGGATCTGATGATTTGTAATTGCCTATAACTTTTTTGTGACAAAAAAAAAACCCAATTTGAAATGACTCTCTTTAAGCCTTGGTTGGCCCCATCAACTCAAAGGAAAGTCCAACACCGAACCTCCTGTTTGCCCTTCAAAGGAAAAGGCCTAGGGAGTAACCCCGGAAAATAAATCAAGGTCTGGAGTCCCTAGGTGGTGTGAATGGCTGAAAATCCGTGGCTAATCCATTCAAACTTCCTGCAACCCT
>CM042174.1:28366326-28396093 GCA_023376005.1 Doryteuthis pealeii | reverse complement strand
CGCAGCACGGAGATCAGCTCGTTATATCATTGGCATAGGTTGACTTGCAGGATACTCAAGGAAAATACACACCCCGAAAGCTCTTATTGTCAGGCAGGCCACTTTCCTTCTGCAGTTTGCTCCCACACCAGGTCCTCCTGCAGAGGCCCACCCCCGCCCTGCCGACAACAGATCCTCACTGCAACCGTACGTAATCACCGCACGAACTGTCGTATCGTTTGGTCAATTCTGAGACCTACTCTCCCGGGCATAACAATTTAACCTTTACCCATGAACTCAAATGTTCTTCATTCCCATAAGTGCAACAGGAGCTTCGGTTTGTGGGTGGGCCCACATTAAAACGAGGCCTTGTGCCCAGCCCATACAAGTGGGGTATGAGGCAAAATACCCATAAGTGCAACAGGAGTGGTAGTACCTGTTAGGGTTCCATATATGGGTTAAATAGAAATATTTGTTTAAAAAAAAAGGATTGAGTATCCATTAAGAAAGAATTTATTTCAAAACTTTGTTGGTGTTAAATGACCCAACTGAAGTTGATATGCCGTAAAACAAACCAAATGTAAAAACAAACAATGTAATGGTTAGAGTCGTAGGAAGTGGACTCGTCAACACGAGTTCAAATCCTGGAAGAAGCTACAGTTTTCATAGTGGTAATTCCCCTGGGAAAGGTATGAATCCAACTAATCTCCCTCCAGCTATGGATAAATAGTAGGGCAGAATGGGCTCTAGGTTAGGCAACCTTGGTTAAGCAACCAGTCTAGAAGGAAAACTTTGAATTCAAACATTTATTTCAAAACTTTGTTGGCATTAAATGACCCACTGAAGTTGATATGCCGTAAAACAAACGAAAACCAAACTATAAGTGCAAAATTCAACACATCAAAATGAAATATTCGAGGCCAGCTTACTTTGGAAAGTTATAAATCCATCTACTCTCCTTCCAGCTATGGATAAATAGTAGGGCAGAATTGGCTCTTGGTTAGGTAACCTTGGTTAGGCAACCAGTCTAGGAGAAGGAAAACTCTGAATTCAAACATGTTAAACTTCGGCCTTCTTCAGGTATTTCTTGTCGGACTCGGGAACCTTCTCTAAGGTTCTGAGAAGGTTCCCGAGTCCTAGAAGGTTCCCGAGTCCGACAAGTAATCCCTGAAGAAGGCCGGAGGGCATATCGGCCGAAACGTTGTACAAATAACAATGAAGATGGGGACAATAGTCCGAATAACGCAGATAATACTAATCTTCAAGCCTCATCTCAAACATTCAGAGAAATGTTAAACTCCACTTGGAGTGGTTACCACTGGTATAGGCACACTCCTAATTAGTGATCTATTTCACTATTTTTTAAAACTTTTAATTTGTTTTATTACTACTGACCTGCGAGTTCCGTACTCGCTGGATACCCCATACTTGTGACCTCCCCGTGGCGAAAAAGTATGAATTCGACAATTTTCCCTCCAACTATGGGTAAATAGCACCCCCAAAACAGAACTTGGTTTCCTTCTATCAGACCATGTTTCCCTCTTAATGTTCCAACTATCTAATACTCTCATAAAAGAGACGTGCTTAGCATAACGGTTATAGTCGTATGAAATGGAATTGGTGGTCCGATTTCAAATCTTGTTGAAAAGAATGTGACAATTTCATTTTCTTTTGCATTTATGTTGTCAGAGGAAGGGATAAGATATACCGAAATATAGCAGATTAAACATTCTTTTCTAAACCCTCTTCAATTGTAAGTACATTTAATTCAATCCTCTTAAATCTCCGTTTGGGGTGGTCACTACTAGAATAGGATCAGGTCTACTTAGTGATCTATTTCACTGGGCTCATTAACTTTAGTTAGGCTACCAGTCTAGGAGAAGGAAACACTCTGTTGTCAGAGGAAGGGATAAGATATACCGAAATATAGTAGATTAAACATTCTTTTCTAAACACTCTTCAATTGTAAGTACATTTAATTTTTCAATACTTTCTTTCATTTACATTAGTTAAATATATAGGCCATACAATTTTGATCTATCTATTAATCTCTCTTCTCTCTCTCTCTCTCTCTCTCTCTCTATATATATATATATATATATTATATATTATATATATATATATATATATATATGTTGTGTGTGTGTGTGTGTGTGTGTATTTGGGCAGCATTCTTTCATTTATACATGTAGAATTAAACAAAAGACACATCTCCTGTTTAACAATTTTATTTTTGATCTTTTCGAGTTTTCTGGGTTTTTTTTTTTTTTGCATTTACTTTGCCAGAAGAAGGGATAAGGTATCCCGAAATATAGCAGATTAAACATTTTTTTAATGCGTCATACTATAAAAGATATACATGGATTAATCTATAAAGATATACGTATATGCCTTCAATTGTAAGTATGTTTAATTATTCAATACATGTAAATGAAATATTTGAGGCCAACTTACCTGATTAGCTATTTATGATCCTGTCACGCACAGGAAGAGTAACTGCTTCGGTTCACCTGTAATAAGGTAAAAAGTAAGTAAGTAAAGTCGTCGGGGCGGCCTAATGTCGGTATCAGCCAGACAGCGAGGAGTCTATCCCCTTTTCACTAGCGCTAGACCAAGGAGATTCTTTTAGCATATGAGGTGGAGCGCCACACCTACTATCAGCTCCTTACCTTACCGCACGAATCCCTGTGCTACTCATACGCTGAGTTGGCGAGGGCCAGTATCGAACCAGGAAACTTGTGATCCCTAGCCGAACACTCTACTGACTGAGCTAAACCGGCCCGGTAATAAGGTAAAAGGTGAAAAATAAATATATTTTCATGCTCTATATATTACACAGTTTAATTTATAAAGCAAAAACATATATATATATATATTTACCAACCCCTCCGCACGAGCAGGATACGACACAAGGTCAATTTCTTAAGCGGAGTTCAACAGGTTTGAATTCAGAGTTTTCCTTCTCCTAGACTGGTTACCTAGCCATGGTTAAAGAACCCAGTCTGCCCTGCTATTTACCCACAGCTCGAGGCAGAGTAGGATTCATACCTTTCCCAAGGGTATTAGCACTAAGTGAAATGCAATTACCACGTCCAGGATTTGAACTCGGGGCGACGAGTCCATTTCCCATGACTTTAACCATTACACCACGCGCTTTCTAAGACATATACTAAAACAAAAGGGAGAGTTGACTTAATATATTAATAGGTATTATCTATGTCTATTACCAGACTCTACAGCATTGAAAGTAGGAAAATACAGCAATAAGAAAATTCAAAGCTGTAGAATTTGTAATATTAATTAATAATATATTTTTTTTTATTGTATAATGTTCCACTAGATATGATAGGATCCTGGTATCTTTGGTGGGGAAGAAAAGTAACTCTCTTTTTATTTTTTTTATTTTTTTTACCAAACCTCTCCGCACGAGCAGGATGCGACACAAGGTCAATTTCTTAAGCGGAGTTTAACAGGTTTGAATTCAGTGTTTTCCTTCTCCTAAACTGGTTACCTAGCCATGGTTAAAGAGCCCAGGCTGTCCTGCTATTTACACATAGCTGGAGGGAGAAATGGATTCATACCTTTCCCAAGGGTATTAGCGTCATGTGAAATGTAAACGGCTTCATCCAGGAATGGAACTCGGGTCGATGAGTCCATTTCCTATGACTCTAACGATTACAAGCCCTAGCACCTATATGATTGCCCCAACCCTATTGCCCTTTATGGCAAGCCCCAACCCTTTTTATCATATGGGTGCTAGAAGGCGATGGCTGCGGGTCTACATGTCCTGGGAATGACGTTAAACTTTATCTGATGGTGAGGCTCCAGTTTTGGAGGTTTGGGGAATGTGGAGCGCACCTTCATCACCATTGCTCCCTGGTTCACTCTGACCCGGTGTGGTAGTACCTGTTAGGGTCTCATCTATGGGTTAAATAGAAAAATGTATTTATAAAAAAATTGTATTATCCATTAAGAATTGATTTATTTCAAAACTTTATCGGTATTAAATGACCCATTGAAGTTGATATGCCGTAAAACAAAACAAACCAAACAAACCAATCTAACCATTACACCACGCGCTCCTCCCTCTCTCATATATATATATATATATATATCTTACGACTCTAACCATTAGACCACACGCCTCCATATTTTTTGCAACACAAATAATTTGAAGGAAATATTTGAAAATGTCAACATGGAGGATATTTTGTTTTTGGAAAAAAAATGAAATTATTCCAAAAATTATAAACCTAAGCATGATCAATACCAGACAAACTAATTATTATAAAACAATAGAAAGAGGATTTTGACATATCGTTAAATCAATATCATTCAAAATGAAATTTTTTAAAAAATGTCTTTTAGAAACAACTGCACAAAAATGAAGACACAAACAAAAGCAAGTAAATGTACATGCTTTCCTAACCTTTTTTTATTATTTATATATCAATAATAAAATGGAAATATTTAGAGCATGCCCACACCGAAAAAACATTTTGATATGGAATTGGACTAAGCAAAACCTCAGACCGCCATAATTTAGGAATTCACACATATATATAAACGCACACAAAATAAAAAATTTAAAAAAAATAAAATAAAAAATCATCATTAAAACACGAGACTCAATGACGACAAATAGGAACGCCGGTGAGTGAAGAACGCAAAAGCAAGAGCGAATGACGGATCACGTTCACACGAGGCACGAGTTTAAAAACTGTCAAATTTTTTCAATTTTTTCAAAAAGTCAACGTCTCTGATGACGGATAAACATCTGAAACCATTGGTAAGATGAACTTTGTATTGGTGACTTAAATAAATATATATATATAAAAGTAATTGGTAATTTGCTTGAAGCATTGTTAAGTATGTTATAAAATAATAAAATTCGAAGGCAATACAATGCGTAAAAAATAAAGACAAAAAGATGTTTTATATGTCTAATCGATTTCAAAGCAAAGCTTTATCATCAGAGTTTAATTTCAGAAATATATATATATTATATATATATATATATATACACACACACACACACACACACACACATATATATATATATATATATATATATATATACACACACACACATATATATATATAGTATCCAATTGCCGCTTTAACGTTTCCGTTACAGTGGCAGCCGTAAATAATCCGAAAGTGGTCAAAATATTAAAAATATAGACCAGTAATATTAATAATATTAGTAGACTTTAACTTTTTCCCTCTACTAATATTATTATTATTACTGCTCTATGTTTTTAACATATTGAGCACTTTTGGATTATTTATTGGTGACCTCTAACCTTTTTCCTCTACAAATATTATATATATATATATGGGTAGGTAACCAGTCTAGGAAAGGATAACTCTGAATTCAAGATTACTGAAGACGGTCGTTGACTGGGTTTGTGGCAACCATTGATGCACCAATTCTTTCCTATCGACTGTGCCAAAAAGTGTGGATGGTCCAACACAAGCCTTCACCACTATAAACAAATCACTGTGTGGATGTTCACTGTGTGTATGAACCCTCATACGTCGAAAATCGACGGGAGAGTCCATTATATATATATATATATATATATTAATATATATATTATATTATATATATATTATAAACACGAATAGGATGTGATAGAGGGTCAATTTCTTCGGGAGAATTTAACGTCTGAATTCAGTGTTCCTTCTCCTAAACCGTTTGCCTAACCAATGTTAAAGAACCCAGCCTGCCCTACTATTCATCCATAGCTGGAGGGAGAAAATTAGACGCATACCTTTCCCAATGGTATTAGCACTATATGAACTGCAAACAGTCTCGTCTATGATTTGAACTTGGGTCGTCTCTCTCTCTCTTCTCTCTCTCTCTCTCTCTCTCTCTCTCTCTCTCTCTCTCTCTCTCTCTCTCTCTTATTTATATACTCGATGTTGGGTATATAACACTTGGGTATGACACTAAACTACACCCGGTCGAGCTCTTGGGTGAGTGTAGTGCCCCTTGGTTGCAATTACTCCTAGACCTACTCTGGATGCATACCTTTTCCAAGGGTATTAGCGCTATGTAAAATGCAAAAAGCTTCATCCAGGATTTGAACTCGACTATAACCATTACACAACGTGCCTCCAAACATTTACAAGGCATAAGATAAACCAAGACGGGTTGAAATTCCGTTAAAAATCAAACCTTCATTTACCAGTGAGTAATTGTAAACTTTACTAAATACAGATGTCACCCTTCTCTCCAACAGCCTCACGGTCTAACACTCCAGATAACCCGGAACACAGATTTCCGGAAGTTGGCCTGGCTGTCCAACTTCGACAAGGTTCAATCACCAACGCTGCTTGTGACTGAAAACGCAAGTGAATGGTTTCTGCTTGAGAGCCTCGCTTTCACTCTCACTTTCTACAAATCAATAATTATCATGCGCTTTTACTCACTGACAATTTGCTCATCTCGACAAGCCAAGTCCGCTGGAAGGAAATTGTAGTTTTTATCAAAGTCCAGAATTCTTTTTTGCCTTGTCCGTCATTTAACATCCATAAAGTCAAAGGCTACAAAAGGCATGGGCCGCTATAAATAAATTATCGGTCATATGGAAATCCAATCTCACAGACAAGTTAAAGAGACAGTTCTTCCAGGCCGTTGTCGTATCAGTGCTGCTGTATGGCTGCACCACCTGGACCCTAACGAAGTGACTAGAGAATAAACTAGATAAGAGCTGCACAAGAATGCTGCGAGTGATCCTGAACAAGACGTGGAAACAGCACCCCACGAGAAAACAGCTGTACGGCCACCTGCCACATATCACCCAAACCATCCGAATAAGACGGACAAGACATGCGGGACACTGCTGGAGGAGCAAGGACGAACTCATAAGCGACGTCCTCCTGTGGAAGCCAGCACATGGGCACGCCAGTGTGGGCCGACCAGCAAAGACGTACATTGATCAGCTCTGTGCTGATACAGGATGCTGCATAGAGGACCTCCCGAGAATGATGAGCGATAGGGACAGATGGAGAGAGATTGTCATGGATATCTGTACCAACAGCGCGACATGATGATGATGATGCTATTCATAAAAATATGCTCCGAAAATAATACGAGTTATGTCAGAAAAGTTCCAGGTTAATCGCATTCTTCAGTATAAGTATGGGGTATCCAGTGAGGATTGAACTCGCTATTCAGTAGTTGGTTGGTTCGATCTTAAGGCATGACAACCCTTGTGTCATCTTATGCCATTATCGCGAATTCATTACTACTGAAGAGCGAGTTTGATCCTTGCTGGATGCTCCACACTTGCGACCTTGTGTCACATCTTACCTGCAGGTAAAGGGTAAATATTTACCTCCCATTTATGACTACGTTAACTACAGTAGGAGCGAGTGCTCTTGACCTGATGATTATCGTCGTAGAAAGTGGATTCGGCTACCCGAGTTCTAATCCTGAACGAGACCGTTTGTATTTTCGCACAACGCTAATACGCCTAGGAAAGTAGGGTGTTCTATCGTAGTGTAACGGTTAGCAAGCTAGTTTCGCAGATTCATTGAAGTCGGGGGTTATGGTGTAATGGTTAGAGTCGTAGGACGTGGACTCGTCAACACGAGTTCAAATCCTGGAAGAAGCTACAGTTCTCATAGTGGTAATACCCCTTGGAAAGTTATAAATCCAACTAATCTCCCTCCAGCTATGGATAAATAGTAGGGCAGAATGGGCTCTTGGTTAGGCAACCTTGGTTAAGCAACCAGTCTAGGAGAAAGAAAACTCTGAATTCAAACATGTTAAACTCCGCTTGGAGTGGTCACTACTAGTATAGGCTCAGTCCTAATTAGTGATCTATTTCACTATTTTTTTAACTAGTTCCATACTCGCTGGATACCCCATATTTACGACCTTGTGTCACATCCTCCCCGTTGCGAAAAAGTATGAAACCGATAATTCTCCCTCAAATTATGGGGAAATAGCACCCCCAAAACAGAACTTGTTTTCCTTCTATCACACCATGTTTCCCTCTTAATGTTCCAACTATCTAATACTCTCATAAAAGAGACGTGCTTAACGTAATGGTTATAGTCGTATGTAATGGAAGTGGTGGTCCGATTTCAAATCTCGTTGAAAATAATGCGACAATTTCATTTTCTTTTGCATTTATGTTGTCAGAGGAAGGGATAAGATATACCGAAATATAGCAGATTAAACATTCTTTTCTAAACACTCTTCAATTGTAAGTACATTTAATTTTTCAATACTTTCTTTCATTTACATTAGTTAAATATATAGGCCATACAATTTTCATCTATCTATTAATCTCTCTTTCTCCCCCCCTCTCTCTCTCTCTCTCTCTCTCTATATATATATATATATATATATATATATATATATATATATATATATGTGGTGTGTGTGGTGTGTGTGTGTGTGTGTGTGTGTATTTGGGGCAGCATTCTTTCATTTATATATGTAGAATTAAACAAAAGACACATCTCCTGTTTAACAATTTTATTTTTGATCTTTTCGAGTTTTCTGGCCAACTTTTTAATATTTGGGTAGAATTCGTGGATAAGTCCACCAAAGTTCAGGTGGACTTATCCATGAATTCCACCCAAATATTAAAAAGTTTCATGATAAACGCACACAGCAACTCAAAAGTTAAAAGAATATTTTCTCGCCATTTGAAACAAACAGCTTTTCTTAATGAAAAGCACACAAACACACACACAAACACACACACACACACACACACAACCTTGAGGTTTTTTTCGATGTCGTTTATTGCAAAAGATTTATACACACACGCGCAACCACACACTCAAAACACCTAAAAATGCACAACGACTTTTTTCGATACACACACTCACACACTATCATACTTACACCGTAAAAGAGAATATTTGACGTCATATTTCAAACCGTCCACTTTTTTCAGCGTCCTTTCTTCAGATTTCAAATTTTGAACAGACTGTTAAACAAGGACCATCAATTGCTTTTCTCGTTATTCTGTGATAAAAAATTTTTTATCACCTTCCATATACCCACAAATGCCCTGAAGATGATCAAATTAATAGATCAAAACACTGCAGCGTCGGCCAATAAATTTACCACTCAACTTATTTAAACCTGTGCTTTTTCAATTTTCATAATATACTACATACCGTCGGATTCACTTCCATCTCTTCACACACACACACACACACACACACACATATATATATATATATATATATATATATATATATATATATATATATAATATACAAAGCGTGTTGGTAGATCCTTGCAGAGAGAAAAAACCCAGCAGAAAGTTTGATTGTAAAAATATACTACCAAACATCAACCAGGAAGAAAAAAAATTTTGAAAAAAAGAAAGGACCAAGATATTCGTACCAACAAAAAAATAATCTATTGGTACAGTTTTTGACCAAAAGAAAAAACAATTTATATGTATATATATGTATCTAAGATATATATATATTCATATAACCTCTAGGAGAAAGCTCATCTGTATGGAGTCAGATTTTAGCCCTGAAGAGCTTTATGCGAAACTAATAGTAGGTTCGTCTGATTCATTAGATTATCTTTATATATACTAGCAAATATATGCACCCTCCGGGTGCAAGTATTTAAGTTTTAATGTAATGAAATATCGTATTAAATTAGAAAGTCTAATAAGAATGCAGATAAACAGATTTGAAACAGAGTGGGGGTATAATAGAAAAATAGAAATGAAACTTACTCTTCCATCACTCCCGTCTTTCATTGCTGAATTTTACTTATTTAACTATTTAGTTAAATTAGGAAATAAAGAATAAAATTACACTTATTTTTTCTTGTTAATGGATTTCATTTAAGATTCATTGAAGAGATTTTTGCTTATATTCATTAAAATAAAACCAAACAGTTAGAAATCAATAATACTAAGCACATATTTAATAAAATCACATCTTTAATATCAATATGCAAATTAGCCTTCCCGTTCACACTGCAAACCGCTATTTTTGTATATATAAATACAATAGCATGTCATTAGTATGTAGATATGGACAATACTAATAAAAAGGTGAAGCAATTTTATCAATAATTAAGGTTTAAATATAAATAAAATCATGAAGAATGTGATGTAAATAACTATGTTAACTGTGACTCGATTAGTAATATAGTTTCGGTTACAGACAAAAAAACACACAATCTCCATTATAATAAGATATATATAAAGACTGTTACATCTTAACAAATGATAGCCGTCCTTAGCACCCAAATTGCAACTCAGACATCATAATTAATTCAACTAGTGAAAATATACAAAATGAGTTTAGATGATAAACTAATAAGACATATTTACGTCATTGGATTATAGTAAGAAAGGCTTTTAAGAAAAGTAAGCTATTCTCTGTCTTTACATATGGTAAAGCCCAGTGACAGGCATAACAAGATAACTGACTATTCAAACTGCTGGTTTTATTTCAAAGTTCCTTCTCTTAGACTTTTACAGTCAAAGGATAACTATAAATAAACCACCAAAGGTTTTATTCTACAGCTTCCTTCTCCAGTTTTGATTTTGGGGTTAATCGCTTTGTTATTAAACGTGTATATATATATATATATCTTATTATAATGGAGATTGTGTGTGTTTTTCTGTCTGTAACCGAAACTATATTACTATTCAAGTCACAATTCCTTTAGTTATTGACGTCACATTCTACAGGATTTTATTTTTATTTAAACCTCAATTATTAATAAAATTGTTTTACATTATTAATACTGTTGACAATATCTACATAAGAATAACATGCAATTGTATTTATATACACAACAAAATAGCGGTTTACAGTGTGAACGGGAAGGCTAATTTACATATTGATATAAAAAATCTGATTTTAATAAATATGTGCTTCGTATTACTGATTTCTAATTGTTTGATTTTATCTTAATGAATATTAGCAAAAGTCTCGTGGATAAATCTTAAAAGAAAACCGTTAACAAGAAGAAATAACTGTAATTTTATTCTTTACTTTCTATTTTAACTAAATAGTTAAATTAGGATTATTTAGCAATGAAAGACGGGAGTAAGGAAAGAGTAAGTTTCAGTTGTTCTATTTTTTGATTATACACCCTCAGTTTCAAATCTTTTTATCTGCATTCATTAGCCTTTCTAAATTAATATAATATTTTATTACATGAAAACTTAAATACTTGCACCCGGACGGTGCATATATTTGCAGTATATATAATCCAAAAGTCCAGAGAAGAAATCTTCCTTACGACACAAGAGTTTTATTTAAAAAACCTGTCGCAGTTTGAGAGCTCAATGTGTGCTCTTAATGTTAGAGTCACAGAGCAAATATATAAGTAAAGAAATAACAAAAGACTTAGAGATTTAGCTTTATAGTCTATTTCAGGAGCTTAGACAAAGTGTCTAACTCTCCGACTCATCTGATGAGTCGGGAGAGTTAGACACTTTGTCTAAGCTCCCTGAATAGACTATAAAGCTAAATCTCTAAGTCTTTTGTTATTTCTTTACTTATATATATATAATATATATATATATATATATATATATATATATATACGATATATATATATATATATGTGTGTGTGTGTGTGTGTGTGTGTGTGTGTAAGTGAGAAAAATGGAAGTGAATCCGACAATTATGTTGAAAGATGAATGGAAAGAAAATGTATGAATATTTTTTTTTTTTAATCAAGATGTCCAGCCCCGAAGAAAACCACTTTTTGTATACTCAAATTTTAGTTTTTCCCGATTATTATTATTACTAGCAAATATATGCACCCTCCAGGTGCAAGTATTTAAGTTTTAATGTAATAAAATATTGTATTAAATTAGAAAGGCTAATGAAACTAAATAAGAATGCAGATAAAAAGATCTGAAACAGAGGGGGTATAATCGAAAAATAGAACAACTGAAACTTACTCTTCCATCACTCTCGCCTTTCATTGTTATTTTTTCGAGTTTAAGTATTTAGTTAAAAGAGGAAGTGAAGAATAAAATGACAGTTATTTTTTCTTGTTAACGGATTTCATTTAAGATTTATTGAAGAAATGTTTGCTTATATTCATTAAAATAAAACCAAACAGTTAGAAATCAATAATACTAAGCACATATTTATTAAAATCACATTTTTAATATCAATATGCAAATTAGCCTTCAGGTTCACACTGTAAACCGCTATTTTGTTGTATATATAAATACAATTGCATGTCATTTGTATGTAGATATGGTTAACAGCATTAATAATGTAAAATAAATTTTATTAATAATTGAGGTTTAAATAAAAATAAAATCATTGAGAATGTTATATAAATAACTAAGGGAATTGTGACTTGAGTAGTAATATAGTTTCGGTTACAGACGGAAAAGCACACAATCTCCATTATAATAAGATTATTATCATTATTATTATTATATTTAAGATACGTATACGTCTAGTGGTTAGGATTCCTGGCTTTCACCCAGGCGGCCCGGGTGTGGGAACGTATATTTTGTGGTTGTGTCGGTACTGTTGTGTGGCTGTACCACCTGGAACCTAACGAAGCGCCTTGACAATAAGCTAGTTGGGAGCTGCCTAAGAATGCTGCGAGCGGTCCTGAATAAGTCGTGGAAGCAGCACCCCACAAAGAAGCAACTGTATGGCCACCTGCCCCCCATCTCACAAACCATACGAATAAGACGGAATAGGCATGCAGGACACTGCTGGAGAAGCAGGGATGAGCTCGTAAGCGACGTACTACTGTGGAAGCCAGCACATGGGCACGCTAATATGGGCCGCCCAGCCAGGACCTACATTGACCAACTATGTAAGGATGCTGGCTGCTGCGCAGAGGAGCTCCCAGAATCGATGAATGATAGGGAAGGTTGGCGAGAGAGTGTCATGGATATCCGTGCAAACAGCGCGTCATGATGATGATGATGATATTTAAAATAATACTAAATAGGATACTATGTATACAAGTACTTATTCGAAACACGTGTCGGAATTTCAATAAATAAATATTTATCTATACAAACATTTTCTTTCCATTTATCTTTCAGTATATATATATATATATAGAAAAGTCCTTGCGGAATCTGACTGATTTGTAAATTGCTATAAACTTTTGACAAAAACCCATTTGAATGGACTCTTTAGCCTTGGTTGGCAACCCATCAACTCAAGGAAAAGTCCAACACCGAACCTCTGTTGCCTTCAAGGAAAGGCTAGGGGAGTAAACCCCGAAAATAAATCAGGTGCTGGAGTCCCTAAGGTGGTGTGATGCTGAAATCCAGTGCTATCCATCAACTTCTGCAACACTACCGTTGCCAAACTGCATTGGTCCTTACCCTTGGATCACAGCGGCAGTGTGGAGAGGGGGGATGTGCTGCACGGGCAACAGCTCATCCTCCATACGAACCCGCCCAGGCTATGTAGTTCAAGTTAACAAAAACCTTGACACTACTCCATCGTCTCTCGTAG
Organism: Doryteuthis pealeii; assembly: GCA_023376005.1. Classification (NCBI taxonomy): domain Eukaryota; kingdom Metazoa; phylum Mollusca; class Cephalopoda; order Myopsida; family Loliginidae; genus Doryteuthis; species Doryteuthis pealeii. The sequence continues at coordinate 28,382,647 of CM042174.1, read as the reverse complement.
ACGGAAGGATGCCAACAATATATATATATATATATATATATAAACGCACATATATTATATATATATATACACTCCTATATAAATACACACATAATATGTTTAATAATAATGTCTGAGTGACAGCACGTCTGTTCAGATCTGTAGGACTTTTCTGAGTATTCTAGCCGATCTTAACAGTACTGTAGTATGAATAGTCGCGATTCTTCCTCTGATTTTTAATTCACCTAGATTCTTTTCCAGAGATTTGGGGACCGTTCCAATGCAGCAATTACAATTGGTACGACCTGCACCTTCATATTCGACAGTTTTCTCAGTTCTCTAGCAAGTTCCAAGTATTTTTCGCTCTCTTTCATTTTCACTCGGTGGTCAGTATGGATGAAAGTGTATTGTTGCATGTCATGGACTGTCCAACCACCATGATTGCTACTCACGGCTAACAGGTGGTCCCACTGAGGGTTGTATTACCCCTCTACAGAGGGGAAGTCGGCGTATTCTACATCTCCAGCCGACAGGGCGGTTAAACTACAATCCGGTTGGTTTATCCCAACCACGTGTTTCACGATCAGTTAAACTGTAAATACGAAAGTCTTTGTAGTTGCTATTTTGAGGCGTCGACTGCAAAACAAATCGTTGCAAGATGTAAATAAATTATAGCATCTTTATTTATTAAAATTATTTACGATAATAACCGTTACACTTCAAGTTAAATCGTTTTCTCTAAATGTATAAAAAGTATACTTATATTTATAATTATATAGTTATAACTGTATATAACTGTATATAACTGTATAGTAAAAATGTTGATATGATAACCCCCCCCCTTACTTCCTTTAAACTTAAAAAAAAAAAAAAAAGAACAAGAAAGAAAAGAACAAAAAGAAAAAAAGAACAGAAAAAGAAAAGAAAAAAAAAAAGAAAAGAAAAAAAAAAGAAAAAAAGAAAAAAAGAACAAAAAAGAACAAAAAGAAAAAAAGAAAAAAAAGAACAAAAAAAAAAAGGTTAAAATTGCAATTAAATAAAAATTCTCTATATATAAAAATTCTCTAAATGTATAAAAAGTATCGAGAAAAAATCACTGACTCATCTCGACAAAGAAAAGACGTTTGGACATCTTCCATAATAAATGCAAATGTCAGAGTGTCAGTGCGTCACATTTTTTCAAGTTTACTCCTAGAGGCCATAGACCAATATATCATAACATTTTGGAATCAGGCCGACTTAGTGAACAAATTAAAAAAAACATTCCCGGTCGAATCCAGACCCATAATTCTGAAATGATAATTAATTAATTATAATTAATAGGCTGAAATGTACATGCAGAGATCGACTTTTTCTCGATTTGTTTACGCTTTACATTTAAACCGATATGCACGCCTAATTCATTTAATTATAGATAATTAATTAACGAAATTAGGTATGACTTTAATTAAGCACATAATCTCACACAAATTGTCGGCCTTCGCCATTTTCAAACACATATGTATATATGTTGAAAAATAAAGATGAAAGAAAATGTTGTATGGATAAAAGTTATTTATTGGAAAGCCGACACGTGTTTCGACCAATAGTCTGTCCTTATATACATTGTATTCTATTTATTATTATTTTGAATACAAAATAAAATAAAATAATAATAAATAGAATACAATGTCTGCAGTGACAAACTCTTGGTCGAAACACGTCTCGCTATTCCAAAAAATAATTCTTATCCATACATTTTCTTTCCTTTTGTCTTTCGACATAATTGTCGGATTCACTTCCATTTTTTCAACTTATATATATATATATACAATAAAGGGAATGACTTACCGGTAAAAAATATTGAGTTAATCCCAATATTTGCTTTAGATAAGTATTAATCTAGGAAGTAGCAAAAAAAATCGGATACTATGAGTTTTAAAAGCGAATTAAGAATAATTAAATCTATTATTTAAGGTTAAACTTTGTCTAAATCGATAAGTAGTAGCATAATAACCATCATTAAAAAAAGAAAAATATAATTACATATGCAGTTTATTTTTAAAAGATTTAAAACTATTTGTTTTGGTCAATTTCGACGCGATCCGCCATTTTGGCTGTTTTTCAATCGTTTTAGGCGCTTGTTTACAATTTTAACGTAACATTTGGGATGGAAAAAAAAATTTACCAAAAATCAGGTAATTATCCGATTTTAATGAAATTTTCAGTATTGATTTAACAATTAATGAATTTTATAATGCATCAGTTATTTTATTTTAAAACTTTAATTTAGTATTTTTGCTATGAAAAATTAATATATAAAATTCATTTAAAATAAAAATTTTCGGATTTTAAGTTTAAAATGTTATATTTTTAGATTCTAAAAATAAATATCTACTTAATGCAAACCTTATTTTTTCGAAAAAAGTATACGTTTTGAAGAAAAACTCGATTGAAAATGTACCCCCTTCCCTTTTTAAGCAGAAAAAACATCGATGTATAATTTTTTCTTTTATAAAATAATAGCCAATTAAATAATTATCGAAATGAGTAAAAAAGAAATCTCCCAAAAAAAATTATTTATTATTTTTTTACATTTTATTTTTCGATTTTCGGTACCTATTTTCTCATAGAAGTGCAACCGTAAAAAAATTTTTTTAGGTTTCTATTCATAAGTTCGGTTTTTATCTCATTATTTATACTGTAATTAGTACAATATATGACCAACTTGAAAAACATTTTACGCCCCCAACATAAGGGGGATCAAAATTAAGCGACCTGAAAAAAGTGAGAAAGTTTTGAAATAAAATAAATAATGCATTATAAAGATCATTCATTGATAAATAAACACTGAAAATTTCATTAAAATCCGATAATTCCCTGATTTTTGGTAAATTATTTTCTGTAGGGGGGTGGGCTAAAGTCATTTTGTCAAAAACGCATTTTAGGCTCAGTTTGCCAGTCCTTATATTAATCGGATAAGTCAGTGTTATAACAAATATAAAGTGCTCAATACGTTAGTAGAGCGGATTTAGTATTACAGTGTGTACAGAAATATCCTACTCGAGTTTCACCATAAAGATCTTCACCATAAGGATCTGAGTTTCACCATAAGCATCTGAAGATTCTTATGGTGAAACTCGAGTAGGTTATTTCTGTGCACACTGTAATACTATATATATATATATATATATGAGTATGAAAAGGTGGAATGAAAACATCACACAATGCTGTTAAAGAAGAAAACAATTTATAATATAATCATAGCTGATACTGATCAATATTTCGATTTTACAAAAATCATCATCAGAGCTCATTCACTCCGGTAGTTGTTTGGGACGGAGAGGAAAGTCAAATCAGTTCACAAACAAAAAAAACGACCCAAACAACCAGAGTGAATGAGCTCTGATGATGATTTTTGTAAAATCGAAATATTGATCAGTATCAGCTATGATTATATTATAAATTGTTTTCTCTTTAACAGCATTGTGTGATGTTTTCATTCCACCTTTTCATACTCATATTGTCGGATTCATTTCCTTTCTTTTAACTTATATATATATATATATATATATATATATATATATATATATAACGTAAACAAAATATAGCTATTTTCAGCCGACAATATTTGGGAGAATATGTGCTTAATTGAAGTCAGACCTAATTTTTTTTTTAAAGTTAATTCCTTAATGATTAATTAGGCGGGATTTAACTACTTAAATGTAAGGCTAAATATATATATATATATATATATATATATATATATATATATATACATATATATATTGTTCAAGTTTAATAAAATCTAATATGTAGTCAATGCATAAAATGTCATTGTTGGGTTCTAGGGGCGAACTTAATTGCCGTGCGATAGGGCGTCTTTTAAGCAAGTTATATAAATTGCTCAGCTGCGCTCACATTACTGTCATGTCACGATAAAAGAGCCGTTTCCCGCTAGACCACCAAGGTTAAGCAGTAATACGCATGTCCAATACTTAATTGGGCGACCACTTAAGCAACAGCAGGCACTGTAAGCCACCTACATCATTTTTTTATCAAAACTAGCAAGACCTATGGATATAACACAGTATGATAATTTAATTATTACAACGTATGTTTACTTTGGAGCTATTGCGAAATAGTTCAATATGTAATTCGACGAGGCGGCCTAAAGTCGGTATCAACCAGACAGCGAGGGAGTCTATCCCCTTTTCAATAGCGCTAGACCAAGGAGATTGTTTTGGCGTCTGAGGTGGAGCGCCACACCTACCATCAGCTCCTCACTTTACCGCACAGATCTCTGTGCTACTCATTCGCTGAGTTGGCGTGGGCCGGTATCGAACCAGAAACCTTGTGGTTCCTAGTCGAACGCTGAGCTTTGATTTAACTCTCTTACTCTTTTTTAACTCTCTAATTTTTGGTATCAGTATTAAGTATAAGTAAGTAAAGTAAAGTCGTCGGGGTGGCCTAATATCGATATCAGCCAATCAGCTCCTTACTTTACCGCACAGATCCCTGTGCTACTCATACGCTGAGTTGGCGAGGGCCGGTATCGAACTAGGAACCTTGTGGCTTCTAGCCGAACGCTCTACCGACTGAGCTAACCCGGCCTGGTTAGCATATAAGGGTATTAAGTATACTAACATACAACTTTCCCATTGATGGACAATTTGACACATTTTAAAAAAGTGAAAAATCGACCTACTCTATTGTGCATATACCGTTTAGATTTTAAGACTAACAATTCAGATTCAGTCCCAATACTTTTTGATCATACATTGAATGATCTCTCTCCTTAATGAACAACACAAATAGCCCCCTGGACTTGGCTAGGCTTTTAAAGAACACCGATGAGATTAACCTCTGCCCAATCGATTCACTAAGGGGAGATAAATCTACTTAAATTCCCTGTGAAGATTAAATCTTCTTACTGTGAAAGAAAAAGAATCGCCCAGGAAGATGGCTGACGATAAAGAGAAAAGCTTTAATTGTTTCAATTAACTTTAACGCTTCACAACTTAAAAGTACTTCCCTCAAGAACTGCACACGTTTTTAGAATATTTTAGTACCCTTTTTCCCTTGACTAATAAATTGATATATATATTTACCAACCCCTCCGCACGAGCGGGATGTGACACAAGGTCAATTTCTTAAGCGGAGTTTAACAGGTTTGAATTCAGAGTTTTCCTTCTCCTAGACCGGTTGCCTAACCAAGGTTGAAGAGCCCGGTCTGCCCTACTATTTACCCATAGCTGGAGGGAGAATTGGATTCATACTTTTCCCAAGGGTATTAGCGATGCTTACCAGTCCAATTTATGGCATCAACTGAAAAAGAAACGAAAAACAATAGCATTATAAAGAAACAAAACAAAATGGCATTATATGAAAAAAAATGGCATTATATGTACTTTTCGAAAATAAAAACACTTTTTTGTTTCTTTACTTTATTTGCCGTTTATTAAACCTACAAATGTGTCAGATCATTTTGCCTAACCATGTATATATATACACATTAGATATTGCCAGTTCTTGATTTTTGTGCAAAAACTATAAAGATTTGATTTATATTCGAAGATATTTGTAATAATAAATGAACACACACGGCTGGGCTTGAGAAAGCTTTATTCTACTTTGTAATTTCTTGGGAGTTTATATACTTTCATAAAATTAAAGATTTACACAAAGGGAAGTAATAATAAAACAAGGGAAGTAACTCTCAATTACTTATTACAATATTTTTAAAAAAGCTTTCAAAAAATACCAAATTCAGCATGGTAACATTTTTTTACCGGTCCACCTTCTAATCTACCAGACTAGAAGGAGAATAGTTCAATTCATACCTTTCTTGAGTGTATTAGCGCTAAGTGAAATGCAAACAGGCCCGTCCAGGATTTGAACTCGGGTCGCCGTGTCCATTTCCAGTGATAATAACCATTACACAACGAACGCTGACTGTGTGTATTTCTATTGTTCTGAATCTAGTCTCGCAGAATTAATGCGGATGTTCGTTTATCAACTTTATACTTCTTTGTAGGTGTGTCTAGATTCAGTTTAGAGCGATAACAACGAAGCTAGGATTTTCGATTATCGTAAGCACTCGATGCCCTCAGCACTCCGCTGTAGAGTATCAACATCCAATATATTTTTAGTCATCCGTATGTTTATCCTGACGCCGATTTTTGAAGAGGCTGTTTTTATATCATTTCTACACGGATGAGTTTGGACTGAAGAAAACCTACCTCGATCTTTGACCAGTACTTCAAAAACTTGTTCATGCTGCCGACCCCCCGCCCCACTTGGCTCCCGAGCACCCCCACCCAATACGCGTCTTGTCGGTCGGACCAAAAATACGCAAACTGCATCCTCTATTTTGAAGGGGGGTAGATTCCCACATCCAAAATGGGTGTATTTGCACAACCCTTCGCGACAGAACAGATGTGACACAAGGTTGCAAATAGGATGTAAATAGGATGGTCAATTAAATGTTTGTACTCTTTTGTAGGACCGGTTTAACCCAGTCGGCAGAGCACCCGCCTAGGAATCTTAAGTGTTCCTGGTTTGATACAGCCCCCCCCCCCCCAACCAACTCAGCGCATGAGTAGCACAGATTGGGTAGTCTGGTTTGTGCTGTAAAGTGGGGAGCTGACAGTAAGTGTAGAGTTCCACCACAGCAAAAGCAATATTCCTGGTCTAGCGCTAGTGAAAAGGGGATAGAATCCTTCGTTGTCCGGTTGATACAATGGGCCACTCTCCCAACTTTACTTAATCTTTTGTGGCGAAGAAGGTATTTAAATCAAGGGGTTCATGGAAAAATACCGAGACTGTTGGTAACCCTTGACCTCGAGGCGCGAATCTCACGCGCCATGTCAGACACGTGTTAGTCAGAATTTAGATTCGACCCTAACTTGGAAGGAGAAAAACTTGCTAGTCTTCTCTCCGGGGTCCAAATCTCAATCCTTGTGATGGAATCATGGGCTAATAAATAAAAAAAGCTTGATCAAGCAACTTAAAGATTTGTTGGTTATTGTAGAATACTGTTAATTGTTATTCTGTGTTACTTTCACCCTTAGCCAGGATTGAACCTGCAGTCTGGAAATGAATGTTACAGATTGTTAACTATTGGACAGTGGAACAGTCAAACACCTCCTCAGCTTAATGGACTCTTCCTGGCAGTAGTGGCAGTAAGTATTTAAGCTGTTATAGTGGGTTCATTGGAACTAGTAACTGCATGGCTAGGCTTGGCCAGTCACATTGCTAAAACTAATTGTTGACTATCTAACTGACTTACTTCAATAGTTATTAAATATAAAAACATAGATTAGCTCAAAGAAGTCCAGTGGAAGAATTAGAAGATTGAAAAACAGAAGAAATAGAAGTCAACTCAACTAGACAAGATGGCGGCCATGGCAGATAGAAAACAGGATAGCAGGAATCAGCAACAAGTAAACAGAAAAGAAGTAACTAAGTAGGACCATCCATACTCTCTAATGTAAGTCTCTCTCTCTATCTCTCTATCTCTCTCTCTCTCTCTCTCTCTATATATATATATATATATATATATATATATATATATAATTAATCTTAAAAATTCCTTTTCTAAAAATCTTTTGAATTCCAACCGTCACATTTTTTAATACCCATCCCCTTCCGAGTAAGTTAATTCGTCTTGTTGCCAACATCTCAAAATCCGCTACATTTAATAGTTTACCGACAAAAAAGGTATACATATCGACGTTGACCGACATAAATATGGCGCGAATGCCCACATTGGTGAATAATGTAACAACTTTCGTTCTTTTTTTGCAGAATTAAGGTTTTTTTTGTTTGTGAACTGATTTGACATTTTTCTCCGACCCAAACACCACGGAGTGAATGAGCTCTGATGATGATTTTTGTAAAATCGAAATATTGATCAGTATCAGCTATGATTATATTATAAATTGTTTTCTCTTTAACAGCATTGTGTGATGTTTTCATTCCACTTTTTCATACTCATATTGTCGGATTCATTTCCTTTCTTTTAACTTATATATATATATATATATATATATATATATATATATATATTATATACCCAAGTATAGCAGAGGGGTATATACGGCTATACAACACTTACTACACCTCGATGGGACATTCTACAGAGTATGTTTTTATTCACCACCACCACCACGGGGAGGATGTGACACAAGGTCAATTTTTAAACAGAGTAAAACTAGTTTGAATTCAGTTTTCCTTCTCTTAGACTGATTGCTTAACTCAAACTAATGAACACAGTCTGCCCTACTATTTACTGATAGCTAGGGGTAAAATAGATGGATTAATGACTTTCCCAGGGATATCAGTGCGAAGTGAAATGCAAACAGTCTCGTCCAGGAGTTGAAATCGCGTTGCCGATTCCATTCTATCAAGGCTTATAGCCACAAAGTGTTGTTTATTCCTTTCAGGTTCGTGGGTTCTTTTTCAGAGAGAAGGAAAGATAGAGAGGAAGTGAGAGAGAGGGTATGGTCAAATTATTCTATCTTCTAGCATAGTATCATGTTCAGTACTACCATCCCAAACCCATACGCGGGACCGAGAGCCACGTCTGACTCACACCAGAGCCAAGCAGAAAAATAAATATTTTTTTCCTCTCCCGTTTCTCGTCTCGGCGTCACAATCCGTTTCCGGTCAAAACCCGGAACTTCCGTTTTTATTTTTAATCTATTTCCGGGGTCATTCGTCGGTCAAATTACTGGCACCCCGTTTACTCTTTCCAAATTAACCGACGAATGAGCCCCGGAAATAGATTAAATAAAAACGGAATTCCGGGTTTTCTGACCGGAAACGGATGTACGCCGAGACGAGAAAACGGGAGAGGCAAAAAAATATATTATTTTTCGCTTGGGACTCTTGGTGTGATGAGTCAGGACGTGGCTCTCGGTCCTGCGCGTATGGGTTTGGGATTGGTAGTACTGAACAGATACTATGCTAGAAATAGAATAATATTTCGACCATACCCTCTCTCTCACTTCCTCTCTCTATTCTTGCCTTCTCTCTTGAAAAAAGAACCCACGACCTAAAGGAATAACAACACTTTGTGGCCTATAAGCCTTTGATAGGAAATGGAATCTGCAACGCGATTTCACTCCTGGACGAGACTGCTTTTGCATTTCACTTCGCCACTGTATCCCTGGAAAGTCATAATCCATCTATTTACCACCCTAGCTATCTCATAAATAGGTAGGGCAAGACTGTGTTCATTTAGTTTGATTAAGCAATCAGTCTAAAGAGAAGAAAAACTGAATCAAACTAGTTTTACTCTGTTTAAAATTGACCTGTGTCCACATCCTTCCCGTGTGGTGGTGTGTGATAAAAACATTACTCTGTAGAATTCCCATCGAGGTGTAAGTAAGTTGTTGTATAGCCTATAACCCCTCTGCTATACTGGGTATAAAATATCATTATATATATATATATATATTAATATATATATAAGTTAAAGAAAGAAATGAATCCACAAATGAGTATGAAAAAGTGGAATGACAAACATCACACAATGCTGTTAAAGAGAAAACAATTATAATTAATCATAGCTGATACTGATCAATATTCGCATTTTACAAAAAATGTCATCTCAGAGCTCATTCACTCCGTGGTTTTGGGTCGGAGAAAAATGTCAAAATCATTTGCACAACAAAAAAAAACGCTTAATTCTGCAAAAAAGAACGAAAGTTGTTACATTTATTCACCAATGTGGCATTGCGCGCCATATTTATGTCGTGTCAACGTCGATATGTATACCTTTTTTGTCGGTTTAAACTATTAAATGTAGCGGATTTGAGATGTGGCAACAAGACGAATTAACTTACTCGAAGGGGATGGGTATTAAAATTGTGACGGTTGGAATTTCAAAAGATTGTAGAAAAGAATTTTTAAGATAATGTATATATATATATATATATATATATACTGATCTAGATATATATAGAGAGAAGAGGAGAGAGAGAGAGATAGGAGAGAGGATAGAGAGAAGAGACTTACATTAAAGAGAGTATGGATGGTTCCTACTTAGTACTTCTTTTCTGTTTAATTGTTGCTGATTTCCTGCTATTCCTGTTTTCTATCTGCCATGGCGCCATCTTGTCTAGTTGATGTTGACTTCTATTCTTCTGTTTTTTTCAATCTTCTAATTCTTCCACTGGACTTCTTTGAGCTAATCTATTTTTATATTAATAACTATTGAAGTAAGTCAGTTAGATACGTCAACAATTTAGTTTTAGCAATGTGACTGCCCAAGCCTAGCCCATGCAGCTTACTAGTTTCCAATAACCCACGTAATAACAGCTTAAATACTTACTGCCACTACTGCCAGGGGAAGATCCATTAAGCTGAGGAGTGTCTTGACTTCCACTGTCCAATATTAACAATCTGTAAACATTCATTCCCAGACTGCAGGTTCAATCCTGGCTAAGGGTAAAAGTTAACACAGAATAACAATTAACAGTATTCTACAATAACCAACAAATCTTTAAGTTGCTTGATCAAGCTTTTTTTTATTTATTAGCCCATGATTCCATCACAAGGATTGAGATTTGGACCCCGGAGAAGACTAGCAAGTTTTTTCTTTCCAAGTTAGGGTCGAATCTAAATTCTGACTAACACGTGTCTGACATGGCGCGTGAGATTCGCGCCTCGAGGTCAAGGGGTTACCAACAGTCTCGGTATTTTCCATGAACCCCTGATTTAAATACCTCTTTCGCCACAAAAGATTAAGTAAATTGGGGAGTGGCCCATGTGTATCAACCGGACAACGAAGGATTCTATCCCCTTTTACTAGCGCTAGACCAGGGAATATTGCTTTTTGCTGTGTGGAACTCTACACTTACTGTCAGCTCCCACTTTTACAGCACAAACCAGACTACCCAATCTGTGCTACTCATGCGCTGAGTTGGTTGGGTGGGGGGGCTGTATCAAACCAGGAACACTTAAGATTCCTAGGCGGGTGCTCTGCCGACTGGGTTAAACCGGTCCTACAAAAAGAGTACAAACATTTAATTGACCATCCTATTTACATCCTATTTGCAACCTTGTGTCACATCTGTTCTGTCGCGAGGTTGTGCAAATACACCCATTATTGGATGTGGGAATCTACCCCCCTTCAAAATAGAGGAGCAGTTTGCGTTTTTTTGGTCCGACCGACAAAGACGCGTATTGGGTGGGGGTGCTCGGGAGCCAAGTGGGCGGGGGGGTCGGCAGCATGAACAAGTTTTTGAAGTACTTGTCCAAAGATCGAGGTAGGTTTTCTTCAGTCCAAACTCATCCGTGTAGAAATGATATAAAAACAGCCTCTTCAAAAATCGGCGTCAGGACTAAACATACGGATGACTAAAAAATATATTGGATGTGATACTCTACAGCGGATAAGTGGCTGAGGCATCGAGTGCTTACGATAATCGAAAATCCTACTTCGTTGTTATCGCTCTAAACTGAACTCTAGACACACCTACAAAGAAGTATAAAGTGATAACGAACATCCGCATTAATTCTGCGAGACTAGATTCAGAACAATAGAAATACACACAGTCAGCGTTCGTTTTGTAATGGTTATTATCACTGGAAATGACACGGCGGACCGAGTTCAAATCCGGACGGGCCTGTTTGCATTTCACTTAGCGCTAATACACTCAAGAAAGGTATGAATTGAACTATTCTCCTTCTAGTCTTGGTAGATTAGAAGTGGACCGGTAAAAAAATGTATACCATGCTGAATTTGTATTTTTTGAAAGCTTTTTTAAAATATTGTAATAAATAATTGAGAGTTACTTCCCTTGTTTATTATTACTTCCCCTTTGTGTAAATCTTTAATTTTATGAAAGTATATAAACTCCCAGAAATTACAAAGTAGAATAAAGCTTCTTCAAGCCCAGCCGTGTGTGTTTCATTTTATTATTACAAATATCTTCGAATATAAATCAAATCTTTATAGTTTTGCACAAAAATCAAGAACTGCAATATCTAATGTGTATATATATACATGGTTAGGCAAAATGATCTGACACATTTGTAGGTTTAATAAACGGCAAATAAGTAAAGAAACAAAAAAAGTGTTTTATTTCGAAAAGTACATATAATGCCATTTTTTTTCATATAATGCCATTTTGTTTTGTTCTTTATTAATGCTATTGTTTTCGTTTCTTCTTTCAGTTGATGCCCATAAATTGACTGGTAAGCATCGCTAATACCCTTGGAAAAAGTATGAATCCAATTCTTCCCTCCAGCTATGGGTAAATAGTAGGGCAGACCGGGCTCTTCAACCTTGGTTAGGCAACCGGTCTAGGAGAAGGAAAACTCTGAATTCAAACCTGGTTAAACTCCGCTTTAAGAAAATTGACCTTGTGTCACATCCCCGCTCGTGCGGAGGGGTTTGGTAAATATATATATCAATTATTAGTCAAGGGAAAAAGGGTACTAAAATATTCTAAAAACGTGTGCAGTTCTTGAGGGAAGTACTTTTAAGTTGTGAAGCGTTAAAGTTAATTGAAACAATTAAAGCTTTTCTCGTTTATCGTCAGCCATCTTCCTGGCGATCTTTTTCTTTCACAGTAAGAAGATTTAATCTTCACAGGGAATTTAAGTAGATTTATCTCCCCTAGTGAATCGATTGGGCAGAGGTTAATCTCATCGGTGTCTTTAAAAGCCTAGCCAAGTCCAGGGGGCTATTTGTTTGTTCATTAAGGAGAGAGATCATTCAATGTATGATCAAAGTATTGGGACTGAATCTGAATTGTTAGTCTTAAAATCTAAACGGTATATGCACAATAGAGTAGGTCGATTTTTCACTTTTTTAAATGTGTCAAATTGTCCATCAATGGGAAAGTTGTATGTTTAGTATACTTAATACCCTTATATGTAACCAGGCCGGGTTAGCTCAGTCGGTAGAGCGTTCGGCTAGAAGCCACAAGGTTCCTAGTTCGATACGGCCCTCGCCAACTCAGCGTATGAGTAGCACAGGATCTGTGCGGTTAAAGTAAGGAGCTGATTGGCTGATATCGATATTAGGCCACCCCGACGACTTTACTTTACTTACTTATACTTAATACTGATACCAAAAATTAGAGAGTTAAAAAAGAGTAAGAGAGTTAAATCAAAGCTCAGCGTTCGACTAGGAACACAAGGTTTCTGGTTCGTACCGGCCCACGCCAAACTCAGCGAATGAGTAGCACAGAGATCTGTGCGGTAAAGTGAGGAGCTGATGGTAGGTTGTGGCGCTCCACCTCAGACGCCAAAACAATCTCCTTGGTCTAGCGCTATTGAAAAGGGGATAGACTCCCTCGCTGTCTGGTGATACCGACTTTAGGCCGCCTCGTCGAATTACATATTGAACTATTTCGCAATAGCTCCAAAGTAAAACATACGTTGTAATAATTAAAATTTCATACTGTTGTTATATCCATAGGTCTTGCTAGTTTTGATAAAAAAATGATGTAGGTGGCTTACAGTGCCTGCTGTTGCTTAAGTGGTCGCCCAATAAGTATTGGACATTGCGTATTACTGCTTAACCTTGGTGGTCTACGGGAAACGGCTCTTTTATCGTGACATGACAGTAATGTGAGCGCAGCTGAGCAATTTTATATAACTTGCTTAAAAGAGACGCCCTATCGCACGGCAATTAAGTTCGCCCCTAGAAACCCAACAATGACATTTTATGCATTGACTACATATTAGATTTATTAAACTTGAACAATATATATATGTATATATATATATATATATATATATATATTATATATATATATTTAGCCTTACATTTAAGTAGTTAAATCCCGCCTAATTAATCTAAGGAATTAACTTTAAAAAAAAATTAGGTCTGACTTCAATTAAGCACTATTCTCCCAAATATTGTCGGCTGAAAATAGCTATATTTGTTTACGTATATATATATATATATATATAATATAAATATATATATCTATATATATAAGTTTAAAAGAAAGGAAATGAATCCGAACAATATGAGTATGAAAAGGTTGAATGAAAACATCACACAATGCTGTTAAAAGAAAACAATTTATAATATAATCATAGCTGATACTGATCAATATTTCGATTTTACAAAAATCATCATCAGAGCTCATTCACTCTGGTGTTTGGTCGTTTTTTTGTTTGTGAACTGATTTTGACTTTCCTCTCCGTCCCCAAACAACTACCGGAGTGAATGAGCTCTGATGATGATTTTTTGTAAAATCGAAATATTGATCAGTATCAGCTATGATTATATTATAAATGTTTTCTTCTTTAACAGCATTGTGTGATGTTTTCATTCCACCTTTTCATACCATAATATATATATATTATATATAGTATTACAGTGTGCAACAGAAATAACCTACTCGAGTTTCACCATAAGAATCTTCAGATGCTTATGGTGAAACTCAGATCCTTATGTGAAGTCTTATGGTGAAACTCGAGTAGGATATTTCTGTACACACTTAATACTAAATCCGCTCTACTAACGTATTGAGCACTTTATAATTTGTTATAACACTGACTTATTCGATTAATATAAGACTGGCAAACTGAGCCTAAAATGCGTTTTGACAAAATGACTTTAGCCCACCCCCCTACAGAAAATAATTTACCAAAAAAATCAGGGAATTATCGGATTTTAATGAATTTTCAGTGTTTATTTATCAATGAATGATCTTTATAATGCATTATTTATTTTATTTCAAAACTTTCTCACTTTTTTCAGGTCGCTTAATTTTGATCCCCCTTATGTTGGGGGCGTTAAAATGTTTTTCAAGTTGGTCATATATTGTACTAATTACAGTATAAATAAATGAGATAAAAACCGAACTTATGAATAGAACCTAAAAAAATTTTTTTACGGTTGACTTCTATGAGAAAATAGGTACCGAAAATCGAAAAATAAATGTAAAAAAAATAATAAATAATTTTTTTGGGAGATTCTTTTTTACTCATTTCGATAATTATTTAATTGGCCTATTATTTTATAAAAGAAAAAAATTATACATCGAGGTTTTTTCTGCTTTAAAAAGGGAGGGGTACATTTTCAATCGAGTTTTTCTTCAAAACGTATACTTTTTTTCGAAAAAATAAGGTTTGCATTAAGTAGATATTTATTTTTAGAATCTAAAATATAACATTTTAAACTTAAAATCCGAAAATTTTTATTTTAATGAATTTTATATATTAATTTTTCATAGCAAAAATACTAAATTAAAGTTTTAAAATAAAATAACTGATGCATTATAAAATTCATTAATTGTTAAATCAATACTGAAAATTTCATTAAAATCGGATAATTACCTGATTTTTGGTAAATTTTTTTTCCATCCCAAATGTTACGTTTAAAATTGTAAAACAAGCGCCTAAAACGATGAAAAAACAGCCAAAATGGCGGATCGCGTCGAAATTGACCCAAACAAATAGTTTTAAATCTTTTAAAAATAAACTGCATATGTAATTATATTTTTCTTTTTTTAAATGATGGTTATTATGCTACTACTTATCGATTTAGACAAAGTTTAACCTTAAATAATAGATTTAATTATTCTTAATTCGCTTTTAAAACTCATAGTATCCGATTTTTTTTGCTACTTCCTAGATTAATACTTATCTAAAGCAAAATATTGGGATTAACTCAATATTTTTTTACCGGTAAGTCATTCCCTTTATTTGCTATATATATATATATAAGTTTAAAAAATGAAGTGAATCCGACAATTATGTCGAAAGACAAAAGGAAAGAAAATGTATGGATAAGAATTATTTTTGGAATAGCGAGACGTGTTTCGACCAAGAGTTTGCACTGCAGACATTGTATTCTATTTATTATTATTTTATTTTATTTTGTATTCAAAATAATAATAAATAGAATACAATGTATATAAGGACAGACTAATGGTCGAAACACGTGTCGGCTTTCCAATAAATAACTTTTATCCATACAACATTTTCTTTATCTTTTTTTTCAACATATATACATATGTGTTTTGAAAATGGCGAAGGCCGACAATTGTGTGAGATTATGTGCTTAATTAAAGTCATACTAATTTCGTTAATTAATTATCTATAATTAAATGAATTAGGCGTGCATATCGGTTAAATGTTAAAGCGTAAACCAATCGAGAAAAAGTCGGATCTCTGCATGTACATTTCAGCCTATTAATTATAATTTAATTAATTATCATTTCAGAATTATGGGTCTGGATTCCGACCGGAATGTTTTTTTTAATTTGTTCACTAAGTCGGCCTGATTCCAAAATGTTATGATATATTGGCTATGGCCTCTAGGAGTAAACTTGAAAAAATGTGACGCACTGACACTCTGACATTTGCATTTATTATGGAAGATTGT
>CM042174.1:28358052-28366226 GCA_023376005.1 Doryteuthis pealeii | reverse complement strand
AGTTCCTCCAGACATACACATACACACAACTACCCTTTATATATGTATAGATATAAGTTTCCTCCGGACATACACATACACACAACTGCCCTTTATATATGTATAGATGTAGAGAAGTGTAAGTGCATTGCTCTAATAAAGATCTCGCTCTGGTGAGCCGTTTTTTATGATGCTACTAAGTATTCTGTTTCAAGTCTGTGCTTCAATGTCGTATTTTTGTATAGTTATTTGCTTAGCGTAGCTTAGATGTGGCACAGGGCCACAAGTATGTGACGCCCAGGGAGAATCTAACTCACTAACAATGATCTGCTAATCTAGCTTGTTAACCATTTCAACACGTGAGGTGCCGATGTCATCTTTTTTGTATCATTCTACCATTTCTCCTAATGAATATGACAAAATGCCTCCTACATTTAAACTGCCACAGAAATGCTTTCTACATTTTAGAGTGCCACAGAAATACCTCCTACATTTTAGACTGCCATAGAAATGCCTACTACATTTTAGACTGCCAGAAATACCTCCTACATTTTAGACTGCCATAGAAATACCTCCTACATTTTAAACTGCCACAGAAATGCCTTCTACATTTTAGACTGCCACAGAAATGCCTGCTACATTTTAGACTGCCAGAGAAATACCTCCTACATGTTAAACTGCCAGAGAAATACCTCCTATATTTTAAACTGCCAGAGAAATACCTGCTACATTTTAAACTGCCACAGAAATACCTCCTACATTTAAAACTGCCACAGAAATACGTCCTACAATTAAAACTGCCACAGAAATAGCTCCTACATTTTAAACTGCCACAGAATACCTCCTACATTTTAAACTGCCACAGAAATACCTCCTACATTTTAAACTGCCACAGAAATACGTTTTTAGACTGCCACAGAAATGCCTACGTCCTACATTTAAACTGCCACAGAAATACGTCCTACATTTTAGACTGCCACAGAAATACTACATTTTAACTGCCACAGAAATACCTCCTACATTTAAACTGCCACAGAAATACCTCCTACATTTTAGACTGCCACAGAAATACCTCCTACATTTTAAACTGCCACAGAAATACGTCCTACATTTTAGACTGCCACAGAAATACCTCCTACATTTTTGGACTGCCACAGAAATACGTCCTACATTTTAGACGCCACAGAAATACGTCCTACATTTTAGACTGCCACAGAAATACCTCCTACATTTTAGACTGCCACAGAAATACCTCCTACATTTTAGACTGCCACAGAAATACCTCCTACATTTTTAAACTGCCACAGAAAATACCTCCTACATTTTAGACTGCCACAGAAATACCTCCTACATTTTAAACTGCCACAGAAATGCCTCCTACATTTAGACTGCCACAGAAATACGTCCTACATTTTAGACTGCCACAGAAATACCTCCTACATTTTAAACTGCCACAGAAATCGTCCTACATTTTAGACTGCCACAGAAATACCTCCTACATTTTAGACTGCCACAGAAATACCTCCTACATTTTAGACTGCCACAGAAATACCTCCTACATTTTAAAACTGCCACAGAAATACGTCCTACATTTTAGACTGCCACAGAAATACCTCCTACATTTGGACTGCCACAGAAATACGTCCTACATTTAGACTGCCACAGAAATACGTCCTACATTTTAGACTGCCACAGAAATACCTCCTACATTTTAGACTGCCACAGAAATACCTCCTACATTTTTCTGCCACAGAAATACTCCTACATTTAGACTGCCACAGAAATACCTCCTACATTTTAACTGCCACAGAAATACCTCCTACATGCCACAGAAAACATTTTAGACTGCCACAGAAATACGTCCTACATTTTAGACTGCCACAGAAATACGTCCTACATTTTAGACTGCCACAGAAATACCTCCTACATTTTAAACTGTCGCTTGTGTGGTGCAAGTGAACTCAGCCGAGTGGAAATCGTAGCCCCCACTAACGAAGCTCGTAAAATTGTTTGTTTTTTGTTTGTTTTTTTTTAATTTGTTGTTGTTTTTTGGGGGGTGGGGGGCTGGGTCAGATACAATCAGTTACGATCAAGGCTTGGACCGGTGCACATTGTGCTTCTGCTGTTGAAACATTTTTTAAAGACTAATGAATCTGTAATCGCTATACAAAGAGCTTTTCGTGATCATTTCATGTTACGTCAGAATGATGCTGTTCCGGATGGACAATCTATATTGCTATATTGTTTCCGTGCGCTCACTCCCTTCTTTATCTTTCCCATACTCTGTCTCTATTTTTCTTTCTTTCTTTCTTTCTTATTATATTTTTCTGCTTAGCATATCCTTTTCTTCCTTTACTTTCTTAATGATAAAAATGGAATTGTCCATTATTTAACTGAAGTGACGACACTCATAGGAAATAACAATAAGATAAGACACCAGACAATCAGAGTTTACATTTTTGCATTCCATCTTGGACTGTTTGGTTTGGTTTGGTTTGATTTGGTTTGGGTGGTTGGATTTTCCGGCATGTCAACCCTTATTGGGTTATTTTATGCCGAATATGTCTTGCTCTAATCATTGTTGTGTACTCAATATTTTTTAACTCAATTTTTTAAAACACATGTTTAGAACTTATTTTGTTCTATGTAACCCATAGATGGGACCCTAACAGGTACTACCACTCCGTGTCAGAGTGGACCTGGGAGTAATGGTGATGAAGATTTACTCCACATTTCCCCGGAGTTCCAAAACTGGAACCTCACCATCAGAGAGTTTAATGTCCTACCCAGGTCAATGGACGATTTGGATGGTCTCATTTTTAACCAGAGCGTGTTGCAAGATCGTAACGGTCGGAAGATTAAGGAACAAGAGTATTAGTATATGGATGATATTAATAATAAATGCATAAAATTATGTGTGACTTTTAAATACAAACGAACCATCCAATCCGGGACAGAAGATCAAAGTAAGTGTTTGTTTGGTTGGTTGGTTGGGTTTTACGGAATGTCAACCCCCTTGGGTTATTTTATGCCGAATACTTCTATTGGTAAAAAAAAATGTTTAATGCTAACAAAGTTTTGAAATAATTTCATTTTTAATGGATAATACAATTTTGTTTATAAACTCATGTTTTCTATTTAACCCATAGATCGGACCCTAACAGGTACTACCACTCCGGGTCAGAGTGGACCAGGGAGCAATGGTGATGAAGGGGTGCTCTACATTCTCCAGACCTCCAAAACTGGAACCTCACCATCAGATAGAGTTTAACGTCATTCCCAGGACATGTAAACCCGCAGCCACCGCCTTCTAGCACCCATATGATAAAAAGGGTTAGGGTTTGGGCAATCATATAGGTGCTAGGGCTTGACATGACCAGCCGATTGATCGGAGGGGGCCTCTCCGACCGCCCGTCTAGCCCAAGAAAAGCCTAAAGTGGAATATTGCAAGTAAGTGTTTATTGACCAGAATAAAAGAACTTGTCAGTTAGTGGATTTTGCCATTCCATTTGACCATTGGATGAAAATAAAAGAAAGCAAAAAAAAAAAAAAAGCTGGATAAATGCCTGGACCTTGCAAGTGAACTGAAAAAGGTGTGGGATATGAGGGTGGTGGTGATACCAATTGCAGTTGGTGCCTTTGGAAAGGTCACCAAATGCCTGGAAAAGAGACCAGTGGAACTGGAAATCAGAGGAAAAATCGAGGCCATCCAGACTACAGCACTGTTAAAATCAACTAGAATACTTAGAAGAGTCCTGGAGATCTAAGGAGACTTGTTGTCACTCAGAAAACAATTGCTACATAATCTATGCATAGATTGTCAAACCCCCGTATTTCTGAAGGGATGGCCCCTTTTCATATCACGGGCGGGACTTTCCATGGAATATTACAGAAAGCTCACGAAATACGTGAAGTCACATGGGACCTGGTTGGCTCTCAGTTTCAGCTTGGACGTCAAGCAGATAAGATGTTTACTGCCTTAGCTGGGAGCTCACTGCACACGCGCGTTGTGTTAGAGAAATATGTTTAGTTAAGTAAATAAAGGTTTAAATAAATAATATGGTTTTGTGGTTGATGAATATCTTGGCAACAAGACTGATCTTGAAGAAGAAATGAATCAAGGACGACCAACCAGCAAGAACAGAGAAATAGAGGACCAGACACGAAGTCCCCAAGACTAGGCCCAGACGCTGGAAGAAGAACGTAAGATACCAAAGATGAGCAGAAGAATAATAGAAGTAAGAAAAGAAAGGGTATACAACACAATGAGAACCCACCAGTTTAAACTAAAGTAGTAGTAGTAGTAGTAGTAGTAGACATTTACTCAACTTATTCGCTACGGGTAGGATGTGACACAATGTCGCATCCAGCGATGATCGAAGTCACTATTCAGTTACGATGGATCTGCGAGACTAACTTGCTAACCATTACACCACGATGGAACGCCCTAGTAGTAGTAGTAGTAGTAGTCAGTAATTTGTTTTTATTTTTTTAGGGCATATCAACCACGTTGGGTCATTTAATGCAGGCAAAACTTTGAAAGATTTGTAGCGATAGTTTGGAATAAATATTTAAACCTTGTAAACAAATCTTTCTATTTAACCCATAGATGGGACCCTAAGAGGTACTACCACTCCGGGTCAGAGTAGACCAGAGAGCAATGGTGATGAACAGATCTTCATATTCCTCAGACCTCCTTAACTGGAACCTCACCATCAGATAGATATTAACGTCATCCCCAGAACATGAAGACCCTCAGCCACCGGCTTCTAGCACATATGATAAAAAGAGTCGGGACAATCATATAGGTGCTAGGGCTTGACGTGACCAGCCGATTGATCGGATGGGGCCTCTCCGACCGACCGTCTAGCCTAAGTAAGGGCCAAAATGAAGTGTTGCATGTCATGGACAGCTCATCCCCCAGGATTCCGTCATTAAGCATCACGCGTCGCCACCCATGGCCTATAGGTGGCCCCATTGGGAGGTGTCTTACCTCTTTGCAGAGGTGCAGTCGGTGTATTCTGAAGCCCCAACCGATAGTAGTAGTAGTAGGAGGAGGAGGAGGAGGAGGAGGAGGAGGAGGAGTAAAGTAAAGTAAAGTAAAGTCGTCGGGGCGGCCTAAAGTCGGTATCAGATAGTCAGCGAGGGAGTCTATCCCCTTTACAATAGCGCTAGACCAAGGAGATTGTTTTAGAATCTGAGGTGGAGCGCCACACCTACCATCAGCTCCTTACTTTACCACACAGATCCTTGTGCTACTCATACGCTGAGTTGGCGAGGAACGGTATCGAACTAAGAACCTTGTGGTTCCTAGTAGAACGCTCTACTGACTGAGCTAAACTCATAGATGATATCCTAATAGGTACTACCACTACAACTAAGAGTGAACCTGTGAGTAATGGCAATGAAGAGGTACACCACATATCTCTCAGAACTGGAGCCTCACCATCACATGCATTTTAGTGTCTGACTCTAGACACTTATTTGAGTGGGGGAGTCTTACCCCTCTGCAGAGGTAAAAGTAAAGTAAAGTCGTCGGGGCGGCCTAAAGTCGGTATCAGCCAGTCAGCGAGGGAGTCTATCTCCTTTTCAATAGCGCTAGACCAAGGAGATTGTTTTGGCGTATGAGGTGGAGCGCCACAACTACCATCAGCTCCTTACTTTACCGCACAGATCCCTGTGCTACTCATACGCTGAGTTGGCGGGGACCGGTATCGAACTAGGAACCTTGTGGTTTCTAGCCGAATGCTCTACCGACTGATCTAACCCGGCCCCTAATGATATTATCTCTTGCGTGCTATTCTGCATTAGTACTGACTTCTTTTTTTTGGGGGGGGAACGAATTATAGTAGTAGGTAAAATATGCTTACATTGTACGAATTTCTCAAATGAAGCATTTACACTGCTTCGCGGTAAAATATTGGATTACCTGCCTTTAGTTAATGTTTGACGCCAGAGGGCGCACCGACTTGCCTCAATCATTCAGTTTGCAATGTACCGAACGCAGCTGCCTTGATATTTTGTAAGGCGTCAGTCAAAATACACGGAAAGGAAATGAATTATTTGTAAAAACTCCTGGCTACGATACCCACGACTCCCCGGAGAATTCAAGCGGGGAAAAAAGACACCTGCCTTTAAAGTAGTTTTAAACTCACTTTATTTTCTATAACCAATAAATAGCGAACTACTTTTCAACTGAACAACTTTCGACCTCAAAATCAGAGTTTCTATTTTTAGGACTTTGTTATGCCCTCTCCCCACAGAAAGTGTTATTTCTTGTCCCCTGGCGCCATTACCAGATATTTCCGGATTTTGTGAGTGCATTAACCCCTAAACCCCCGAGCGGCCGCTATTTATACCGCAACCGTACATTAACTCGATAAGCGTCGAAAATGGAATCGGTGACTGAAGTTTAAATCCAGGACGAGGCTTTCATTCATTTCATTTTATATAGGCACTGATAAAGTTGCCGTAAAATCCGTATTTTACAAAATAAATTTACCCCCCCCTCCCATTGAAAAATAAATTACCAAAAGTTAGGGAATTATCCCATTTTAATGAAATGTTCAGTGTTGATTTATCAATGAATGAATTTTGTAATGCATCAGTTATTTTATTTCAAAACTTTTAATCAATTAACTGATGAATCATTGAGAGAGAATTCCCTTGTTTTTTTTTTCAAGTGTAAACAATGGCAGCCATCTTTGATTTAACGTAATTTTCACGAAGAAAACACGCCGGTTTTCAAATCCATTTTAATGCATTCTTTTTTACTCCAAAATATCAGAAAATGTGTTTATAGTAACAGTTAACTTCATTTCAAATAATGCGCAAGCGCAATTTTATGGTAATAATTTAGTCACTTAAAATTCAAGATTACCATTTTTAACTCATTTTTTCTATTTAACACATAGATGAGTGCCTAACAGGTACTACTATTCCGGGTTAGAGTGGACCTAGGAGTAATGATGATGAAGGGGTACTCCACATTCCCCAGAGTTCCAGAATTGGAACTTCACCATCAGATAGAGTTTAACATCATATCCAGGACATTAATAGCCTCAGCCACCGCTTTCTAGTACATACATGATAAAAAGGGTTGGTTTTTGCCATAAGGGAAATGAGGGTGAGACAATCATATAGGTGCAAGCGCTAGACCAGCCAAATGATCGGAGCAGGCCACTCCGGCCACCCGTCTAGCCTAAGGGCCAAATTGGAGTGTTGCATGTCATGGACTACTTAGCCACCAGGGTTCCATCCTTAAGCATCACGGATCTCCACCCACGGCCAACAGGTGGTCCGATTCAGACGGGGATACCTCTCTGCAGAGATGCTGTCGGTGTAAGTCAAAACCATACTTATATCAGGCTTAGGAAGCGCGTGGTGTAATGGTTAAAGTCATGGGAAATGGACTCGTCGCCCCGAGTTCAAATCCTGGACGTGGTAATTGCATTTCACTTAGCGCTAATACCCTTGGGAAAGGTATGAATCCTACTCTTCCTCCAGCTATGGGTAAATAGCAGGGCAGACTGGGTTCTTTAACCATGGCTAGGTAACCAGTCTAGGAGAAGGAAAACTCTGAATTCAAACCTGTTGAACTCCGCTAAAGAAATTGACCTTGTGTCGTATCCTGCTCGTGCGGAGGGGTTGGTAAATATATATATCAGGCTTAGTAGAACCCTGGGTAGGGACAGACGCGTGGCACTCAGGGGACTGAGGGTTGATAAAACATAAGAATTGCCGTGGAGCAATAGCTAGCAACCTAGTTTTGAGACCAATTACCACTGTAAGATGCTCCTTGAGTTCCCAATGCTAAAATCCTTGTGCCATACTTATATACGGCTTATACAAGTTCAGGTGGGCAGAGATATGGGGTGCTCAGATTGTTAAGATCTGATAAAACAGAAGCTTCACTGTGGAACAATATTTAGCAAGCTAGTCTCAAGTCTACTTACTACTTAAAGTGAGTTAGATCCTCACAGAGTGCCCAACTCTTACAGCCTTGTGCCGTTCTTATAAGTAAAGTAAAGTCGGCGGAACAGCCTAATGTCGGTATCAGTCAGACAGCGAGGGAGTCTATCCGCTTTTTACTAGCGTTATACCAAGGAGATTATTTTAGCATCTGAAGTGGAGCGCCACACAGCACTTTACCTCACTTTACCGCACAGATCCCTGTACTGCTCATACGCTGAGTA
>CM042174.1:28345552-28353052 GCA_023376005.1 Doryteuthis pealeii | reverse complement strand
GACAAGCTAAAAAGACGATTCTTCCAGGCTGTGGTTGTGTTAGTACTGCTGTATGGCTGTACTACCTGGACCCTAACGAAGCGCCTCGAGAATGGGAGCTGCACAAGAATGCTGCGAGCTGCGAGCTGAATAAGTCGTGGAAGCAGCATCCCACAACGAAGTAACTGTATGGCCACCTGCCCCCCATCTCACAAACCATACGAGTAAGACGGACTAGACATGCGGGACACTGCTGGAGAAGCAGGGATGAGCTCGTAAGCGACGTACTACTGTGGAAGTCAGTACGCTGATGTGGGCCGCCCAGCCAGAACCTACATTGACCAACTATGTAAGGATGCTGGCTGCTGCGTGGAGGAGCTCCCAGAGTCGATGAATGATAGGGAAGGTTGGCGAGAGATCGTCATGGATATCCGTGCAAACAGCGCGTCATGATGATGATAATTTTCAAGATAGGTCCGTCTTGAACAGTTGATTTCATTACATAGTTGTGTTAGGGGTGGCGGACTTTTCATTGGCTCAAACTGACTGTGGTTTTCCTAGTTAAGAGTTCGAATTCTTGTGAAGTTTAATTGTAATAAAAATTCAATACTAGCAGCATGTAGCTACAGGGTGGCAGCTTGAAGATACCGGATTCAAGCTGGGGTTGCTATCGGAGCAGATATGATGCCCAAGAACCCGAAATGAGCGATGATAGTGTATCACTGACGACCACCCTGTATGCATCTACAAAATGTATTGTACGACGTCTTGAAAGTGAGGGATAAAATATTAAAAGAAATTCTAGAAAATCACATTATATTTATTTTTCCCTACTGTACTTTATTTCTATCACGTTTTAAGTTTTCTTTGCATTAAGATAAGTCGCTAGTAACGAACCTCACTTTCCCAGCAGCAGAAAGGGAATAGTAAATATTGCAGAAACCTATCCCGTACTTTAGAAAATAAATCACCCATGAAATATATAAACATATTCTTTAGTGATATAAATAAAAATATCGATCTGTTCCATTCAATTTGTTCTCCCTCCAGTGCCATTTACTTTTCACTCGTTCCTTTTTATCTATCAATTTATCAATATCACTTTCATTTGTCAATTTATAACACATTTAACCTCCATTTTACGCTGATCTCAGTCCTAATAAATCACTGTATATTTAAAAACTATTTAATAGATACGAGATCGATCTAAAAAGTAATAAAACTACTTTTATATATTTCAGGTTGGTAACCCTGATCAAAGATAAACTTATCAATATAGACGTTGAATAAACATGATCAGTTTCAGTTCATTTTCATCTCTTTACGTTCAATCAATTAATCTTGGATTATTAAAAATGGGTTTCGTTCTAAGAAAATTCAATAAAATTGGAAATCTCATCAGATCTGATCGACATTTGACGGCGAGAATGGTCATTGATCAGCTGATTTAACGATTAGGAGTTTTGCAATAGATAAGAAAACAAAATCGAGACTCATGACCCCTCTGCTCCATCGAGGTCGAGCTTTCTCCACTCTTTCGTCTGCGTCTCTCGTCGACGGTCTCTCTCTCTCTATCTCTCTACTCATCTCAATAGAATAATAAGAATTGTATTGTCCTCCCATTTCTCTATCTCCACCGTCTCTCTCAGATTATGTTTGTGTCGAGATATGCTCATACTTGCCCCTGCGATTGCTATATCGTCGTCGTTCGCTCACCTCTCTCTCTCTGATCTCATCGGTGCTCAACTTCTCTCTCTCTCTCTCTCTCATAGCAGAATTCTATTGCTCTCTCTCTCTCTCCCATCCCACCCACCTCAACTCTCGTCTCTCCTCTTTCTCTCTCGCCTCCCTCTTCTCTCCGCGATTGTTTTTTGTGTTACTCAATACTTACTGCTCTGGTATGTGCACGTACGATTGCAAGAACTCTATCTAGCAATTAATCATTACAAGTATGGGATCTCTCTCCTCTTCTCTCTCTCTCTCTTCCGTCTCTACACTATATATATCATATATAAAATTATATTCATATTATATCTATATATATAGTAGTACTAAGACTATCCGTGAATGTTTTTTTTTATGTTCACTCCAAAACTCTATTGCAAATTAAGAAGTCATTACAATATGTTACTCGAAGCGGACTCTCAGTCCATGAAATAATTAAGTAGCTTTATGATTTTCTATTTCTGTAATTTTTCGACACACTTTTCCCGCCTTTTTCGTCACGTGTTTGCTTATCATAAACCGACTTCAATTTATTACAGTTTAACGTTTGTATGGATAGACTGGAACAATGGATAGAAACACGAAAGTTGATCGATTTTTCTATTCTCTACGCAACTTCTTAGCTTTTATATAACGCAAAAAAATAGCGCTTGGTATTGGGTTGTACCATATGAAATGTTACAGTTTTTTTTTTAACGGAAATGCAAAACGCACAGTTTTAAGCAATAATAATCTTTTGAAAGAGTAATATGCTTGTATCAAATTAAATATCGGATTTTAACAAAGGAATGTAAAATGTATAATTTAAAACAAAAGAAAATATTTTATTTATCTATTTCCATCTTTAAATGTAGGATTATCAATAATCATTGCTAGCAGTGCTTACTCATCTTACAAACGGGTTGTATGATGGCCGTTTGGTTTGTTTTTGGTTTTACGGCATATCAACCTCAGTGGGTCATTTAATGCCGATAAAGTTTTGAAATAAATCAATTCTTAATGGATAATACAATTTTTTTATAAATACATTTTTTCTATTTAACCCATAGATGGGACCCTAACAGGTACTACCACTCCGGGTCAGAGTGGACCAGGGAGCAATGGTGATGAATGGGGTGCTTCACATTCCCCAAACCTCCAGAACTGGAACCTCACCATCAGATAGAGTTTAACGTCATTCCCAGGACATGTAGACCCGCAGCCACCGCCTTCTAGCACCCATATGATAAAAAGGGGTTGGGGCTTGCCATAAGGGCAATAGGGTTGGGAAAATCATATAGGTGCTAGGGCTTGACGTGACCAGCCGATTGATCGGAGGGGGCCTCTCCGACCGCCCGTCTAGCCCAAGATAGGGCCAATGTGGAGTATTGCATGTCATGAATTGCTCATCCACCTGGGCTCTATACTTAAGCATCACGAGTCGCCACCCACGGCCAACAGGTGGCGCCATTGGGGGGGGTCTTACCCCTCTGCAGAGGTGCAGTCGGTGCATTCTAACGCCCCAGGCGACAGGGTGGAAAGTATGTTGAACTGTTTTTTATTAAAGTTTAGGTTTTGGTAACTGGACGTATTGAAATGAAATTATATTTGTTTTAATTGTTTATTTATTATGGGGGTTAAATTGAACTTGATCGACTTAAATTCCACCATCATATGTCACCCCGCCGAAAGAAAAAGAAATTCTAAAAATCAGGGAATTAACCGAATTTAATGAAATTTTCAGTGTTGATATATTAATGAATAAAAAATATAATGCAAGCAGTTATTTTATTTAAAAACCTTTACATTTTTTCAGATCAGTTAACTTTGAACCGCGTATCTTTGAGAATCTGTGTTACGCCTCAAAGATACGTGGTTCAAATTAACTGACCTGAAAAAAATGTAAAAGTTTTTAAATGAAGAACTGCAAAGTTAAACAAGTCAGACGACATGCATATAGCTGGTGCCAGATGCACGATAACATTAGTGGGGGAACACTTGACTAGATTGCACAAGCTGTTGTGCTCAATTAGATTGTAATTACAATTTTACCCTATAAATTTATAATTTTTATCCATAAAAAAAATGTTGATATTACTATATGTTTCATATTGTCTCCTATTATTATTGAATTGCCCCCACGTTGGGAATCACTGCTCTAAGCCGCCAAAATGGTCGATATCAGTCCCTGGGGTGGGATAGTCAATAGGAATATACATGGAGTCGATAAATTCGTGGGAAACAGAAGAGGTCTTATTAATATGACAGGTGCCGAACTGTAGGGGTCGAAAACTGATCTGTAGGGGTCAATAGTTGAAGTACCAGGGTCGAAATCCGGCATGAAGAAATAAAAATAGACTATTTATCCTACCTATACCGAATGACAGCAAATCTATTCTTCTCTTTGTCTATTTGTCTCTATTTCAAGGGACAATCATTTATCATGCTGCATTACAACGTATTTCGATGAGACTGAATTTATTTGTCTGTATTTTTGACATGAGGTTTGACGTCAATAATTTTGATTTTTCGGACTTTTGTCCTCGTCTTTATTGTGGTAGTTATTAACACCGTTTCGGACGCTGTATCCTCCGATTGATAGACGTGCAAAAAAATCAATGACGTCATCTTTTGATTCATTTTTTGATTTATTTTTTCTACTATTCTTTTGTATTTCTTTTTTTCTGTTGTTTTTATTTTTGTTTGTTTGTTTTTTTTTTTGTTTTTTGTTTTGTTTAGGGTTTTTTTTTCATTCTAGCTGATTTTTGTGCCTTTTTGTATTTTCGTTCTCTTTTGTTTTCGACGCCTGTTTTGATCAACAGTCAAACTATTAAAATGATTTCCAAACGTTGGATAAGAATCATCAGACATTTGATTCAAGATTATTGTCTCATCTCATAAATAACAGACAAATTTGAAAAAGTCAAAATAAAATTTGTGTTATGAATGAAAATGGGTGAAAATTGGCATTTCTTATATATTTGTGTTTGAATAAACTATATATATATATATATATATATATATATATATATATATATATATATATTAATAGAGGAAGAACTCAATACAGTAATCCCATAATAAATTTATTTCGACGAAAATTGGGGCCCATATAAATCTAAGTTGATTTAAACCGGCTCCCCAAATTTTCGCCTCATCAGATGGGTCTCAATTCACTTATCAGTGAATTGAGACCCATCTTAAGTGAATTGAGACCATCTTAAGTGAATTGAGACCCATCTGATGAGGCGAAAATTTGGGGAGCCGGTTTAAATCAACTTAGATTTATATGGGCCCCAATTTTCGTCGAAATAAATTTATTATGGGATTACTGTATTGAGTTCTTCCTTTATTGATAAAATATTGCTCTGTATATAATCTAAAAAGGTTATTTTACATTGAGCTCTCTTTAGTGATTTAATGATTCACTGTATTTATACATACTGGATCATCAATATTAGTACAGTGGATCTTGAAATCACATATAGAATCATCCCTTACTACCAAGTTTTGGATAATTCTCATATATATATATATATATATATATATATATGTGTGTGTGTGTGTGTGTGTGTGTGTGTGTGTGTGAATTTTGAGATGAAGTTTGATAATTTATATTGTTTAGATTTTCAGACTGTTTTCCTCATCTTTATTGTTATATACGCAACATTTTGGTCAGTGTGGCCTCATACCTTTTTTTTCAGAGGTTTTTAGAAATGAGGTTGGATAATTGGTATTATTTGGATTTTTCAAACTGTTGTCCTCATCTTTCTTGTTATATAGACAAAATTTCTAGTTTGTATTTTTGATCATGATTCTTTTCGTGAAGCGTATCTAATTGATAGGCATGCAAAAAAAACAGAAACAGAAAAAAAAAAAACAATGGCGTCATCTTTTGAATGAGATCTTCAAAAGTTCTTCGACTCCTGTTTGATCAACAGTCAAACTATCAAAAATGATTTCCCATGCTGGATCATTACTATACTCGGAAACACCCGAAGAAGGCCGGAGGATACAGCAGCCGTATGAATAACAGCCACAATAAAGATAAGGACAATAGTCCGAAAAATCAAGACAACTTCTTTTCATTCTGTCGGGAGCTCAGAATACGCCAATTGTATATCCTCACAAAAAAGAAGAGTCCCGGTTATGACACTAACAGTATTAGATGGTGAGGCTACAGTTCTGGAGATCCGAAGAGTGTGGAGTACCTCTTCATTGTCATTACTATCAGGTCCATTCTGACCGAGAATGGTAGTACATGTTAGTGTCCCATCTATGGGTCAAATAGATCAGTTTAAAAATCATTCGTATTCAATTGAACCTGTTGGAATTTTTTAATATAAGGCATGGGGCAAATGGTCACTTCTATTTTTAGACTCGCCTATGGGCACGTGACCTGGGAGAGATTCCTATTGTCCAATCACTGGCAGTGCTGCTGCTGCTGTTGTTGTATTTATACTAGCCTGATTCTTAACCTTGGCTCATTGCTATTTGGATTATCTTGGACATCGGACTTACAAAGAATACTATAACACCGGATTCTTATTGGCTTGCTTACTTATTTACTACATCTGGAACCAAGGATGGCTGTTTGATACTCAACAGAACCGAATACAAGAACACATTTTTGGAAGAAACAACGCACAAAAAATGTAAATATGAGTGGTAAAGTGAACGTGATTCCCTAACTTCTTAACATAGATTAACCCGCGACGGGTTGACATGCCGTTAAAATTGATCAATCAATCAATCAATCAATCACATACACATAACAACAATTTTTCGTGGCTTTGTATACAATGTTCTTCCCTAATACATATTGAAATCGCACGCCTTCTTATTTGTTTATTCTAGATGCCTTGAACAACAACCACAGTGTAAAGTAAAAAAGTAAAGTCGTCGGGGCGGCCTAATGTTGGTATCGGCCAAACGGCGAGGGAGTCTATCCCCTTTTCACTAGCGCTAGACAAAGGAGATTATTTTAGCATCTGAG
This sequence comes from Doryteuthis pealeii, assembly GCA_023376005.1. NCBI lineage: Eukaryota > Metazoa > Mollusca > Cephalopoda > Myopsida > Loliginidae > Doryteuthis > Doryteuthis pealeii. Next base: position 28,346,373 of record CM042174.1, on the reverse strand, counting down.
GTGGGGCGCCACACCTACCATCAGCTCCTCACTTTACCGCACAGATCCTTGTGCTACTCATTCGCTGAGTTGGGTATTGAACCAAGAACCTTGTGATTCCTAGCCGAACACTCTACCGACTGGGCTAAACCGATGTCAAACACCTTTGACTATTAAACACTTATTCATAGAATGCAGGGGTTTTTGCTCACATCAGAAACCGTTATTTTAATGCAAACAATAAAAAAAATATGACATGAAGGTACTGATGCTTATCTGATACACAAATCGAAAATATACCGTATTCCAAATCTCATTTCATTTTTCAGGAACACGACAGTAGTAGGATTTGGGTACTTACTACTCACATAAATCCCCAAAGAGGTTAGAAGGGGCTCCTTTGCCTTGGTTGGCAACCCATCTAAGTCAAGGAAAAGTCTAACACAAAAGCTCTGCTGCCTTTCAAATCAGGAGTCGACGTCCCTAGGGTGGTGTGATGCTGAAATCCAGTGCTACCGATCAACTCCTCCGACACTACCGTTTCCAAATTGCATTGGTTCCTTACCTTTCCTTTGGATCACAGCGACAGTGTGGAGAGGGGAGATTTGCTGCATGGACAACAGCTCATCCTCCATATGAACCTGCCCAGGCTATGTAGTTAAAAAAGAAACAATTTGGACACTACTCCATCGCCCCTCGTAGATGGAAGAATGCTAACAACAAATAAACAAGCAGGACCTTTGGAAATACCACAGTATGATAATTTGATTATTACAACGTCCGATATGTTTACATAAGAGCTACTGCAAATATTTCAATATGTAAAAAGTATAATAAACTTG
>CM042174.1:28296705-28340452 GCA_023376005.1 Doryteuthis pealeii | reverse complement strand
TATACGCCAATTGTATATCCTCACAAAAAAGAAGGTACCCGGTTTGACACTAACAGTATTAGCATGGTTGGAGGCTACAGTTCTGGAGATCCGAAGAGTGTGATTACCTCTTCATTGTCATTACTATCAGGTCCATTCTGACCTAGAATGGTAGTACATGTTAGTGTCCATCTATGGGTCAAATAGGTCAGTTTAAAAATCATTCGTATTCGATTGAACTTGTTGGAATTTTTTAATATAGGCATGGGGCAAATGTCACTTCTATTTTAGACTCGCCTATGGCACGTGACCTGGAGAGATTCCTATTGTCCAATCACTGGCACTGCTGCTGCTTGCTGCTGTATTAATAGAGGCCTGATTCTTAACTATGTCATTGACACTCGGACCATCTTGGACGACGGACTTACAAAGAATACTATAACACAGGATACTTATTGGCTTGCTTACTTATTTACTACATCTGAACAAGGATGGCGGCCATACTCAACAGAACCGAATACAAGAACAAATGTTTTTAAGAAACAACGCACAAAAAATGTAAATATGAGTGGTACGATGAATGTGATTCCCTAACTTCTTAACATATATTAACCCACGACGGGTTGACATGCCGTTAAAATTGATTCAATCAATCAATCAATCACATACACATAACAACAATTTTTCGTGCTTTGTATACAATGTTCTTCTCTAATACATATTGAAATCGCACGCCTTCTTATTTGTTTATTCTAGATGCTCTGAACAACAACCACAGTGTAAAGTAAAAAAGTAAAGTCGTCGGGGCGGCCTATGTTGGTATCGGCCAAAACGGCGAGGAGTCTATCCCCTTTTCACTAGCGCTAGACAAGGAGATATTTTAGCATCTGAGGTGGGGCGCCACACCTACCCATCAGCTCCTCACTTTACCGCACAGATCCTGTGCTACTCATTCGTTGAGTTGGGTATTGAACCAAGAACCTTGTGATTCCTAGCCGAACACTCTACCGACTGAGCTAGACCGATGTCAAACACCTTTGACTATTAAACACTTATTCATAGAATGCAGGGTTTTGCTTCACATCAGAAACGTTATTTTAATGCAAACAATAAAAAATATGACATAAGTACTGTGCTTATCTGATACACAAATCGAAAATATACCGTATTCCAAATCTCATTTCATTTTTCAGGAACACCAATAGTAGTAGGATTGTGATACTTACTACTCACATAAATCCCCAAATGGGTTTGACGGGGCTTCTTGGCCTTGGTTGGCAACCCATCTAAGTCAAGGAAAAGTCTAACACAAAAAGCTCTGCTGCCTTTCAAGACAGGAGCCGGCGTCCCTAGGGTGATGTGATGCTGAAATCCAGTGCTACCGATCAACTCCTCCGACACTGCCGTTTCCAAACTTCATTGGTTCCTTACCTTTCTTTTGGATCACAGCGACAGTGTGGAGAGGGGAGATTTGCTGCATGGACAACAGCTCATCCTCCATATGAACCTGCCCAGGCTATGTAGTTAAAAAAAGAAACAATTTTGGACACTATCCATCGTCTCTCGTAGATGGAAGAATGCTAACAACAATAAAAAAAAGCAGACCTTTGGAAATACCACAGTATGATAATTTGATTATTACAACGTCCGATATGTTTACTTAAGAGCTACTGCAAAATATTTCAATATGTAAAAAGTATTAATAAACTTGATTTAACTCGTTTTCACTCTTTTTATTCTCCTTCTTTTCATCTTATCATTATGTTCCATTGAAAGAGATTAGTGTTATTCCACATCCTCTCTCTATCTAGTTGTTTGGATTGTGGCCTCTACACAAAAACTCTGCAGCCTTTTAAGAAAGGCTAGGAGAGTTAAACCCCGAGAACAAATCAGGAGCCGGAGTCCCTAAGGTGATGGGATGCTGAATCCAGTGCTACCTATTCAACTCTTCCGACACTGCCAAATTGCATTGGTTTCTTACCTTTCTTTTGGATCACAGCGACAGTGTGGAAAGTGGGATTTGCTGCATGGACAACAGCTCATCCTCATATGAACCTGCCCAGCTATGTAGTTAAAAAAAAGAAACAATTTGGACACTATTCCGTTTTTCTTTCTTTGTCTTTTACTCCCTTTTTCTTTTCTTCTTCTAATTGTCTCCTATTTTTTCCTTTCTTTCATTCCTCTCTCTCTTCTCTCTCTCTGACCATTGCCTCTTTCATCTCTTCTTCCATGGGTTGGACTGAGAGATAAGATCGCAAGTAAGGGCATCCACGACGGCAGGATCACATTTGGCCTACTTCAGTAAATGGATTCTGCGTGACTATCTTTGCTACCATTTAAACCACGATGCGATCCCCCGGGTATTTACCCATTCCGTTCACCATGCTCTAGACTTAACAATGCGCAAGTCTGGGTTATCCAGCGAGCCGATACGAACTATTCAGTAGCGACAGTGTGGAAAGTGGGGATTGCTGCAATGGGCAACATGCTACATGCTATGTAGTTAAAAAAAAAACACCTTTGACACAAGTTCTATCGTCTCTTGTAGACGGAACGCTGCCAACTAACGGACTAACTAACCATGCAAAGATTCTATGACAAATTCACAACATGAGAAGACATTCTGTCCTTTTAAAGTAAATGAAATTATACATAGAATATAGACATGAACTCAATCAATACCATAGAGCAACATGATCCCCAATGATACTAACTCCATTACCTAGAAAAGTGAAAATATAGATACAAACATATTTACTTCCTAACCGCTAGGCATCAACATAACCTCAGACGGGTTGACTTAATCGCCATTAAAATCCAATCAACCAATCCCACAATCAATCCAATCTTCTCTCTCTCTCTCTCTCTCTCTCTCTCTGCTCTCTCTCTCTCTCTCTGAAGGAATAAAATGTATACCATAGAATATAGTAAGTAAATCGTACCCGGGCGGTTCCTAAAGTCGGTATTTCACCAATAACACGAGGGAGAGTCTATCCCCTTTTCACTAGCGCAGACCACGGTGATTGTTTTCTTTGGCATCTGAGGTTGGGACGCCACAACCTACCATCCAGCCTCCTCTACTTTACCGCACAGATCCCCTGTGCTACTGCATACGCTGAGATTGCGAGGACCGGAACGAACTAGAAAACCAACTATGGTTTCTAGCCGAACGCGTCTACCGACTGAGCTAACCGGCCTATAGACATGAACCTAATCAACCCCATCTACAACATGATCCCCAATGATGCTAACACATTTACTAGAAAATGTAAATAAAATACACAACCATATATTACTCCTAACCGCTATCATGGGACGTTAACCCCAGGGACGGGTTGGATATTGCCGTTAAAATCAACCAACCAATCTTCTCTCTCTCTCTCTCTCTCTCTCTTCTCTCTCTCTCTCTCTCTCTCTTCTCTCATCTTCTCTCTCTCTCTCTTTGAAGAAATAAAAATTATACCATTGAATATAGACATGAACCCTAACCAATACCCATACAACATTTGATCCCCAATGATCTAAACACATTTACTAGAAAGTGTAAAATAGATACACAGGCATATATTGTTACATTATTTAATTGGATCCCTATTACTTTTTAAGGTAGTATAGAAATCCTTATGGCGATCAGTACAGCTGATACCTGAGAGTGTAAGTGGACAATGCTTGACCTCACTCTCACCATTGCTTCTGGGGATAGAATCGTGAGAACGAAACCCGATAGAAAGCCCGCTTCCGGTTTAATGTGGTGCAACCTCAAAGTAAGTCCAGTTGCAAGTAGACAGTTTAGGAGTTTCAGCGTCAGTGAGAAGTTAGGCACCTGAAGCTAGGCAAGATAGTGATAGACTTCCTCCGCACGCGCATCCTTGTCTGCGGTCCTGGATGGTTCCAGAATAACAAAATAACATCAAAGCGTAAATTCGAAGTCTTGTTTGTTATTACCTAAAAGCTAACAATTGACACAAGGCTTCTGATAAGAAATGGTCCCCGGCAGAACCCAGACCCGGAATCCCCATCTAAAGAATAGACCAGAGTTAAAGACGTAACAAATAGTATCTTATATATGGTACGCGTGAAAGCGACACGGCCTTACCTAACTCACGTCAAACATCTCATATCGATTTGGGTGCCTTAAGGACCAGTCACCCATAAAGACGGCGACAGGTTTTCAAGATAACCTCCCCGCAAGGCTCCACATTGCGTAACCCCTGCCCATGACTCCTCAGCTGTAACAACCGGGGAAACATAAACATCTCTTATATTTTCCTAAAATACAAAGTGTTTGTGTTTTTGCGCGTTCCAGTGTGTGTACAATATTACTTCCTAACCGCTGTGCATTGACATAGCCCGGACGGGTTGATATGCCGTTTTTTTTTAAAATCAATCAACCAACCAACCATCCACCAGTGCCTAGGGCATCGCACCCGCCAACCCCGCAACCGTCATGATCATCCCCCTTCAACACAAACACCACCCACCAGCTCCACCTACCATACCGCCAATCAAACACCTATCCCACACCACCCGTACATCCCCTCTCCTAACAATATCCCTCCTCCCTCTCACCCACATCACTCTACACACCCTACCAACACCCCACGCCAACACATCTTCCAATACCACGCTCAACACCATTACCCGCACACCTCTTATCGGCTCAATCACACAACCCTGTCACCTCGAACACCTCTTCCCTCACCTACGCGAGCCGCCCGGCCCCATCACCCTTTGAGCGTCCACCGGCATCTCAGCACATATCATCCAACAACCCCTGAGATCCCCACACACTCACTCAGCCCCTCACCTCAGCCTCCACAAACACAACATCACCATCCGGAGCACACTCAACAAGACACCCACCACACCACACGCCACTGCACTCGTCAATCACACACCCCAAGACTATCGACGACCAACCACAATTCTCCTACCGCGAGCTAATCTTCTATACTATCTCACCAGACAGCCACGCAGTCCACGCACCAGCCCATACCACCTAGCCCTCACTACTCCCTCTCTCTCTACCTTAAACACCTCCGACCAATGCGGACACTGCCTCCTCTCGCCACCGTCTTCCGCCCCCAGCTTATCACGCACATCACCATTTCACCCGAACTACCTCCCCATCGCACGCGACCCCTACCGTATCAGATCTACCTCCTCTCCAAAAACCATCTTCCGATTCTCCGCTTCAACTCACCTATCACACCCACTCTCTCTCATCTCCTATCTTATACTTATCAAACTTACCTAATCATCATCAGCCTGCTATACACACATGCCACGCACCAACCAACATTACTACGACCTTAACTTCTCGTTCCCTCTGACACATAATACTTCAACTCCCCCACACAACCTCTACAGCTATTTGTGTCTTACTCATCTTCTATCCATTATGTATTCAACTTTGTCCAGTCACGCTGTTTGCGCTATTTCCGTGCCAGCCTAGCTTAATTTATCCTTCTGTCGATGCTTATTGGACACATCAACAAAACTGACATTCATTTCTCACCACTCCTCAACCTCATCTACCCCACTGCCAAGGAACGATCTTGGCGCTGCACATATCGCAGTACATGCCCGAAGATACTCTGCGAACTAACACTACGACTACTAACAACCCCAAAAGCATAACACATCCGAATTCTCTCACGACAAATCTCAATCTCACTCCGATCTATCATCAATACATCTTATCAAGCCCTGACACCAACAATACTAACTCTCAACCGGCGACCCCGTCAACACACACACTATCCCCTCTACATACTCTCCTTCTCCGTACTCACATCCTCTCCCACTTCCACACTCCGCTCACCATCGCCAACCCTCCGCTTGCCGCCTTCATCCTCTCGCGATCACACCGTCAAAACAAACCTCCTACTCGCATTCCATCCAAACTACCTTCCATCCCGCTTACTACTACAATCTCCTCCTCCTGCCAACTCCGACTGTGACCTGACACTTGCTCCCCTACTCAGACTTCCACTCCTCACCTCATCTCCCCACACTCTTCCATCTACCCTCCATCAGCCTATCCAACATCTCAGCACTCTCACCCTAACATCCGCCCTGCACCACTAGCCAACACACAAATTACTCACCACCTCATCCACCACACCTCATCATCCCATCCCCACACTCACATCAAGCAACCTCCCCACTGACGCCCGCCACTAATACATCACGTCAACCTCCACCCACTACCGCTCACTCTGCCTACACTTCCCAGTCAGTCTCTACGACTCACACTCATCATTGCGAATCAGCAGCGATCAAATGGCGCACCACCACACTGACACCAACATCAACCGACCGCACCAATCACACTAGCGTGCCTGGCTCGACTGCAGCAACTGCTCCGAGCGCGACATCTCCACCCTAACTCGCGCCACGCGTCTCGGACTCTTACCCGCTGATCCTGAGCGCACTCGTATCAAGAAGCACAATCACTCGCACATCTCCCCCCTACTCTCAGCCACATCATCCTCTACCCTGCGCCATGCTCAGCTAACACCTCGACCCCCACCCTATAAACCCGCATCCACCCTATACATCCACCGCACTACACATCATCTCCAGAACCCGGCCATCTCCAACATTCGCCCACCATCAACTCACATCCTCACACCAATCACACCAATCCCGCCACCGCTCCTCTCTCTACACCACGCATCTCTTCCTCTCACCCACACCCACCCACCTCCTTCCCACAGCTCTCTTCTCTCCACTCCCACCCGTCTACACCAAACATCAGACTACTCTCAACTCTCGCTCCATCCCTACCACACCGATAGAGTGTGCGTGCTGTCGAGCACAATCCCCCCACTATGACTACTACACACCCTTCCCCGACCATCAGACCATTCCCCTCTACATCCAGACCGTTCTGCCTCCCACCTCATACCCTACTACCACCACTCAAACACCACCCACACTCTTGCAAACACAATAACCACCCTGTCAATCATACATACAACTAAACCAGCCCATCTCTCTACACTGACAAACCGCCCTCAACAAACCTCCATAATAACACTCCATCACACACTCTAAACTCGCCGACAATACCCCACACACTTACTCCCCGTATTCACGACAACAGCCAACGCCACTAGCCACCTCATTACCACACACCGACCAATCATCAGCACCCGACCCCAGCAACCCACCTCCCGCCACCACTACCCGATGCGCACTCCAAATGCGCGACCCGGCCCCCCAGCACATCACATACACACCATGCGAATCATATCTAGCTCTCACACCGACTCCACTACCCCAATAAACGCACACCACACTATATGTGTTTCCGTGAGTGTGACTATCTCTCTCTCTCTTTATATATATATATATTATATTAAATATATATATAAGAGAGAGGAGAGGAGAGGCGGGGGGGAGAATATACACCACACACACAAACATATATTAACTATAGATCGAGAGACGGGCGGCTGAGAGATGACGGACGATGAGAGACGAGAGACAAGAGAGAGATACCACACGCATACACACACAAACACACACATATATATAATATAGAGAGAGGATAGAGAACCTAAAATAAATACCACACACACACACACACACATCGTATATATAGTTATATATATATATACGCACACACACACACATATATATAATTATATATATTTATATATATAACTATTATATATACGCACGCACACACATAACACACACACCACCATCTCATCATACGAGTCTCTTCAGGGTTTACACCCCTTCTCATCTTTATTCTACTCTATCTATTAGAGATTTTGGATTTGTTTGTTTTGTTTGTTTTTTGTTTTGTTTTTGCTTTTGTTATCCACAAACATCTCACTCTCTTTTCATAATCTATACATTTTCTTCTCTTTCTTTCTTTCTTTTTTTCTTCTCTTTGCATTTCTTCGCAGTTGTCATCCTCTTTTCTTTTTATCTTCTTTTTCCATCATATTTTTATTCTTCTTATATTGTTTCATCGATTCAGTCGCCTACCTTCTTTTAATTCCTTCAATTTCTCCCTTTTTCTTTCTTTCTCTATTTGTTGTCCTTCTTTATGTCTTTCCATCAACCTTAGTTTCTTTTCTATTATCCTCTTTTCGATGATTTCGTCTGTTGTTTTTATTTGTTTGGTTTGTATTGTTTTCATTCTAGTTGAATTGTCCTTTTGGTTTTTTTCTTTCTTTTTCATCTCTACTTCTTTATTCTTTTTCTTTTTCTTTCAATTTGCCCTTATTCTCTTTTTTCCCTTCTCTCCTTTCTTCTTTACATTTTATTTCTTTCTCTCTTTCTTTGTCTTTTATTCTTATAATAATCTTTTTTTTCTACGTTATGTATCTTTCTTTTCCTTCATTTTTCCTTCTCCTCTTTCACTCAACCTATTTCTTTCTTTCTTTCCGTTTCTTTCTTTGTCTCCTGTACCTCCCACTTTTTCTTTTTCTTCTTTCTAATCCTGTCCTCGCTATTGTTGTCTTTCCTCTTCCTCCTCTCTCTCCTCTCTCTCTCTCTCTCCTCCTCGTCTCTCTCTTCTCTCCTCTCTCTCTCTTGGAAATTCCTGGTTTGAACACGTGTCGGCATATAATCAATTAAGTCCATACCAAATTAGCATTATTATATATTTTCGTTCACAGTTTATCTTTTCAACATATTCCTGTCTGGATTCATTTCAATTTCTCCTCTCTTGTCTGGTACTGTCTGCTTTTCCTGTTCTGTCTCTGCTCCTCTCATCTCTCTCCAGTCTCTACTCTCTCTCTCTCTCTCTCTCTTCTCTCTCTCTCTCATCTCTGGACTACCCATTGCCTCTTCTATTTATCCTCATTCGCCCATGCGTGGAATTGATGAGATAAGATCGCAAGCACGGGCTTCCAGCTGAGGGAATCACATCTTTCGGCTATTCAGTCTAGTAATGGACTCTGCGTGACTATCTTGCTACACCATCTAAACCACGATGCGATCCCCGGTATTTAACCGCATTCCGTTTCACCATGTGCTTAGGATGTTAACACCAAGGGTCCGAAGTCTGGGTCCATCCAGCGACCGGACAATCGAACTATTCACAAGTTAAGTAATAGTATTGTGAGACGTTGAGACACTTTATAACCATTACACCAAGATGCGGAAGTCGACCCTCTTTCCCTCGCCTCTGGCACATAAAACAATCCAAGCGGATTCTATTCTTACAAGGAGAATCACAGCATTTGGTTCTATTGCTTTAACATGTCTTGAATGAACTAACAACCTCATTCCCGTACTGTTTGAACACCCTTCTTATCTTTCTTCTATCTGAATAATGGAAGATTCCGCTTCCCGTTTTTTGTCTCTGTATACCAACAAAAATTCGTTCCCTTGACCGTTCACATTACCGCAAGCAAAATCGTCAGCATAACAAGAATCAAATACACACATCACAAGGATGATTGCAACACTGTCTATCAACCACACACATCATCTCACCCCAAACCTACTAGCCACCACACTACTCGAGTCAACGATCCGCCTCCCTCTCACCAATATCACACACCCAAAACTCACTATACCTCCGCTGTTCATCACACTACCATCTCTACTTCCCCGCTACTACTCACAACCTCACCCCTACGTCCGACCACACAACCCCCACACGACTCTCCCACACACACACACCTCCCTACTACCTCCCTCGACCTCGAACCCTATTATCCTACTCGGATGTGCCACAATTTCTTCCCAGTTCGCCCTACGGCATCTCAGATCTTCACTCATACACTTACACATATACCAACACCTCCCCTCACAATCTGCGTCGCTCCACATACCAACTCACCACTTCCTTTCTCTTTTTTTCATTTACCCCTATCATCACTCTCCTGCTCCTTTTCTTCTCAATTGCTCTTTATTTCCTTTTTATCTTTCTTTCACTTTCCTGTCTTTCCGTTATTTCTTCTTTTCTTCTGTAAATTCTTCTCTTTTTTTTTTCTTCTTCTCCTTTCACACCTCTATTCATTCATTCATTCCATTCTTTCTCTTCATTCTCTTTCTTTTTCTTTTAATCTTCTTTTCTTTTTTCTCCTTCCAATTTTCTTTATTTCCTGTACATTTTCTTTTTTCAAATCTTTCTTTATTTCTTCTTTCTGTTTTTCATTCTCTCCTTTTCATCGCCCTCATCAATTCATTCTTTCTTTCTTTCTTTCTTTTCTTTCTTCTTCTCTTTCTTTCTTTTTCTTACCTTGTTCTCTTGTTCTTTCAATTGTCTCTTTATTTCCTTTTATTTTTCTTTTTTCAGTTCTTTCGTTATTTCTTCTTTTCTTTGAATTCTTTTTCTTTTTTTCCTTCCTCCTTTTCACGCCTTATTTTCATTCATTCATCTTTCTTTTTTTTCTTTCTTTCTCTTTCTTTTTTTTCTTCTCCTCTTTTTTCTTTCTTCCAATTGTTCTTTTATTTCCTTTCATTTTCTTTTTTCATGCTTTCTTTATTTCTTCTTTTCTTCTGTAATTCTTTTTCTCTGTTCTTTTTTTTCTTCTCCTTTTCACCCATTGATTCATTCATTCATATCCTCTTTCTTTTCTTTTAATCTTCTTTTCTTTTTTTTCTTCTTCCAATTGTTTCTTTTACTATCCTTCATTTTTCCTTATTCATTCTTTCTATCTCTCTTTCTTTTTCTCATTTTCTGTCTAAACTGGTTATAATCATTTGATTGATATGGATATACATAAATAAAATAATCGATTATTCACCCCCACCCCACCCCGCCGCGTAGTGCCCATCTGATTACACTGAAGATAGTCGCCATAGTCGCCCTTCTGTCTACTCTTCCAAAGCAAGCCCGGCGCTTTTTACTCTTCCGCTGTACTACCTAAATTCTTTTGATCGAAAAATTATATATATATATATATATATATATATATATATATACGTGTGTGTGTGTGTGTGTGTGTGTGTGTGTGGATAAAAGGATATGAAAACACCACAAAATGCTGTTAAAGTGAAAACATTTTTTATAACATATTCATAGCTGATATTGAACGCCTCTTAACAACACGCTCTGAAGATGATTTTTTATAAAATCGCAAATATTGTTCAATATTAGCTCATTGAATATGTTATAAAATGTTTTCACTTTACACAGCATTTTGTGTGTTTTTCATATCCTTTTATCTATACTCACACACACCAAACACACACACACAACACACACACACACAACATAACACACACACACACACAACAGCCTATATATATATATATATATATATATATATATATATATATATATATATATAATATATAAGTTAACCTATACACAGCGTGTTGCGTAGACTCCTTGCGGAGAGACAAAAAAACAAGCAGAGAGTTTGGTTTGTAAAATATCCACTACCACAACCATGCAAACCAGCAAGCAAATAAAATTTTTGCAAAAAACAGAAAAACCACAGATTCGTTACCCAACAACAATCAACTCTAATTGGTAACAGTATCTATCGGCCAAAGAGAAAAAAACAACAACAATCTTCATAGGTACCAACTAACTATCACACTGCTCCTATATAAAGACACTATATATATATATCATACTACACACCGACTAAGGAGACAATGGCTAATATGTAAAAAGTGCTCGCAATATCCTAAGGTAGAGCCCAAATAATTAAAATAACTGTCAAATCGAGTCAGCCATCCCGAAACCTATACTATTAGTTTCTGCATAAACGCTCTTCAGGCTAAAATCTGACTTTATAGCCCCTGAACGCCAGACTTTATGACCGAAACTAATAGTAGTTCCGTCTACTCAATTACATATATCATTTCCATGTACCTACTATATACTATATATATACTATAGTCAACATATATTCAATAATAACATCATACCAATCCATAACCGATATCCAACACATACTCATTCATTTCCCACCTCTCACTTCTCTCCCAAGCTCCTCTCGGAGCCGCAGCGGAGCGTCACAATGGTTAAGCACTCACTCTCTTAGACAACATCGGATCAGCCATACGTCACCGATCTCTCAAAACCCTGCCATCCTATCACCGAAGCTACGAGCTCACATAGCCGTCAAATCTACCCATGCGTAACAGGTCATGAGATCCAACTCACTCTCTCCCCACCTCCACCCTCAATCGAGGCTCACTCCAATACCAGAGAGACCGACTGCTGCCAGCGCCTTTACCGTTCGGCTTATGCGCACAAACCAGTTTAAAGTACAAATGGAAAACACTCCTGACAAACTCAAACACTGTCTCGAACACTCCGCTCACTCCACCATACTCAAGGCCACTCAGATCCTGTACAATATATCTGACACTACCATCAATCCCTTCCATATCGTTCTATCAGTTTAGTTCTCCATTCCCAACAATAAATATATCGCCTATAGCTATACTATAGCCTATATATATATATCTATATACTATCATACTATACCTATACACACCACTCCACCACCAGCACGAACTGTGACACCCAATGTCATGATTTCTTGGTGCGACGGAATCACATTTCTACGGATCTCCTAAACCATTAGAGCCACACGTCGTCCATCACTATTATTTACCACACCCCTCTCCTCGCACACCGAAAACCCGCAGCAACCGGATGTCGCACCAACAAAGATCAACCTCCTTCCTTCAAAGCGAGAGATTCCAACCGTTTTGCACCCATTCAGAGTCTTCCTCTCCTAGGACCGCCTGTCACCTTACACGCAAAGCCTTAAAGAGGACCACAGTCTGCCCATAGCGTCACCTATTTATCGCATAGCAGATAGACAGTAGGCACTCATACCTTCCCCAAAGAGCAGGTACTTAGAGCCTCACAGTGAAATGCCAATTACCACATCCAGGATTTGAACTCGGGCGCGACGAGTCATCTTCCCATGAGCTTTCAACCATTCACACCACGCGCTATCCACATATATGCCTAATATGCATGTGACCTCTCCGTCGAATTCGATGTTTATGAGGACCTACAGCTCTGATAAATATGAAAAACTTTTGGCCTGCCTCTTTCGGATACGGGCCCACAAGGCCAAAATCGCTCTAGTTTTTTTGATTAATTTGTTAATTTTTGATGGTGTTAAATCAATTAAAATTTCAACGTAGCCCAAAACAAGTTATAAACATATTCATCCAAAGGTAAGGTAATTATGGAAGTTTTCGTGAAAATGGACCACCATCAATTTATTTTTCATAGAATTATTTTAAAAAAAACCTTAGTTATAACTTGTTTGTGGCTACGTTAAATTTCAATTGATTTAACCGTGCAAAATGTAAACATTGTTTATTCGTTTATAATTTTCATTTCTATTTTTTGTAAGCCGAAAATTTTTTTTAAAAAATCATATAGGAGTTTGTTTCAGACTGACCTTCTTCTTTCGATGAATAAAACAACTTTCTTCACAACGATAATCACACCTTACACCTTTATGCAAGATCTTTACTTCATGTTTAAACTCACTCGACATAGCGCGAAACAAATGCTAACCACCATCGATTCGCTACCCGGTGGGGTTAAAATTCACGGGGAAAATTGCGGTCGGACCCACGGAAAACTTCAATATAGACAACTATTTACCGCACTCAGATACAAAACTTGAGCTATGATATTCAGAGTCCTATAGGCATTCATCTTGGCCGCTTTTTTCACACCCACCAAATCAATAAGTCTCGACCCAAATTAAAAAAGTCATCTACCTAATCTCATCGCAGAAATTTTAGTTCTATAACGAAGAAAGACTTGTGTAGAAACCAACTACACTTTTTTACATATTCTTATAACAGGAAGGATTGCCCTCGCTCAGGTTTTGAATTGAGAATGTTATCCTTTTCTCCAGACTGGTTACTTATTACAAGGTTAAAGGAGGCCAGAATCCGCTCCTTTAATTTCCAGCCCTTTAATTCACGCCTTTTTTTCAAATCACTTAATATATATATAATATCTAATTCCACAATGAAAAAAAAAGATTATCCAGTGATTATTTAATGCGCATTGATTCGGAGGGGGTTTAACATTCAATTTTGTATGTATACACCGAGATCCAAGACCTTGTCTAGAACCAACCACACCTTTTTTGCAAAATCTGATAACAGAGGATTGCTCCTCCTCAGTTTTGAAATTGTGAGGAAGTTTATCTTTCTCCTAGGCACTGGTTACCCCATTACAAGGTCAAAGAGCCAAATCTGTCCTTTAAATTTCACCCAATCTGCTCGTAGCAGAAACAGATTGGTTCACGCTTTTTTTTTAAGGTCATTCTGGCCGAGCAAAAGTGAAATAACTATTGTCAAGATCTGAACTCGGGCTCCTCGCAGTTCCATTTCCTTCCAACTGTAAACAGTAGTGGCGGCGGACGCACCACACACGTACTCTCTCTCTCTGCTCTCTCTCTCTCTTCTCTCTCTTCTTCTCTCTCTCTCGCTCTCTCTCCTCCACCCACACACATGCAATATAGTAGTTACATATACTATATATAAACACAGACACGCACATACACACACAAAACCACACACAGCACACACACACACAAATTATATATATATACTTACACCTATAATAACACTTACAATCTAACATACTAATACCATCATAACTATACACACCACACACACCACACACATTATTCCCATATATATAATATATATGCTGTGTGTGCTGGTGTTTTTGTCGGTGTCATACCAAGATACGGTCATAACAAAACTAACCAAACCATCACAAACATGCTCGTACCAGATATAATACATCGAAAAGAAATAGAAAGAAATAATTACAAACCATCCTTCCCGAAATCCATCTTGTGGTCTTCTTCCCTTCATATACAAATACCCACCCTACTACTACCCGTACCATACACTATACATACTATACTTCACATATTCACTATATATATATATATATATGTGTGTGTGGTGTGTGTGTTGTGTTGTGTGTGTGTGGACAACAAACTCAGACACATTCACACACACACACACACACACACACACGCACTGCACGCACGCACACACACACACACACACACCACATATATATATATATATATATATATATATAATATATATATATATATGCTTCAGATGTGTTGCATAAACTCATCTGAAGGACTTTTTTTGTGTGAAACTGAGTCTGTGAGTGGTCTTATTTTATATTATACAATTATTTTAATATCTTATTTTTGGAATATTGTGAAATTTGCCCGGCCCTTTCTTTTATAAAAGCACTGTAAGAATTTTTCTGGTTTTGCAACGGTTTTTTTTTGTTTTCTTTGCTTTTGTTTTGTTTTTATCTTATCTATTATTTTAGATTTTATCTAATGAGGTATTCCCAATCGTCAGACGCGCAATAGGCTTCCTTTCCAAAGTCAAATTCGTTTTTATTTATTTATGTTCATATCCTGCAAACGCCAACCCTGTCAGCCCACCACCAATAAAGTTGGAGGCGCGACAGTTACAGATATTCGCTTGCAATTTATAATGGCCTACACTACTACTGATTTTTATTTATATGTTTTTGAATTTTATTTTATCTATTCATTTATTCATCAATCTCGAACTAACGAACTTAAAAGATGCTTGTTAATGTGTCTGCCTTTGCTTATCAATTCAGACCTTCCATTCAACAGTTAATCTTGCTCGAGGAAAAGGATGATTTTAAATGTTTCCACCAAACCCATACCACAGTTTCCCAATCCTGACCCACATGTTAGCGTCTTTTTTATTAACTTCCATTCAATTATGGCTGTTTTATTGTTCGTTGCAGATAAATCGGATTTCATGAGTTTTAAACAAGATCTTGATATGATAAGACTCTGACATTAGTAAACTAGGTAGTAATATCTCATCTACTAAAAGCGACGTGAATATCTTATTATAATGGAGATTGTGTGTTTTTCTGGACTGTAACCGAAACTATATTCACTACTCAAGTCACAATTCCCTTAATTATTTACGTCAAATTATCCATGGTTTCATTCTTTTAAACCTTCAATTATTAATAAAATTGTTTTACATTATTAATACTGTTGACCATATTCTACATACTAATAACATGTGATTGTATTTATATATACAACAAAATAGCGGCATACAGTGCGAATGGGAAGGCTTATTTGCATATTGATATTAAAAATTTTATTTTAATAAATATGTGCTTAGTATTATTTGATTTCTAATTGTTGGTTTTATCTTAATGAATATGAGCAAAAATCTCGGAGATAAATCTTAAAAGAAAAATTATTTAAAAGAAGAAATAACTGTAATTTTATTCTTTACTTCCTATTTTAACTAAATAGTTAAATTGGGAAAATGTACCAATGAAAGACGGGAGTAAGATAAAATGATGGAAGAGTTAGTTTCAGAGTTGTTCTATTTTTCAATCATACCCCCTCTATTTCAAATACTTTCATCTGAATTCTTAATAAGTTTCATTAGCCTTTCTAAATTAACATGATATTTTATCATATTAAAACTTAAATACTTGCACCCGGAGGGTGCATATATTTGCTAGTATGTATAAGAAATGCATGCTATAAACAGATTATCGATCATATGGAAATCTCCCCAAAATAAACCGAAACGCTGCAGGGTCGGCTTATTAAACATCACTCATGAATGAAACTTGTGTTTCTTCATTTTTTCCAAACATATTGTCAGATTTACTTCCACTTTTTCTACACACATACACACACACACACACACACACACACATATATATATATATATATTATATATATATATATATATATATAAACAAACGGATGTCCACATTAGCTTGGTGAAAACGAGAAAAATAAACTACAACACAAAACAAGGCTAAGATTAGCCACCTGGAATGTCTGGACACTTCCCGATCTTGAGAGCTTTAAAATCTGTACTTTTTGACACACCTTGTATTCTTAAAAAAAATTAACGTTCCGTTCAGTGTTCATTTCTTTCTTAGTAAATACAGCTTCAAACTCGGCACTTTTATAACACACCTTGTATACTGAAAAAAAAATGAACGTTCCATTCATTGTTCATTTCTATCTTGTGAAATACAGCTTCAATCAGGATAATTTTTTGACACACCTTGTATATATATATATATATATATATATATATATATATATATATCAACAACAAACACACCAATGATAATATATATATATATATAATATATTTATATATATTATATAATGAGAAAACAAACAGACAATTTGTTTTGATGTGGCCTTAGCCGACAATTAAGGCATATTCTCCCAAATATATATATATATATATATATATATATATATATATATATATCATTGGTGTTGTTGCTGTTGATCATTAATGAGTAGTGAATTCTATATTCACTGGCTATATGGCGCTTTTATCGTTAGTATAAGAAATTAATCTTATAATCATTCACACGTATATTATCTAATCTGAGGCACACACCCCTTATACATATATACCCACACAGACACTTATATTGCAGGCCTTGCTTTCAATTAATTTTGAAATATGGTATTTCACTGTCATCTTTCCTACCTGTTATTTTTTCAACTCTCTCTCTCTCTCTCTCTCTCTCTCTCTCTCTCTCTCTCTCTCTCTCTCTCTCTCTCCTCTCTCTCTCACACACACACACCACACACACTTTCACATCTATCTCAGTCTATTCATATTCATCTATCTCGGTATATTAATATTGATCTAAATATCTATCTATCTATCTATCTCTCCCCCTCTCTCTCCTCTCCTCTCTATATATATATATATATATATATATATATATAATATATATATATATATATATATATATATCAGTCTTCATATTTATCGATCTATCTCAGTCTATTATTAACTATTTATTTCAGTCTATTCATATCTAGCAACCTGTTCATATTCTCTCTCTCTCTCTCCTCTCTCTCTCTCTCTCTCTCTTCTCTCTCTCTCTCTCCATATATATATATATATATATATATATATATATATTAATTTTTAGTCTCCTCATCGCGTAGTTCATAATTGTTTAGCGGAATTTCAAATTAAGCTACTTATCTCCTATTTTCATACTCACTGCCACCGTCACCCTTACTCTCTACTGGGGGTAGCGGCCTAAATTCTCGAAGCCTACCCCCCGGCTACAGCAGTTGGGTGCTATTTCCAGTCCAATCAGCCAAGAGTGAGAGTATTCTGTAAATAACCTGATGAACAAATAATGAACGGAATGGAAAGTTAAAGAAAAAGAAGATGGCGAAACCGGTCTATGAATAAACAAATTACATACAAAAATACAAAACGATCGATTTGTCTTGGTCTATTTAGAATTTACTAAATTTTTCTTAGTCTGGTACAACAAGCTTCAAGAATTTTTATTTACCTTCAAGAATACTTTTACTATCATTTTAAGAATACTTTTTACTATCAAATAATTTTATTTACCTTCAAGAAATACTTTTTACTATCAAATAATTTTATTTACCTTCAAGAATACTTTTACTATCAAATAATTTATTTACCTTCAAGAATACTTTTTACTATCAAATAAATTTTATTTACCTTCAAGAATACTTTTTACTATCAAATAATTTTATTTATCAGAATACTTTTACTATCAAATATTTATTTATCTTCAAGAATACTTTTTACTATCAAATAATTTTATTTATACTATCAATAATTTTATTTACCTTCAAGAAATACTTTTTACTATCAAATAATTTTATTTACCTTCAAGAAATACTTTTTACTATCAAATAATTTTATTTACCTTCAAGAAATACTTTTTACTATCAAATAATTTTATTTACCTTCAAGAAATACTTTTACTATCAAATAATTTTATTTACCTTCAAGGAAATACTTTTACTATCAAATAATTTTATTTACTTCAAGAAATACTTTTTACTATCAAATAATTTTTATTTACCTTCAAGAAATACTTTTTACTATCAAATAATTTTATTTACTTTACTTTTTACTATCAAATAATATTTTATTTATCTTCAAGAAATACTTTTTACTATCAAATAATTTTATTTTACCTTCAAGAAATACTTTTTACTATCAAATAATTTTATTTACCTTCAAGAAACTTTTTACTATCAAATAATTTTATTTACCTTCAAGAATACTTTTTACTATCAAATAATTTATTTATCTTCAAGAAATACTTTTTACTATCCAAATAATTTTATTTACCTTCAAGAATACTTTTTACTATCAAATAATTTTATTTACCTTCAAGAATACTTTTTACTAATAAAATTTTATTTTACCTTCAAGAAATACTTTTTTACTATCAAATAATTTAACTTATACTTTTTTTATCAAATAATTTTATCAAGAAATACTTTTACTATCAAATAATTTTTATTTACCTTCAAGAATACTTTTACTATCAATAATTTTATTTACCTTCAAGAATATTTTTACTATCAAATAATTTTATTTACCTTCAAGAATACTTTTTTACTATCAAAATATTTATTTAGTCATTTTATTTTGGTGCATAAGGAAATATAAATTCTATACTCATATACATCATATATATATATATATATATTATATATATATATATATAATATATATATATATATATATATACATCATATATATATATATATATATATATATATATATATATATATATATATATATATATATATTGTGAGAAAACCATTGAATATAATTGCGGTGGGTAAAGACTAAATCGTAATTTCCAAACCAATCCATCAAGATTTTATCTATGTATTCTCCTGAAACAGAAAATAAAATAATCTTATTATAATGGAGATTGTAGGTTTTTCTGTCTGTAATCGAAACTATATCACTACTCAAGTCACAATTCCCTTAATTATTTACATCACATTCTCCTTTATTTTATTTTTATTTAAACCTCAATTATTAATAAAATTGTTTTACATCATTAATACTGTTGACCATGCCAACATACTAATAACATGCAATTGTATTTATATATACAACAAAATAGCAGTTTACAGTGTGAATGGAAAGGCTACTTCGCATATTGATCTTAAATGTGATTTTAATAAATATATGCTTAGTATTATTGATTTCTAATTGTTTGGTTTTATCTTAATGAATATGAGCAAAAATCTCGGGGAAAAATCTTAAAAGAAATCCATGAAGAAGAAATAACTGTTATTTTATTCTTTACTTCCCATTTTAACTAAATAGTTAAATTTAGAAAATTTAGCAATGGAAGACGGGAGTAATGGAAAATGATGGAAGAGTTAGTTTCAAAGTGGTTCTATTTTTCAATCATACCCCCTCTGTTCCAATTTTTTTTCTGCATTTTTATTCAGTTTCATTAGCCTTTCTAATTTAATATGATATTTTATTATATTAAAACTTAAATACTTGCATCCGGAGGGTGCATATATTTGCTAGTAATAATAATAATAATAATAATAATAATAATAATAATAATAATAATAATAATGAAATCATTGTATTTTTGATGCGAAATATTAATTGATTGAAATTGTTTATGTCTTATCCAGTTTTATTCCTCAACTTTTAAACATATTTTGTTGGATTTTTACCCAATCTGTTATTTCTCATATATATATATATATATATATATATATATATATATATATATATATATCCCATACAAAATTCCTTACTTCCCCCCTCTCCGTCCACTCAAAGAATCAAAAATTCTCTCCAAATCCAACCTAAGAATGTTGACCTAATTTCTCCCCACCCATATTCTACATTCATTAGCACTAAATTACCTCCTCTTCTTATCATCCCCAACAGACTCCATACTTTTGATCTTTTCTCCCACCCCTTCTATGATAGATTTCCTCTGACCAATCAAATCCTCACAAACTCTTCCCTTCCTCCTGAGTTCATCACCAAACTCACCCCCTTCCACCCACTTTCTTTTCTATAAATACAAGGAGATTGTTTTTTAGCGTCTGAGGTGGGGCACCACACCTACCATCATCTCCTTACTTTACCGCACAAATCCCTGTGCTACTCATACGCTGAGTTGGCGAGGGCCGGTATCGAAATAGGAACCTTGTGGTTTTGTAAGTTTTGAATTCACGCTGAACGCAATGTGTTTAATTCCCTAAATTCTCGCTATAAAGGAGAAAACTATTTATTTTTATATTGATGAAAGTTCATGAATGGTATTCATGCTTATACTGTATTTATTTGTCTAAATTGAGATGAAGTCATCTTGGTTGTTATATTCATAATGTTTCGGCCGCAGTAGTTTCGGTCTTCTCTTCTTCAGATGTCTTTTCCGCCCTGTCGGTGGGGCGTTAGAATACACCAACTGCACCTCTGTAGAGTGATAACACTCCACCAATGGGGCCACCTGTTGGCCATGGGTGCCGACCTAGAATGCTTAAGGATAGAACCCTGGTGGTTGAGCAGTCCATGACATGCAACTCCACTTTGGACCTTACTCAGGCTAGACGACCGGTCGGAGAGGCCCTTCCGATCAATCGGCTGGTCACGTAAAGCCCTAATACCTGTATGATTTCCCTAATCCTATTGCCCTTATAGCAAAACCCAACCACTTTTATCATATGAGTGCTAGAAAGCGGTGACTGAGGGTCTCCGTGTCCTGGGAATGGCGTTAAAATTCTGTCTGAAGGTGAGATTCCAGTTCTGGAGGTCTGTAGAATGTGGAGCACCCCTTCATTGCCATTACTCCCAGGTCCACTCTGGCCCTAAGTGGTAGTATCTGTTAGGGTACCATCTATGGGTTAGATAAAAAAACGTGTTAATAAAACAAATTGAGTATCCATTTAGAATGAATTCATTTAAAAACTTTGTCGGCATTAAATGACCCACTGAGGTTGATATGCCGTAAAACAAAACAAAACAAACAAAACATGATTTTCTGTTGTTTTTATTTGTTTCTTTGTATTGTTTTCATTCTAGTTAATTTTTTGTTCCTTTTTGTTTTTTCTTTCTTTTTCATCTTACTCTTTTTTTCTTTTTCTTTCCAATTTGCCCATGTTTCTTTTTTTCCTTCTTTCTTTCTCAGTCAGATGTCTCTCATTGTAGTTCAAGGAATTTTGAGCCAAATTTAATCAATGGAGAGTTGACTTCTTGTCCCACTGTCCATGTCTTAACTGATAAGAAATATTCCAAGGTATTTACTTTGTTGGAAAAAAAAACAAGTTCTTTGTTGAAGGGTTGGGGGTCTGCGATCAAATGCGACATTAACTGGTAAAGTAATCTTTCGTCATCTGTCTTTCCTTTCCTTTCCTTTCCTTTTCTCCCTTCGCTTCGTAGGTCAGTCGGAATATTTGCCTCATACCCTACTTGTATGGGCTGGGCTCGTTTTAATGTGGGCCCACCCACAAGCCGAAGCTCATGGGTGGGAAAGAACAAAAAAGTGCGTCGATCCCTTCGGCATTCCCCATCAAGGAGATGCCTCAGGCGCTGGGCAATAAACCCAGCCCTGTCCCTTTAAGTCAAGGGGGCAGGTATTGCCTGGGGGATAGCCCCCTGGGATCGACGCTATTATTTACAAAAACCCCCAGCTAGGCCGGATAGTAGGTCAGTCAGCTGCGAGCGCCGCACTGCTCTGTCTTTTTTGGACTCCCATTATTTATGGACGTAGCTTTCAACATCCGGGGTACCCGAGTTAGAAACAATTCGGTTGATATGGTCAGGACAATCATCCGGGCAACTGAGTCAACCCTCGCGTCCGCGCAACGCCTAAGTCTAATTTTTTTTTTTTTTTTGCATTCGGGAGGACGCGGGTTCGATTTCGGCAGGCAAGACAATGTCTTGCTCTCTTTCTTAGAGAATACGGTAGTGGCCGTACATTGCCGCCATCTGACTCCCGTTCTCCACCACATTTACAACGCCGTAGAAGGCTGCATTGATGGTTTAGAAGGCCGTTTTCACTCGTGTTCTTAAGGCCACAAGTTCTCTTTTATTCAATCCCGGGTGATGGGCAGTTTTCATTTCGTTGCCCATGTCTCAACTCATTCGAGATATTCCAAGATATTGACAAGGCCGTGGCAGGATACATTAATGGTTTTAGAAGGCCGTATGTGACCTTAAAGCCTCAGGTTCTCCACTCTTGTAATATGTTATTGAACACGTTGTTGTTGTTGTTGTTGTTGTTGTTGTTATAGTCGTTTTACAGTATCAAACATCCTTTCTTCGTTGTTTCCTTTCATTCATACTGCTAAGACGTAAGAGAAACGTAATCTGACGTTATTAGCTGTCTCGTGTTCATCATGTCTATTTTTAGCGTCTCCTTGGCAACACAACTCCTCCTGATAACTAGATCTAAAAATAGACGGTGATGAAACGTAGTTAAGATTATACTTAATCACTAAGAGCATTACTAAGTCACAACACATTACTTGTTTATTATATTTTAGTATCCGCGGCATTGTTAATCATGGCAGCTAGAAAAAGACGTGTGGATTCTATTTGGAGGAGTATTTATCTAATGACTCTGCTAAAAGCCTACTTGATCGAAGACAACCTGTACGTCTTATACAAGATTGGTCTAAAATGTAATGAGAATGTTTTTTTATTTTTCAGGTTAGCAACCCTAATCAGCTGATCAACATTGATCTAGAATACGAGTGAAAACATTTAGTTCATATTTGATTCTCAGAATTCAGATTGATTGATTGATTTTGCATTGAATCCTTTCCGTCCACTAAGGATGATGGCATAGTGTCCAAAATGAAAATAACATTTTTATCTGCGTCTGCGCAAGTGACTCCACAGGCCAATTCTTGAGTGACAGTCTTTGGTGCACTGAATGCACACAAAATGTGATGCTTTCTGTGGCTGTTGGTTTTTCTCTCTCTTTCTAGCTCTCTTTTCTGTCGAGGCTACTCTCCTCTCTGCCTCACCCCTCTCCGTGCCTTGCTTAACGTTGAGACGCCAGGCCTCTCTATTGATTGATTTTAATGGCAAGTCAAACAGTCTAGGGCTATTTTATGCCTATATAAGAGTTTTAAAATATCTGTATTCAATTAGAATACGTAATACTATATAACTGTAAATAATTTATATTAAGAATAGTTACCCGAAGCTGTAATTGTTTAATAAACATTATTATCACTAGCAAATTTATGCACCCTCCGGGTGCAAGTTTTTAAGTATTAATATAATAAAATATCATCCTAAATTAGAAAGGCTAATAAAACTAAATAAGAATGCAGATAAAAAGATTTGGAACAGAGGGGGTATTATCGAAAGATAGAACAGCTTTGAAACTAACTCTTCCATCATTTTCCATTACTCCCGTCTTTCATTGGTAAATTTTCCTAATTTAACTCTTTACTTAAAATAGGAAGTAAAGGATAATATTACAGTTATTTCTTCTTCTTAATGAATTTCTTTTAAGATTTACTCCAGAGATTTTTGCTCATATTCAATAAGATAAAACCAAACAATTAGAAATCAATAATACTTAGCATATATTTATTAAAATCATTTTTTTAAGATCAATATGCAAATTAGCCTTTCCATTCATACTGTAAACCTCTATTTTGTTGTATACAATTGCGTATTATTATTATGTAGATATGGTCAACAGTCTTAATAATGTAAAACAGTTTTATTATTCATTGAAGTTTAGATAAAAATAAAATCATGGAGAATGTGATGTAAATAACTTAAGGGTACTGTGAATTGAGTAGTAATATAGTTTCTGTTACAGACAGACAAACACACAATCTCCATTATAATAAGATTTATTTGAAACCATATAACTGTGTGTAAACAAATGATTATTATTAAATAGAAATAATTACTTAAAACTGTATAAAGTAAAAGTCGTCGGGGTGGCCTAAAGTCAGTATCAGCCAGACCGTGAAGGAGTCTATCCCCTTTTCACTTGCGCTAGACCAAGGAGCTTATTTTAGTGTCTGGGATGGAGCGCCACACATACCATCAGCTCCTTATTTTACAGCACAGATCCCTGTGCTATTTCAGCGCTGAGTTGGCGAGGGCCGGTATCGAACCCCGAACCTTCTGATTCCTAGTCGAACGCTCTACCGACTGAGCTAAACCGGCCCTTATTAAAATCATAAAATAGTCTATTAATTGTTTGCATTAGATAGAAAGACTTGATATCATATAAAGTAAAAGTAAAGTCGTCGGGGCGGCCTAAAGTCGGTATCAGCATATCAGCGAGGGAGTCTATCGCCTTTTCAATAGCGGTAGACCAAGGAGATTATTTTAGCGTCTGAGATGGAGCGCCACACCTACTATCAGCTCCTTACTTTACCGCACAGATCCCTGTGCTACTCATACGCTGAGTTGGTGAGGGCCGGTATCGAACTAGGAACCTTGTGGTTTCTAGGCGAACGCTCTACCGACTGAGCTAACCCGGCCCTATAAAAAACCATAAAACTCTTAAGAAGCAATTATCTAAAAATGTAAATATGAACGTGTTGTTTATATGATGTTTCAAATAACTAATAATAATCCCAAGTGAATAATTATAACTTCTAGTAAATTTTCTCGATACAAATAATTCCCAGTGATATGGTATCATGGATTCGTATCGAATCATTAGATCTTATCCACGTTTCGTGGTGAAAATTATTGGTGAGAAATTAATGTCGATCAACTAAATTTTTCAATCAGGGTTGCCAACCGGAAAAATATAACTGACATTAAAATTTCCATGAAAAAAAAAACAAAAAAAACATCTTATCAGGATTCAAGTGTTTTACAAGCATAACCTTTGGGCAATCATTCGATTCAGAGAAATATTGATGAAATGTCATCTTAAGTAGAAAACAAAATCGTTGAAAAGAGAAAAAAAAATGAAATTCTTAACACAAATCGATAAAAAATCAATGGCTAGTGACCGTGGGTCTATTCTTAGAAACTACTCGGCTTATAGTACCGGCTTTTCGCAGTGGTCACCCATTTGATTACTGAGAAGGCTTATTACTGCTTAACTACGGTGATCTAGTAGGACTGGTGCTTTATGCATAGCTTGACCGCCCCCCTCGGGGCTCTGTGTCCAGTGGCTTCGGCCCTGGACCGGCTAAGTAATGTTAACAGCGTAGATACCTGGGGACTGACCCTCAGGCAATACCTGACCCCTTGATTTAAAGGGACAGGGCTAGGTTTATTGCCCAATGACTGACGCGCCCCCTTGAGGCAAAACCGATGAGATCAACGTATTTTTTCACTTACCATCTCATGAGTCTCGGCTCGTGGGTGGTCCCACATTAAAAAAGACCTTGTGTCACACTGGCATACGTGGTATGCGAGCTAAATAAATAGTAAAGTAAGTAAAATCATCGGGGTGGCCTAAAGTCGGTATCAGCCAGACAGCGAGGGAGTCTATCCCCTTTTCACTAGCGCTAGACTAAGGAGATTGTTTTTTGGCGCCTGAGGTGGAGGGCGCCACACCAACCGTCAGCTACTCACTTTACCGCACTGATCCCTGTGCTACTCCAACGCTGAGTGGGCGAGCACCGGTATCGAACCCGGAACCTTGTGGTTCCTAGTCCGATGCTCTACCGACGAGGTAAACCAGTACTTTGTTATAATTCTGATGGTCATTTTGGATGTTTAGTTTTACAGTTAGTAAAATCCAAGTAGTGTATTGAGTGCAGTTTCACTGGATATTCCTTGAATGATTTTTACTATAAAAATGCATTGCCAATGATTTTTATATGATTTTACTATAAAAATGCATTGAAATGATTTTTACTATGAAAATGCATTGCAATGATTTTACTATGAAAATGCATTGCCATGATTTTTATATGAAAATGCATTGGAAATGATTTTTACTATGAAAATGCATTGGAAATGATTTTTACTATGAAAATGCAATGCCAATGATTTTTACTATGAAAATGCATTGCCAATGATTTTTACTATGAAAATGCATTGCCAATGATTTTTACTATGAAATGCATTGCCAATGATTTTTACTATGAAAATGCATTGCCAATGATTTTTACTTGGCATTGCAATGATTTTTACTTGAAAATGCATGCATTGCCAATGATTTTACTATACTATGAAAATGATTGCAATGATTTTTACTATGAAAATGCATTGAAATGATTTTACTATGAAAAATGCATGAAATGATTTTTACTATGAAAATGCATTGCCAATGATTTTTACTATGAAAATGCATTGATGATTTTTTACTATGAAAATGCATTGCCAATGATTTTACTATGAAAATGCATTGCCAATGATTTTTTACTATGAAAATGCATTGCAAATGATTTTTACTATGAAAATGCATTATTTTTTACTATGAAAATGCATTGCCAATGATTTTTACTATGAAAATGCATTGGAAACGATTTTTACAATAAAAATGAATTGGAAATGGTTTTTACTATGAAAATGCATTGAGAATGATTTTTATAATAATAATAATAATAATAATAATAATAATAATAATTTTTACAATTCATGAATTTTGAGGTTAAATCGAACTTAACGGGCTTAAATTCCACCATCATATGTCACCGCGTCGAAAGAATTAAAAATACCAAAAATCAGGGAATTAACAGATTTTAATGAAATTTTCAGTGTTGATATATTAATGAATAAAAGATATAATGTACCCGTTCTTTTACTTAAAAGTTTTACATATTTTCAGTTCAATTAACTTTGAACCACGTATCTTTGAGGCGTAACACAGATTCTCAAAGATAAGTGTTTCAAAGTTAATTGACCTGAAAAAATGTAAAAGGTCTTAAATGTAAAAGTTCTTAAAATAAAATAACGGGTGCATTATATCTTTTATTCATTAATATATCAACACTGAAAAATTCATTAAATTCAATTCATATTGTCAATTGTTAAATCAAACAAAATGGCTGCCTATACCTATTGACTATAATACAAATATTTGTCAGTGAAAACACCCAAGAGGAATTTATAGAAACTAAAATGCAATGATGAATGCACATCTAAATTTGAATGAACAGAAATAAGTAAATTGTGGCTGTCAAATACAACGAAACCTTTTCTATTCAAACATCTGGTTTGACAATGGTTAATGTACTGTTATGCTTTTAAACTTCATATTTGTTTGAATGTCTCTTTAGTGTAGTCAATAATATATTGACAAAAGTACGAAGTCTGACTGGTGTATGCAACGAGGAGACATTAGAATTGACGAATATCAATCCGAATATTGAGAATCTAGCTGTAAAGCATTAAGTTAGTAGGTTGGTTTTTAATGACATGTCAACCCATGATGGTGTATTTCAGCCATTGGCTATAACTTAATACCTTAATAATTATGGGATGAAGAACCCGTGGCGTTGTGGCTAAAGTACTGGACTGCGACATCATAGTAAGCGAGTTCGAATCCAGTCGCGCTATTGCAATCATTTTTGGACGAATAACTTAAAAGAAAGGTATGCCCCTCCCTCGTGCCGCGGCTATGGGTTAAATAATACCGCGACTTTTCTTCTACAAAGATGGATTTGGCATTACATACATATCAACGTATATCATCATCATGATCATCATGTCGCGCTTGCAGCACGGATATCCATACCAATCTCTCGCCAACCTTCCCTATCATTCATTGCACCTGGGAGGTCCTCTGCGGAGCAACCAGTATCATCGCATAGCTGGTCAATGTAGGTCCTTGCCGGTCACCCCAGAAGAACGTCGCAGCTCGTCCTTGCTTCTCCAGCAATGTCCTGCATGCCCTGTCCGTCTCACTCGGATAGTTTGTGAGATGGGGGACAAGTGACCGTATAGCTGCCTCCCCGTGGGGTTTTACTTCCACGACTTGTACAGCACACGTATATATATATATATATATATATATATATATATATATGGTGTGTGTGTGTGTGTGTGTGTGTGTGTGTGTGTATTTGGACAGCATTCTTTCATTTATACATGTAGAATTAACATACCATATAAAAAGTCTACAAGTATTGACTCCTGTACTCTTAATTATAATAACGAATGTCCTGAAAAGTACAAAAAGCTATTATGAAAAACTTAATTATTGCGCAAAATCGTTAAACAGGAGACATCTGTTTTGTTTAATACTATACGATTTTGGCAGTTAAGTATAGCCAACACGTCTCAATCAACAGCCAGTAGTGCACTGGCCAGTAGTACACTGGCAGTCAGCATATCATCTAAGAAAACACATTTCTAACTGTCTGCGGTACTATGAATTGTGTACATTGTGTCATCCAAGTATATTTATTCCGTCAATGTTCTTTATATATCCTGTTTTATCTGTAATAAGCTGCTGCAACTGTTGAAATAAGCACGTATATACTCTGTATATACTAAAATGAGACTATTTAAAAGACAGAAAACTAGAGGTGATAGAGCAAAACTGTTTATAAATTTCAGCACACCCAAATTAGTAAAAAATACCTATTCACATTCTTGCCTCAGACAAAAAATATTTTTTTGTAAACCAGTGTAATTAATTTCTGTTTAAGTTATTTAACCAGCCTCGCGTCATCTCCAGTAATTCTTAAAAAAAACTGAATTCATGGGCGGTAGCCTTACTTATTCCCTAGGTCTTTACCCAACCCGTCCTCCGCAGGTAGGATGTGACACAAGGTCGCAAGTATGAAGCAACAGGAAACCAACTCGACATTCAGTTGTAATGGATCTGCAAGACTAGCTTGCTAACAATTACACCACGATAAGGCACCTCTCTCTCTCTCTCCTCTCTCTCTCTCTCTCTCTCTCTCTCTCTCTCATGTTTTGAGGGAAGTAACCCCCTCTCTCTCTGTTCTGGGGAAACTCACCTCCCTGTAATCTCTCTCTCTCTCTCTCTCTCTCTCTCTCTCTCTCTCTCTCTCTCTCTCTCTCTCTCTCTCTCTCTCTCTTGATTCCTTTTCGCTTAGCAGAATATTTTTTTAGTTTAAAAACCATAATTGTATCGAGTTAACAAGTCGTGCTTTCACCCGATAAATCAAACTCGCGTGCATTCTCCCCCCCTCTCTCTGTCTCTCTCTCTCTCTCTCTCTTTAATTTCTCATATTTGTGATTTTGCATCTCACTCACCCCCTCCACCTTCCCTCTCTCTCTTCTCTCTCTTCTCTCTCCCCCCTCTCTCTCTCTCTCTCTCTCTCTTCTCTCTCTCTCTCTTTAATTTCTCAATATTTGTGATTTTGCATCTCACTCACCCCCCTCCCACCTTCCTCTCTCTCTCTTCTCTCTTCTCTCTCCCCTCTCTCTCTCTCTCTCTCTCTCTCTCTCTCTCTCTCTTTAATTTCTCAATTTTGTGATCTTGCATCTGACTTGCCACTCCCCTCTCCCTCCCCCTCTCTCTCTCTCTCTCTCTCTCTCTCTCTCTCTCTCTCTCTCTCTCTCTCTCTCTCTCTCTCTCTCCCTTTAACTTTCAGCACTTGACATTCCTCCCACTCTCTCTCTCTCTCTCTCTCTCTCTCTCTTCCTTTTCTCTCCCACCCTCCCCCACTCTCCACCTTTCATTTTTATTTTCTTTATTCTTACAAACGGCACAAATCAATCTCTGCCGTTTTTCGCATATCGATTTTACGCCTCATTCAACGTAATAGCCAACCTACCACCCTCACCCCTCACCCCTCACCCCCCCACCCCCCACACGCACAAACATCAATCAAAAAAAGAAAAAAAGACCACCCCGATTAGCATCGGCCAAACTGAACACAAAACCATTAAACTCTGCAAGTGGGACCCTTGAAAAAAATATTTCAAAAAATACTTTTCTGTTCCTAATTATTTCATTTTAGAATTTCTCCTCTTTTCCTTTTCCTTTTTTAAAATTTTATTTTTTTTTTTAAATCAGACAAGTCAGTTGTGAATAAATCAGAGATCAAATAAGACAGAATATTTTTTCGTATTTTTAGCTCCACTTTAAATATCTACACTCGTACCGTATCTACTAGAATAGAGAACAGCTATTACCACTTGACAGATTACAAAATATTCAATTATAAATGGTTTAATAACACTGGTTTACAAAGAAATTGAGGCAAGCACAAAAATAGCTGTTTTAACCTAATTTGGGGGTGCAGCTGAATTCAGATCTGAAATTCGTTTTTACTCATCACCTCTAGTTTTTTTAGATATGCATACTGTACATTTTGTACACATACTGTACATAAAGGCGAAAATGCATTCAGTTGTGAATAAATCAGACTCTCGGACTCGGGAACCTTCTTTTCGAACTTGGGAACTTTCTTGTCGTATTCGGGAGCCATCACGGAACTTTGAAAAAAAAAAACACAAAAAAAATATGAGACTAGGTAAAAAAATCATACATAAGTAAATAGGTAGATATTCTAGCCAAATCAAGACATTAGGTTTATAAGTTCCCAAAATTCACACTCAATTGTCCAATTGGACACATGGCCGAGTGGATAAGGTAGTTAGGTTAAGACAGTTCTAAGTAACATTTATCTCTGGAACCCGAGAAAGGTTCCCGAGTCCAAGAAGGTTCCCGAGTTCGACAAAAAATACCTGAAGAAGGCTGGAGGGCATATCGGCCGAAACGTTGTACAAGTAACAATGAAGATGGGGACAATAGTCCGAATAACGCAGATAATACTAATCTTCTAGCCTCATCTCAAACATTCAGAGAAATAAAAGTATTTATACAATAATAAGCTTGACCGAATTCTAAAGCAAAAACTGATTAAACATAGACAGTAATTTTGTTAAATGAATCTGTGTATAATGCGAAGAGCCCTGGACAGCTTTTAGCTTCAGGCCGTCCTTTCTGTGGGGTTTAGAATCTGCTGGTTGTATCCCCTCACCCCATTAAAATGGGTTTCCTAGGTAGGACGCTAAACTGCACTTGAGCGTGAGGCTTCAGTTTTGGAGTGCAGAGTCCCTTCTTCATTTCAATTACTCCTGATTCTACTCTTACCCGGAAACATCTGAATAGTTACAAAATCAACCACATTAATACATACGAATTGTCTGGTTGGATACATGGCGTAACGGATATAAGGGGTGAAATAATACAGTTTTAAGTGGCAATCATCTGTTGGTTTCAGTTTCAATCCTAGTCAAGGGTGATAATAACTTAAAAACATACTTAATATGGCTTAACACTTCTATGTTATTATCGCCCTTGTCCAGATTAATGGAGTGAGAACAGTCTACGCCCGTTGATTAAATAAAGGATTAGATTCGAAGTTTCATAAAGGCTACTGATTACGACATGAAGGTTCCCGAGTCTGACAAGAAACACGTGAAGGTCAAAGAGCACATCGCTCCATAATTCTGACCATGTGCCAAACTAAGCTTGATATATTACTCCTTCGTAAACTAAGTTTATGTGTCACACTGTAAAGATGTGTTCATTTACCTGTATTTCCACGTTGTTAGGGTCCCATCTATATGTTTAAAACTTATTCGTATTTGACAAGAATACTTGATACTATATAATTGTAAATTATTTGTGCTAAGAATAGAAGTTGTTGTTGCATAGTGCCTTCTTTACCGGCACTAAATAGGTATATGTTATATACTGGTCTTTTCACTAAGCCAAATCAGCATATAATGTTATATACCTTTCTTTAATTCTTACTCTGGTCGTCTATTCTTCTGTCTTGGTCTGGTATATCTTCTAAGGTCTCGTCTGGTCTTCTATTGAGGATTCCGGGTCTGGTTTCTGTTGGGGATCATTCCTTATCAGAAGCCTTGTGTCATTGTTAGTTTTTAGTAATAAACACAAGACTTCGATTTATGTTGATGTTACTTTATTCATAAATCCCCAGACCAGACAATGCGCGCGGATCCTTACATCTTGCTAGCTCGGCTTCTAAGTTCTAACTGACTAAGTTACTTACTTAGTATCCTTAAACCGGAAGAGGGCCTTCTATTGCCTTCCGGTTCTCACGATCATCCCCAGAACGCAAGGTCAGAGTGAGGTCAAACGCTGTCACTCACTCTCAAGGCCATCAGCTATACTGATCGCCATAATGATTTCTACACTACCTTAAAAATGTATTAGGGATCCAATTATTATGTAACATTGTATCTGTTTATTATTGTTAGCTGTGCTGCACAGAGGACCTCCAGAAAATGATGAGTGATAGGGACGGATGGAGAGAGATTGTCATGGATATCCGTGCCAACAGTGCGACATGATGATGATGATGATTATTGTTAGCTACTTGAAACAATATAATTGTGTGGAAATAGATGACCGTGTATACTCGAATATGAGTCGAATTTTTTTTAAATATGCAAGAAGCTTGTTACGATTTTTGTGGCCATCCTTAGGCTTCAAGCAAGAGCACTGTCCAGCGGAGATCCTTTGTGTTAAGCAGAGCGCGACCCTTTGTGAAGAATCCTTGGGTTGTTTATTGGTGCTCTTTAGTGCTTGGTGTTCATTAGTGTTGCAGGCAGGTCCGTTCGCCAATGTGGAAATGAGTGCAAATGGACGGCTGTCAATGTCAGCGATTAAATAGTTAACCAACCACGTATTCCAGCCGTTGATTGGCTGGGGTTTAAACCACGTGACCTCGATTAGTCTATAAATTTAAGTGTTGGATTGCAGCACGCCTTATATATATAAAAAAATAATTCAACAAAGCTATTGCTTGATAAGACGGGCTTGGGTTAAAGTCTTAACTTCAATCTTGAACACTTTCGCCTGGTGTATCTCCCCCTCTTTTCTCTCTCTCTCTCTCTCTCTCTCTCTCTCTATATATATATATATATTATATATATATATATAATATAGCATAGACATCCACAGATACCATGTTTCGACGTGTCACGTCTCCTCAGTGTGGCTAGACTTAGCAGACTACCTCCATCCGGGAGAGCAAAACCCGACTGATCTTTCATTATATATATATATATAATATATATATATATAATATATATATAAAGGGTGGCTTACCGGTGAATATGGGCACGATATATATATATATATATATATATATATATATATATATAATATAAATATATATAATATATAATGAATAGTGAATAAAAAAAATGAGAAAAAGTATTTGCATGGAAAGGTGCTCAATGCTAATAAAGCAGAGCAGATTTATAATCAATGGTAATATTATGGTGTCACAGTCATAACTTAGTTTCATGGTAATCCAATCTGATGATTGGATTACCATGAAACTTTAAGTTATGAGTGTGAAACCATAATATTACCATTGATTATATATATATATATATATATATATATATATATATATATTATATATATATATATATTCTCTTTTGCGTGAACGCCCCTCTTCCTCTCTATCTTTCTCTCTGTAATTTCTCAATATTTGTGATTTTATAATTCACTTGTCTCTCTGTGTCTCTCTCTCTCTCTCTCTCTCTGTCTCTCTCTCTCTCTCACACACACACACACACACACACGCACACACGCACGCACGCACTTACCCATCAATTCTCTCTAATAACCCTCTAGGCCGTGGAGATAGAAGCCGCGCTGTCCCGAACAATGTCCAGCAACAGTCGCTGACACAGGAGGAAAGCCGTCTCGCAGAGGTCAAAGGTGACGTGGTTAATGTCCGATCTCCAAATTGAGGACATCGATCTCGTCGCCAGTAACGTCAAAAGCTAATGGTTTAAAAATGAAACGATCCTTCGTTTTATTCGCTGAAGAGCGTCGTGTCATGTCCGATTCTGCAGGTGCGAAGAGCTGAAAGTCTCCTCATATGCCATCTCCCATAAAAGATATTAGCTGAAACTAATGAAATACGATAAAAAAAGATATAAGTCGACTTATATACGAGACCAGTTGTTGTTAACATTTAATATTTACCTGTTTTAATGAGTCTGGGAAATCCTAAATATGTGGGATATCTTTATTATTACGAACTTTGATTGGTATTTTTCTTCATTTTAATTATATTTGCTCTTAGAGCTTAAATAGTAAAGCAGCTGTTTTATGATATAGTCTGTACATCTCAAATGATATCATTTTTATGATATAATCTGTACATCTCAAATGATATCATTTTTATATATAATCTGTACATCTCAAATGATATTAATTTTATGATATAGTCTGTACATCTCCAATGATATCAATTTTATGATATAGTCTGTACATCTCCAATGATGTCATTTTTTATGATATAGTCTGTACATCTCAAATGATATCAATGTTTATGATATTGATTTAATTATGTC
Source organism: Doryteuthis pealeii (assembly GCA_023376005.1). Lineage (NCBI taxonomy): Eukaryota > Metazoa > Mollusca > Cephalopoda > Myopsida > Loliginidae > Doryteuthis > Doryteuthis pealeii. Next base: position 28,305,403 of record CM042174.1, on the reverse strand, counting down.
ATATACTAAGTATACTCAATTTGTCGAAAATTCCGTCTTTTTACAAATCAAATTTAACCCCCCGTTAAAAGAAAAAATTACCAAAAATCAGGGAATTATCCGATTTTAAGGTAATTTTCTGTGTTGATTCATCAATAAATGAATTCTATAATGTATTAGTTATTTTATTTCAAAACTTTCTGTAGATAGCGTTTACGGCCATATTGGAGCATAATTGACCGGGGAAATCGTTTTAAATGTATTAAAAATAAATTACATGTGTAATATTATTTTTCTTTTTTTTACTGATGTTCATTATGTTACTACTTTTCCACTTGGACAACAATTAGACATTAAATAATCGATTTAATTAATTTTGATTCGTCTTTAAAATGAAAAGCAGACGAAAATTTGGGTATACCTAGCATTATATACAGTATAAGTTAAATTTGGAGAGTTATGCAAGTTTTGGAGGTTATGATTGAGAGAACTTGGAGCTAATTTTACTTTCAGATATGAATATTTTAAACCTTAAGTCGACTTATACATGAGATAAGCCATGAATCAATGATTTACTCATGAGATATACAGTTTAAAGGCGAATATATATATATATAATGAGCTCTCTAATTGGTAATTTAAATTAACTCTCACTACTAAGCAAATATGCAATGATCATTTCTCCGAAAATTTGATCTCTCAGTGACCGTAAAATACATAAACATTCCTATGTACTTAATAGTTTAAAAACACCAGTCCCCGCATCAGCTGTCAGTGCGCGAGGGGATAAGATATCGGACTACCATGCGGTGTCTGAGTTCGACCCTACCCAAGGATGGTTGTGTCTAGCCACACTGAAGAGGCGTGAAAACGCCGAAACATGTTTCTGTGGATGACTATTAATATATAAATATATATATATATATATATATATATATATATATATACCAACCCCTCCGCACGAGCAGGATGTGACACAAGGAGCTTAATGGGTTTGAATTCAGAGTTTTCCTTCTTCTAGAACCAGTTAGCAGTAACCAGATGTGTAACAAGTAAAAATCACCATCTATCATCACTACACTGTCTGTCTGTCTCTCTCTCTCTCTCTCTCTCTCTTCCATTATATACCCGAGACATGTTAGAAGTATATAACGCTTACGACCTTGCGACTCGTCCTACGCGTGACGAATGGATTTGGTAAATACATACTACGAAGTACGGCAGGTACCTCTAACGGCTTTGAACCGCTTCGATCAAGTGAAAGACGCACTGCAAACATGCACGTGCCAATTTACTGCAAAACTTTAGTCTCAACCGAGTAGTCGATACATTTAGAATATGAAATTTATCAAAATTACTATGCAACTGGGTCACTTCTCCGGGTCGAACATTTCGATGTCCAGCTGTCGCTGAAAAAATTAATCCAGAATTTTTTGTATTTGTAAACTAGCTTCAACCTTTGTATAGAAATAAATTCATGAGCTGTCGTGTGGAAAACATTTTTCAGTGTATTGTTAAAACTAGCAAAAAAAAAACCCAAACCGCCCTGTCGGTTGGGGCGTTAGAATGCACCGACTGCACCTCTGCAGAGGGGTAAGACTCCCCCAATAGGGCCACCTGTTGGCCGTGGGTGGCGACCCGTGATGCTTAAGGATAGAGCCCAGGTGGATGAGCAGTTCATGACATGCAATACACCACTTTGGCCCTCTCTTGGGCTAGACGGGCGGTCGAGAGGCCCCCTCCGATCAATCGGCTGGTCACGTCAAGCCCTAGCACCTATATGATTTTCCCAACCCTATTGCCCTTATGGCAAGCCCCAACGCCTTTTTATCATATGGGTGCTAGAAGGCGGTGGCTGCGGGTCTACATGTCCTGGGAATGACGTTAAACTCTATCTGATGGTGAGGTTCCAGTTTTGGAGGTTTGGCGAATGTGGAGCACCCCTTCATCACCATTGCTCCCTAGTCCACTCTGACCCGGAGTGGTAGTACCTGTTAGGGTCCCATCTATGGGTTAAATAGAAAAATGTATTTATAAAAAAATTGTATTATCCATTAAGAATTGATTTATTTCAAAACTTTATCGGCATTAAATTACCCACTGAGGTTGATATGCCGTAAAACAAAACAAACCAAACCAAACCCCCCCAAAAAATGAAAACGCGCTCTGGGTGGTGTAAATTAGTTTTTGAATATAGTGCCTGAGGTGGATGAAAAAAAAAATTAATAAAATGAAACATTTAATATTAAAAAAAAATTACTTGATTAAAAAGCATCATAATCGCACCACTCTACTATTTGTTTTGTTTTACGAAAGCCAACAATGTTTGTTTTTTTTATTTGTTTTTTTTAAACACCCACTTTTACATAATTCTACAAAATGTTATTAAAATTGAATGCATATTTATCAGAGGTAATACTATATATTAATACCATACAACATTCATTGGCATTGCAATCTCGGAAGACTATAATATATTTCTTGTGCCTCTGAAGTTACAGTGCCTCCTGTGACTATGAAGTCCAATGTTCAAAAAACATTCTCGACCACAGATGTCGCATGTGTAGGCTGTCCCTGAAGATGTTGATGTGCCGGTGCTTTGTTGCCGCTGCTTTCCTCTGGACCTCTTACCTTCATGGTGTTGCGCCAGGATGACTTCAGACATGAACAGTCCTCTACAGAGAGCCTGTCGCCACCGAAGGCGGTCCTGAGCCAAATTACTATGCCACAGAGGTAGTACTATATATTAATTCCATACAATACAGCATTCATTAGCATTGCAGTATAATATAGTTCTTGTGCCCCTGAAGTTACAGTGCCTCCTGTTACTGTGAAGTCCAATGTTCGAAAAACATATCACATAGCACTAGTACCCTTGGGAAAGGTATGAATCCAACTATTTTTCCCTCCAGCTATGCGTAAATAGTAGGTCAGACTGGACTATTTAAACTTGGTAAACCAGTTTAGAAGGAAAACTCTGAATTCAAACCTGTTAAACTTCGTTAAATAAATTGACCTTGTGTCACATCCTGCTCGCGTGAAGGTGTTGGTAAATACCTACTACAAAGCACGGCGGGTACCTCTTACGATTTGAACTACTTTGGCCACGTGATATACACTCCGTACAAATTTATTGCAAAACTTTTGACTCACGCTAGTATAATTTCGAATTATTGTGTTGTTTCTCATATCCCAGCACACAAAAGATGCAGACCCTATTTTTAAACTTCACACCTGGTTTTCGATGCACCGACCAGGTAGGTAAGTGTTTAATAATTGATTAGGTCCTGTCAAAGTTTACTACAGGTGATAAGACCTTTTCACTTTTTGCAGCTACTGTCTGATCAGGTGAGATAGTTCTGGGAAAAACGACTGACCCACACATTCAATTTTACGCTCTCTTCTCCAAAAATCGCAAGTGTGCCAGTAACAAGATATTTAGATAAGATCTCTGGCAATATGTCAGAGAGCAGGGAGAGGTTGTTTCACGCCTTTTACAAGAACAATAATAAATGGGGAAACTTTTTGGCTTTTTGGCGATCGATACTTCAAAAGTTAATTGATTTTACCGCATGTCAGTCCTTTTACGGTCATCTAAGGCCTTTTTGAAAATTGTTGAAAGTTGAAGGGGTATGAAGTGAAATTCACAGATGACACGCGGAGGACAGGAGCCCCCCCCCAAAAAAAAACGGTTCAAAGACCATATTAAGACAACGTTGAAGAAATGTAACATCACTCCTTTAAGCATGGAAGGTCTGGCCTCCAGCAGACAGGTTTGTGAGACGCCTGCCGCACAGGAGCTAAGCAGCTCAATAATGAAATAAACAGGACTGCAGAGCGGCGACGTCTTCGTCGACATGAACAGCCAGATGTAGATGGGAATCTCCTCTGCAATGTGAGTGGCCGCATCTGCGGGTCCAGAATTGGACTAATGAGCCACCATAGGGTCCACAAATGAAGCCATGATCGTTTGTGACGGACTTCGAACAGAAAAAAAGAATCTTCTTTTGTATCTAAAGAAGTTTTGCCCTTTTTATCATATGGATGCTAGAAGGCAGTGGCTGCGGGTCTACATGTCTTGGGAATGACGTTAAACTCTATCTGATGGTGAGGTTCCAGTTCTGGAGGTTTGGGGAATGTGGAACACTCCTTTATCACCATTGCTCCCTGATCCACTCTGACCCGGAGTGGTAGTACCTGTTAGGGTCCCATCTATGGGTTAAATAGAAAAATGTATTTATAAAAAAATTGTATTATCCATTAAGAATTGATTTATTTCAAAACTTTATCGGCATTAAATGACCCACTGAGGTTGATATGCCGTAAAACAAAACAAACAAAACAAACCCTTACAAAACAGTCATTTGGATTAACTTACATTTAAAAAGTAACGTGTGTATTTTTATGAAACGTCAGTTTTTTCGGACACTTTTGAAACTTCCTATCTATTGCTACTAGCCATGACTTGACGTTCTCTTGCTGCTGCTAAGAAGGGCTCAAGTGTACAAAATACGCTGGTCTCACGAATCTTTTCTTTTCTTTTGTTTTTGACCTGTGACGTTTAAGACAAAATGGCGCTTTAGAAGACAAAACCGGCGAGCTTATTCAGGTAATCAGACATCGAACCATCGATGTTTCATTTGAACCCCACCCCCCTCATGAGTTGGCTTTTCTCTGACATGTGACAGTAACATATTTTTCTGCTTAAAAAGGGGTGGGGTACATTTTCAATTCAGTTTTTCTTCAAAAAGTATACTTTGATGCAATGAAATAAGGTTTGCATTAAATAGATATTTATTTCTAGAATCTAAAAATATAACATTTTAAACTGAACATCAGGCTTTTCACATTTTAAATGAATTTTATATATTAATTTTTCATAGCAAAAATACTAAATTAAAGTTTTGAAATAAAATAACTGATGCATTATAAAAATCATTAATTGATAAATCAATACTGAAAATTTCATTAAAATTGGATAATTACCTGATTTTTGGTAAATTTTTTTGCAATCGCGAATGTTACAGTAAAATTGTAAACAAGCACTTAAAACCCTTGAAAAAGAGACAGAATGGCGGATCGCGTCGAAATTGACCTAAACAAATCTGTTTAAATGTATTAAACATAAACTGCATATGTGATATTTTTCTTTTTTTAATGATGGTCATTATGTAACTACTTATCGATTTAGACAAAGTTTGACCTTAAATAATAGCTTTAATTATTTTTAATTCGCTTTTAAAACTCGTAGAAGCTGATTTTTTTTTTTGCCAGTCCCTATTATACATAATAATTTTGTAATTATTAATTATTGTAAAAGCATAATATCATTTTTGGTAAATAATAACCTCATTTTCAAAGATTTTCAAGGTGGCTGCCATCTCCATCTTTAAGAACAACCTTCGTGAATAGCGCCATGGTGCTGCTTTGCTTACACACAGTGCCCAACTGACTCTAGTTTGCTGCACAGTAGACAAAATCTGAAACAAAGCACATGCATGAAATTAATCATATAAAATGACAACAATTCACCCATTGCACTATATATATATATATATATATATATATATAATATATATATATATATATATAGAGAGTTTCATAATTTGCTGAAGCATGTGTATGTATTGTTAGGAGGTTGATTTAGAAGGCTATCACAATGCAGTTTGGAATAAATAAATAAATAATAATACGGTAACAATGGTGTTGTGTGTTGACCTGTATTTTTTATTATTTATTATTTATTATTTATTTATTTCTTATTTCTTATAATAAAAAGAAATAATAAATAATAAATAATAATAAAAATAATAATAATTTTTTATAATAATGAAAAATACAGGTCAACACAACACCATTGTTACCGTATTATTATTTTTTATTTATTCCAAACTGCATTGTGATAGCCTTCTAAATCAACCTCCAACCATATATATATATATATATATATATATATATATTGGTTGGGAGGTTGATTTAGAAGGCTATCAACCAATATATATATATATATATATATATATATATATATATATATAGAAAGGAAATGAATTCGACGGTATAACACCTTTTCAAAAAGGATATGAAAACAACACACAATGCTGTTAAAGTGAAAAGATTTTATATCATATTCATAGCTAATATTGAACAATATTACGATTTATAAAATCATCTTCAGAGCTTGTTTTACTCCGGACTTAACAAGAGCGGAGACGAAAATAATATGAATTCAAAACGAAAACATTGATGTTGCAAAAAAGTTATACGGTAGTTTCAAATATAAGCACATCCGCCCACGCGTTTCTCGGTCAGCGACAGTCATGTATATCTTATTGTAACAGTTTTTGAAAAAAGAATACATATTTCAAAATCGACAATAGACAAATTCTCTTTTTCAAACAGGATAAGTATTAACCCGTTGACGGTAGGCCTGCAACAGATTTTTAGAAAATAATTTTTATTTTATTTATTATTGTATTTTTTATTTATTTTATTTTTTATTATATATAAAGTAAAAAAGTATGAATGGTTGTAAGGTTTTTTTTGGATAATGTGAAAATTTAAATTTGTTGGGAATTATATGTCGGAGATGGTTATGTGAAGGTGATTTTATGGTTTCTGACTACAAGTGTCGCTAAATAAGGGGATATATTAAAAAAGGCTTGTCTTTATGGGATGGTTTGATGGGTGAGAATAACGCAAGATTCCATAATTCTACGTAGTGTTCTATTGCGTATGTGAGTTAATATTTTGGCACCTTTAAAATCAAAGGTATGGTTATTGTCTAAAATATGTTTAGCTAGGGTGTTGTTTAGAAAACCTCATTTAATATGATATCTATGTTCAGATAATCGTCTAGATAAAGATCTAGAAGTTTCTCCCACATATTTTTTTCTTACAATTTAAGCAATCTATTGTGTAGACACCAGCTTCGGAATGTGTGTGTTTATGATTATTTTTATTCTGTAAAATGTTTTTGATCGTTTTAGTGGAGTGAATAACTGTTTTAATACCTAATCTTTTTTATGTTTCTATTTATTTTATCAGTGATAGGATTATTGGAAAGTATGATGTACCTATTAGAATCGTTATTGTTGTAATGTTGTCTGTTATTAGGAGATGTAGTGTTATTCTTTCTATTGTGTATTTTCAATGCCTTTTTAGCACGGTGAATGAAGTTTAAAGGGTATTGTAATTTAAGAAAATACTTTTCAATAATATTAAATCCTTCTTCTAAATATTTCTTATTGCATATCCTAAGTGCTCTAAGATATAAACCTATTATGATACCACTTTTTATCTTATTTTATGGTGGGAATAAAAATGGATGTAGTCATTTTTGTTGGTATTATGATAAACTTTAAATTCTAAAATGTTGTTATTGTTTATAATAAGTGTGTCTAAAAATGGTAGGGTGTGGTTTTGTTCAAGTTCATGAGTAAATTTAATGGAGGGTTCCCCATCATTTAGTTTGTCAATGATATTGACAAACTTCACCTTTGAGTGGCGTATTGGGGTGCTTATTCCTTGAATTCTTAGAATCAGGTCACTTTCAATATATTTTACCTAATAACTCTAATTTTTCCGTTACATTGACGACACGTTATTCATTTACCCGAAAAACTGTAATTTAACTAATATCATTGACAAACTAAATGATGTGGAACCCTCCATTAAATTTACTCATGAACTTAAACAAAACCACATCCTACCACACCCAACATCACTACCTACAATAAACATCCATTTTCTACAACATCCCGTGTTTGTCTACCTTTCTCCATATATATATATATATATATATATATATATATATATGAGGTAAGGTAAATAATGACTCAAACAAGTAGAAGTGGGAGATAAATATTTCGTTCCGCTTTATGCGAGGAACTTCATCAGTCTAATTTTTTGTCCACTTTTCCTTTATATTTACCTCATACAGTCGGATTTTACTCAAAACCTCCTATCTTCACACAACACACACACACACACATATAATATATATATATATATATATATATATATATATATATATATATACTATAAGTTATTATAAAATAACTATATATATATATATAAGTGTGTGTGTGTGTGTGTGTGTGTAAGTAGTTTTAAAAAAATAATTTAAAAAGCTATTAAGATACTGACACTGACGATACACAATTTTATAGAGAAACACTTTATAGTTTATTGCTATAAGGACTGGGATCTCCAAGTCGATCTAGGGAAGCAGTTGAAATTCCCGGAAAGTCCTCCCACCACTTTCTCCCGGCCAGACATGGTTTTGACATCGGAGGCAACTAAGCAGGTGGTGATATTAACTTACTCCGGGAGGATAGGTAGAGGAGGCAAATTGTAAGGAAGACGGCCAAATATCAAGAGCTTGCGGTCGAATGCAGATCAAATGGCTGGAAGGCCCGAAAATGAACCTTTCGAGGTTGGATCCGTGTTTTGCTGGCAGTCACTTTTGAAATGTTTAAACCCTTGCATTAAGGGCCAGCAAAGTAGAAGCCAAAAAAACAGGAGTTGCTGAGAGCATCGAGATGCTCTGGATCCGCAGGAGCGATGCTTGGATAAGTGCCCACTAGGTCGCAAACGGAATTGATCTGTCCGGTTGATCTCCTGGGCGAGTGTATGGGAGTAAAGACCCGAACACCTGTTGACCTTAGGTTCACAACGATGACTGCAGGCCTAGTATTTCACCCCGGGTTCATGACTCCTC
>CM042174.1:28295482-28296605 GCA_023376005.1 Doryteuthis pealeii | reverse complement strand
ACAAATGGCGCTTAGAAGACCAAAACCGGCGAGCTTATTCAGGTAATCAGAACCTCGAACCATCGATGTTTCATTTGGAACCCCCCCCCCTCAGAATAGGCCAGCCAACCCAACCAGCAGCAGTAATTGCCGTCCATTTTCAAAGTGCCTCCTGCCTCCATCCTTCTCATGCACCCCCCCCCCTCTCTCTCTTCTCTCTCTCTCTCTTCTCTCTCTCTCCTCTCTCTCTCTTTCTCGCTCTCTCTCTCTCTCTCTGCCTCTCTCTCTCTCCCTGCCTCTCTTCTCCTCTTCTGCCTCTCTCTCTCTCTCTCTTTTTTTCTCTCTCTCTCTTCTCTTTTTTTCTCTCTTCTCTCTCTCCTTTTTCCTCTTCTTTTTTCTCTCTTTTTTCTTCTCTTTTCTCTCTTTTTCTCTCTCTTCTCTCTCTCTCTCTCTCTCTCTGGACAAGTGACAGTTAAAACGGGACATTGTTCGAGACAGGAGGGCTGCCATCTCCAACTTAAGAATAACCTTCGTAATAGCGCCATGTACTGCTGTTGCTTACACACAGTTGCCCAACTGACTCTAGTTTGCTGCACAGTAGACAAAAATCTCAAACAAGGCACATGCAATTAAATTAATCAATAAAATTTGACAACAATTCACCCATTGCACTATATATATATATATATAATATATTATATATAATATATTGGTTTTGGATGTTTGTTTATAGACGTTGCTGAATAAAGTATATATTAAATTACTTCGAAGGCACTTACAACGCATTATTCGCATAAAATTCGATACTTTTTCTTATAGAAAATGAAACTTTGACAAGTGCTAATCCAGTAAAGGATGGCTCGATGTGTAGAATACCGTACAGAGTTCATTTTCTTATAAGCAAAAAAGTTATCGAATTTTATGCGATATATGCGTTTGTAAGTGCCTTCAAGTAAATTAATATATACTTTATTCAGCAACGTTCTTAAATAAACAAACATCCAAAAACCTTATTCACTTCGTCGAAGGGCATACGATCTGTTTTGTTGTTATTCTTTCTCAATAGCGGCCCCCTTACCTATTATGTAGAGGCGTGGTATTCGCTTGACAGGCTTTAATTCGGCTAGGCATGGTCAGCTGTGTT
>CM042174.1:28265482-28290482 GCA_023376005.1 Doryteuthis pealeii | reverse complement strand
TAACTTATCAGCTAACTAAATTGTGATAACATTCTTTTTATAAACAACTCGGAAGATAATTACTATCATAAACTACGTGACGAAAAAATACAGAGAATCTCAAAACTTCACGATTTAAACAAACAAAATATGAAACAAAATAGAAAAAGATTAAATTCTTGAAAAAAATAAATAAAAATAAAAATTGCTGCATTGCATGGTCAGTATATCTAAATTTTACCAGCAGTACCTGTGGATATACCACTGTATGATAATCTAATTATTACAACGTTTGATATGTTTACTTAAGAGCTATTGCTAAATAGTTCAATATGTAAAAAGTATAATAATCTTGATTTAACTCTCTAGCAGGACCTGTGGATATACCACTGTATGATAATTTAATTATTACAACGTTTGATATGTTTACTTAAGAGCTATTGTGAAACATTTCAATATGTAAAAAGTATAATAATCTTGATTTAACTCTCTAGCAGGACCTGTGGATATACCACTGTATGATAATCTAATTATTACAACCTTTGATATGTTTACTTAAGAGCTATTGCGAAACAGTTCAATATGTAAAAAGTATAATAATCTTGATTTAACTCTCTAGCAAGACCTGTAGATATACCACTGTATGATAATCTAATTATTACAACGTTTGATATGTTTACTTAGCTCAGTCGGTAGAGCGTTCGACTAGAAACCACAAGGTTCCTAGTTCGATACCGGTCCCCGCCAACTCAGCGTATGAGTAGCACAGGGATCTGCGCAGTAAAGTAAGGAGCTGATGGTAGGTGTGGCGCTCCACCTCAGATGCTAAAACTAATCTCCTTGGTCTAGCGCAAGTGAAAGGGGGATAGACTCCCTCGCTGACTGGCTGATACCGAATATAGGCCGCCCCGACGACTTTACTTTACTTACTCAAGAGCTATTGCGAAACAGTTCAATATGTAAAAAGTATAATAATCTTGATTTAACTCTCTAGCAAGACCTGTAGATATACCACTGTATGATAATTTAATTATTGCAACGTTTGATATGTTTACTTAAGAGCTATTGCGAAATAGTTCAGTATGTAAAAAGTATAATAATCTTCATTTAACTCTCTCTAGCAGGACCTGTGGATATACCACAGTATGATAATTTAATTTTTACATCGTTTCACTTAAGAGCTATTTCAAATAATTCAATATGTAAAAAGTATAATAATCTTGATTTAACTCTGTCTCACTCTTTTCTTTCTTTCTTTCCTTCTTTTAATCTTTTCCTCATCTTCAATTGAAACAGATTAGCATTATCGCTTCCGCGCATTCACCCTTTCCCCTCTCTATCTTTCTCCTAATCTCTTTTTTCTTTCTTTTTTATAATACTTTTCTGTGTATTATACTTTTTTTTTCTTCCCTGTGTATTATGTTTTTTTTTTCTCATGATAAATAATAATTCGACGGATAATCAACACCAGATAATCAAGATTTACATTTTTGCAATACATCTTGGAATATTTGTCCGGTTTCATTTTTAACCAGAGGGTATTGAAAGATGATAACGGTCGGAAGATTAAGAAAATATATATATATATGAGGAAGAATGAATAAAGAAAAGAAAGAACAGAATGGATAATAAAATATGAATTTAATCAATATCACTTACACATGTGTTTCGGTCAGTTCATCTCTGTGTACACGGTTCAAACTATTATTATCATTAAATAAACAAATGAAATGAAATAATAATAATAGAAAAATGTGAAAATATTCCGTACACAGAGAAAATTCGACCTTCATCAAAGTGAAATTTTATTTTGAATGAAAAAATTCGTTGGGGAAAAAACGGAGAATTTTTTTAGAAATGTTCGAAGAGAGTTTTTTTTAAATCACTTTTGGAACGCTGAAATAGATTATTATTAGAAATATTATTATTATTTCATTTCATTTGTTTATTTAATGATAATAATAGTTTGAACCGTGTACACAGAGATGAACTGACCGAAACACATGTGTAAGTGATATTGATTAAATTCATCTTTTATTATCCATTCTGTTCTTTCTTTTCTTTATTCATTCTTCCTCATATTGTCGGATTCATTTCCAATTCCATTTTTACATATATACATATATATATATATATATATATGCATTCGTTCCCATTATTGTCGTTCGTGTCTCGATTCAGGAGACGGCAAATGCATAACCTAGATACCGTATGAACCCCTTCGCTAGTCTCATCCTACAACAGTATTTTTAAGAGAAATATCAATAGATATTCTTACCCAAGTTATGCGTAAGCTGTTTAGAACTGTGCTCCTCTGCCGAATTGTTGCCTGTGCTGCCGTTACTTGTGCACACAGTACTCGGCGACCAGTTGCCGAGTCTCGTCTGATCGATTTCATTGCTGTTCAACAGAAAAGGCCGATGCTGTCGACTAAAAAGACAACAAAACAACAACAACAACAACAATACTATTAATGCAAAGAGTAGGGTGTTGATCTGACAGTTCCGAATTGAATAATAAAAAGGTCTACGTCTGTGCGTGTACAAGATAAATATGTAGGTAGTTCAGTTGACAAACTGCGACTTACTTTAATTTTCATTGAACAATGCGTTGATATGTAGATCAGTGGTAACCACAACAATCTCTGTGTTATAAGGTTTTATTTCATGGTTAAATCGAATTTAACGGACCTAAAATCCACCATCCTATGTCACCCCACCGAAAGAAAAAAAATACCAAAAATCAGGGAATTAACCGAATTTAATGAAATTTTCAGTGTTGATATATTAATGAATAAAAGATATAATGCACCAGTTATTTTATTTAAAAACTTTTACATTTTTTCAGATCAGTTAACTTTGAACCACGAATCTTTGAGGCGTAACACAGATTCTCAAAGATTTAACCTAATTTACCTAATAGATCATCATCATCATCATCATCATCATCATCACTATGTCGCGCAATTAGCACGGATATACATGACAATCTCTGGCCAACCTTCTCTATCATTCATTGTCCCCGGGAAGTCCTCTGCACAGCATCCAGTATCCGAGCAGAGCTGGTCAATGTAGTTCACTGCTGGGTGGCCCACATTAGCATGTCCATGTGTTGGCCTCCACAGGAGAACGTCGCTTATAAGTTCGTCTTTGCTTCCCCAGTAGTCCCTGATCTCACTTACAAGTTAAAACGACAATTCTTCCAAGCTGTGGTTGTATCAGTGCTGCTGTATGGCTACACCACTTCGACCCTAACGAGGCGTCTGAAGAATAAGCTAGATGGGAGCTGCACAAAAATGCTTTGTGTGATCTTGAACAAGTCGCGGAAACAGCACCCCACAAGGAAGCAGCTGTACTGCCACTATCTCACCTAATTGATAATTCCTTAAAATATATCCCACATCCCATCAATCCGTTTCTCGGTCCACTAAGACCTCCCCCAAGCTGTGGATATAATTGACCCTAACCTGTTACGCTGGCTCATGACATATTCTAAACTGAGTTGAATTCAGAGTTACCCTTCTCCTTGGACGGATACCTGCTCTGTCGGCAGGCCTTACAATAAACAGACTGTACCCCTATAGAGGGGTAAGACCCCCAATAAAAGGAGGGGTCCTGAATATGACATTAAACTATATTTAATGGTGTAGTTCCAGTTCTAAAGATCTGGTGAGTGTGGAATACCCCTTCATTCCCATTACTCCCAGGTCCACTCTGATCCGTAGTGGTAGTAAGTAAAGTAAAGTCGTCGGGGCGGCCTAAAGTTGGTATCAGCCACTCAGCGAGGTAGTCTATCCCCTTTTCACTTGCGCTAGACCAAGGAATTATTTTAGCGTCTGAGGTTGAGCGCCACACCTACCATCAGCTCCTTACTTTTCCGCACAGATCTCTGTGCTACTCATACACAGAGTTGGCGAGGACCGGTATCGAACTAGGAACCTTGTGGTTTCTAGCCGAATGCTTTAACGACTGAGCTAACCCGGCTGGCCGTATACAAGAAAAAAAAACTCTTTATAAAAATAACACAATAAAGTAAATATGAACGCACAATTCATCTAAACTCTAGGCATAAAATAACCCTAGATATGTTGACATGCCATTAAAAGCAATCAATTAGAATTTTTTTAAAGATTTATCTCAGATTTTTGCTCATATTTATTAGAATAAACCAAACAATTACAAATCAATAATACTAAGCACATATTTATTAAAATCAAATGTTTAATATCAATATGCAAATTACCTTCTCGTTCAAACTGTAAACCGCTATTTAGTTGTATATATAAATACAATTGTATGCTATTAATTATAGATATGATTAACAGTATTAATAATGTAAATACATTTTATTAATAATTGAGGTTTAAATGAAAAAATAAAATCATGGAGAATATGACGTAAATAACTAAGGGAATTGTAACTTGAGTAGTAATATAGTTTCGGTTACAGACAACAAACACAATCTCCTTTATAATAAGAGATATGTGCAACTGATAAATGGAAAAAATGGACTCAGCAAATAGAGTTCAAATTCGGACTGGGGCAGTTTGTGTTCGTTTCAGCCTAGTTATATATGTTATTTTTTTTTTTTCAATATCCTTTTCATCTCCCAGTTCTGGATTTTTAAAAAAATTTAGGACAGTCTTAGTTGTCTAACCTTGTGTTGTATACCCTTTCTTACTTCTTACTTCTGGTCGTATTTTCTTCTGGCCGGCTTTGGTTCTATCTTCTAACATCTTACGTCTTGGTCTGGAATCTTCTAAGGTCTGGACTTTCTTGGGGACTTCGGGTCTGGTCTTCTATTGGAGATTTCTCTTTATCAGAAGCCCTGTGTCATTGTTAGTTTTTAGATAATAAACACAAGACTTCGATTTACTTGATCTTCCTTTATTTTTAAATCCCCAAACCAGACATCTGCGCAGGCGAAACTTACATCCTACGAGCTCGGCTCATACCTTCTAACTGACTGAGACTCACTTACTATCTTTAAACCGGAAGACAGGGTTTTCTATGCATTCCGGTTCTCACGATTTATCCCCGGAAGGCAAGGTGAGAGTGAGGTCAAGGCTGTCACTCACTCTCAAGGCCATTAGCTGCACTAATCGCCATTATGTTTCAATACTACCTTATATAAGTATTAGGGATCTAATAATTATGTAACACTTGGTTGGCAACCAATTTAGAAGAAAACTCAAAATCAAAACCGAAAATCTACGAGATTGCCTAGAAAGTGATACACAACAACATTTTAAATGAAGGCGCTCGGGTGTAAAGATTATCGACGGAGGAGATGGACACGGTGACCCGAGTTCAAATCCAGGATGAGGCTATTTGCATTTCACATAGCTCTAATGCCCTTTGAAAATGGTCTAGGTGAAAAGTTTCTTGGCTCAATTATATGAAAAATGGCCGATCATGCATGAACGACCTTTTGATCGATTAACAATGGTAAATTCTGGTGATCAGTTAGTGTTATATGTGATATACCCTATAGACTAATGGAATGCGCCGACGGTTACTATAAGTAACAGGGACAATTATGGCTTGAGAGTAAGCCAATGCGAGTCAGCTCATAACTCTATTGTCGGACGTATTTCCCACTTCTCTGTACTGTAATTGTCTACTCTTTTGTTCATACATTTTCCTACATTTGTTACCCGTCGCTTTGTTCTTATTTGACCCCTTAAAACCCCACAAGAGTTACTTATTTTGTTTAATGGCATATCAACCCATATGGGCTATTTTAAATCTTGTTATTTTTTTTGGGGGGGGTATATTATTTTTTTAGTGAATAGTTTGTAGGTAACTATTTTTGTTTGGTATCGTTTTGTAAACTTTTAGAAATCATTTTCATTATGTTCATATATATTGATAAATTAGAAGAAATAACTTGATGCGTATTTTTAAAAAATGGTGATTGACCCTCAGCCACCGCCTTCTCGCACCTTATTGTGTATGAGAATAATGACAATAAAGGGATACTCCACACTCGCCAGATCTCCAGAACTTAATCAAAAAAGTTTTTACATTTATTTGTAAGGAATTGAATAACAATGTTTGTTATGTCCTATCTTAACATGAAAAAAAAGAAAGAATCTTAAACCAAAAGAACTTTTGTGTGTGTATACACACACAGACACACACACACACACATATATATATATATATATATATATATATATATATGCTGATTATAATTAACAGTAGCTCCCTACCACTCTGTAAACAACTTCAATTGGCAGGCGAAAAACAGAAAATAGTTGACAGATTTTAAGATTAGTATTATTTGGCTTATTCGGACTATTGTCCTCATCTTTATTGTTATCTGTAATGTGACCTGATTCAGTGTGTGAAATTAGAAAGGGAAAGAAAGAAAAAATCGGAAGTTAAAATCTTCCGATCGTTTGGGTCAGAGAAGAATCAAAACAGATGGTGCGATTATAAGGCCGCACAGAGCGATTGAGATGTCCGTGTCGGGGGGGGGGATTTCAAGTAGGTCAGAAGACCTTGAGTCAGCAGTGGTTGTCCTTTGATGTGACCAGACAGAATGGCGCAGAGAAAAAGAACTGAAATAAAAAAGATAGAAATAAGCGATGAATTTAAACCTTATTGTGTGCATAATGCCTAGCCGAAATAGACAGGCATACGTCGTACGCCGCGTCGGACAAATAAATTTGAGATTTTTTTTTTTCAAAATACAAATTTTTGAATAAAAAGCCGAAGAACTTAACATTCTTCAAATTTTACAAATTTTATATCAAAATAATTCTGAAACTTTGTAATATCATGGACAGAGTGAGTCTTTTTCGTTTATCATGCTCATTTTGAACAAATAGTCTTGGAGTTTGCACTATTGTAATTTTACTTCCACGGGTCCTAGAAACAAAAAAAAAGCTCCCTTTTGTACTTCCAGGTGTCTTTTAATTGAATGCAAAATTTCAAGAATATTGATAAAGATTAGCCACTTAGATTATACCTAGGATACCTTTCTTTTCTTTTTTTTTCTTTTTCTTTTTTTTTGTGGGGAGGGGTATTAGAGGGGAGATACAGTTCGCGTATTCTAAGCTAGACCGACGGGCCTATTTGGATCGTGTTCTAAACTAAGCAAGTCGTTGGGGTGGCCTAAAGTCGGTATCAACTCATACGCTGAGTTGGCGAGGGCCGGTATCGAATTAGAAACCTTGTGATTCCTAGTCGGACGCTATTTTAACGTGCTTGTGTGATTACGAGAATAAACTGCTGTTTTTTTTTTGTTTTTGTTTTTTTGTTTTGTTTTTTTCCTGTGCCAAAACATTTTTTTCTTTCACTGAATATATTTTTCATTGTTGCAAATGTAGACGTGATGAGAAAACAATTGATAAAATTTATAATCATTTCATCAGGTATTTATTATTAGCAACAATGCAAATACAATAGAAAGATATGAAAACACCTGGTCTTATCTTTTTTCGTTGATGCTTTTCATTCAACAACAAAAAGCCAAATTGATTGTTTGTTTGTTTTATTATTTTCTCTTCTTTCCAACACTATAGATATTTTTAAGATTGGCCTATAAATAGGCGATAAATTCCGAGCTGAACGGCTTAAGACTGCGAAATTTATTCACTAAAATTAAATTTTTATTGCTGGTAGTCGCTGTAACAAAAAGTCAAGCAGCGGACAATATTTTATGATCAACAGGAGTTGGTATACGGACAGTTTTGCAAATTGGGTGATTTTGGCTTAATTGATTAATTATATCTCTTGATCAGTAAAACTCAATAACCAAATTTGGCGTGTTTCTTAGTTGGAGGGATATTAATATGTATGCAAGATTTCGAATCAGTGTGACCTCCCGTTTTGAACTTATACGTCGACACGTACATACCAAAAACTTAGTATAGATAGATAGATATAAACAGACTGAGATAGATAGATAGATAGATATGAACAGACTGATAATAAATAATACAAATTATCCAGCCTCATCTCAAAAATTCAGAGAAATAGTGCAGATAACAATAAAGATGAGGACAATAGTCCGAATAATTCAAATAATACAAATTATCCAGCCTCATCTCAAAAATTCAGAGAAATAGTGCATACAACAATAAAGATGAGGACAATATCCGAATAATTCAAATAATACAAATTATCCAGCCTCATCTAAAATTCAGAGAAATAGTGCATACAACAATAAAGATGAGAACAATAGCCCGAATAATTCAAATAATACAAATTATCCAGCCTCATCTCAAAAATTCAGAGAAATAGTGCATAAAACAATAAAGATGAGGAAAGTCCGAATAATTCAAATAATACAAATTATCCAGCCTCATCTCAAAAATTCAGAGAAATAGTGCATACAACAATAAAGATGAGGACAATAGTCCGAATAATTCAAATAATACAAATTATCCAGCCTCATCTCAAAAATTCAGAGAAATAGCAATAAATTCTGTTGGAATTTCAGACAAGAGGCTTTTTGAATGTTCAATGGAAGTTTCGTAGTGGCATTGTGTACTTTAGTGTTTGAATGAAGAACACTTCAATCGAGCTAGACTGATGGAAAAGGTGGAGGGTACTTCGATGGAGACAGGATGATCAAAACAACTAAACTTCTTCTGATAAAGAACATCAATCCGTGTCTTATTTAGTTGAACTCTCTTCTCCTCCCCCTCCGACACACACCCTTGCCATCTCTCTCTCTCTCTCTCTCTCTCTCTCTCTCTCTCTCTCTTCTCTCTCTCTCTCTCTCTCTCTCTCTCCACTTCTTATCTTTGTTTTTCACTTCATGTTTTATCTAAACATAATACCAATATAAATGAGGTTTCATGTGCAAAAAATACTGAATGAATGAACGAACGAACACATACACACACACACACACACACACACGCACGCACACACACACTATATATATATATATATATATATATATATTTATATATTGTGGAGTAAAATGATGAAATTGATAAGACAATATATAGACAAATGTAGGCAAACACGAGATGTTACAATGGATGGAAATTTATTATTGGTCGTATTATCGATGTTCGAACATTTCGGTTTATATAGAAACCTTCTTCAGGACAATATGAAACAAATGAAAGAAAAAGGATTTTTATTGTAAAGAGAATGGTGGATATTATGAATGAATTGAGTTTGAAAAATATTTTGCAAAGTGAATTCAATTTGTTTTTAAAGTAAATAAATACGACCGGAGAATTTTAAAAAAATCATTTTGTAAGATTTCTAAGAAAAGGAATGTTCGACCTAGTTTAAATTTAGATGGACCCGATTAATATGTTGAGAATCTACAGGCTAGCTGCTTCTGAAACTGAATATGCAAATATATTTCACACTCTTTAATCACTCTCTTCACCCTCACAGAGAAACTAACATATATAATGAGGAGGTAATCAAGATATACATAGAGAGGGGAAAGTGACAGGCAGAATATGAAGTAAGAGACGGATCAGTATTTTACTTAATTGCAATTTACGACTAATTAGGACCAATTGAAATGGATTTTTTCAAACATAACTCAATTTCTAGAACTAAGGAATAATTTGATATGGATTTTATGTCATTAACTTAAATAGGAAAAAGACTTTAGCAAACAATCATTGATTCACTGATTTACTCAGCTTTAGTATAATAATAGATATTAGAATAATTGTAAACAATATATCCCCACCAAAATATTAATTTAGGAGGAACAGCCTGTCCTGAAAAGAGTTGCTCAAATGTCAAACTGGCAGGACTTGTTTTAAAAGTGTGACGAGACTGAAAGGCAGCCGTATGAACAAGTGGATTCCCAGCCCCACAAACAAAGCGCGTCAGGATATGTTTGGCCTGTGGCGAGCGGCTACGGATACTCGAACTCGCTACCTCCTCGTAGCTGAGGTGTTGATAGTAGATACCCAAATAAAGTATATCCGAATTTGCATAAGCGCAGCTGA
This sequence comes from Doryteuthis pealeii, assembly GCA_023376005.1. Classification (NCBI taxonomy): domain Eukaryota; kingdom Metazoa; phylum Mollusca; class Cephalopoda; order Myopsida; family Loliginidae; genus Doryteuthis; species Doryteuthis pealeii. The sequence goes on along the minus strand of CM042174.1, from coordinate 28,280,560 downwards.
ACGAGCAAAAATAAAGACAGACTGTCGGTAACAGGGCGAGTGAGGAAGAAAGTGTTTGGACGGCAAGTGAAATCTGACGACTGCTATTTGATGGGAGAGTGGCGTGTTCAGTTGGGAAAGGAATTGCATTTCGTTTGCTAGAGAGACTTTCAAAGAATTGATATCACCTTGAATTTTTGGACCCCTTCAAAAGAAAAAGACCACGTTATTTTATAAACAACTGATGCGAGAAAGACAATCGTTTAACAATGTTGATCTTTTTGTTTTTTGGGTTTTTTTTTTTTTTTTTTTTACAAAACATGCTTCTCCGTGCATATCTTCATATATTCTACAGCCAATGTCTCATGATTTGCACTTCTCAGCCACAAAAGATTTCATAAATGACCTCTGTTCAAGCTTGCTTTGGTTTGCCGCCATTTTGAATAGCCTCAAAACAAAACCTTTTACGGGATTAAAATCATTTTTGCTATAAACCAATTCAAAACAATGTAATGTTTACGCTTCTGGGGAAAAAATTCGGAGAAATCTTTTTTGTTTTTTTTTTTCAAAAAATTCTCCTTATTTATTGAAGGAGCCTCGTATAATTTTCGGAAGTAAAATGTTACTGTCCAGTAAAATTTAGGAGGTGAGTGAAATTAAGGAGATTAGTGTAGAGTGAATGTAACTATTACATTATAGATTAATGTAGACATTTCCTCTGCAGGATATTCTGGACAAGTACCAACATTATAAATATAAAAATGTAATAAGTTTGGGAACTTTTCTTTTTACACACACTCGCACGCACGACACATACACACACACACACACACACACACACACACACACATATAATAATATATATATATATATATATATATATATATATATATATATCAAAGCACATAGTGTTTTGTTTTTAGCTTCTCTTTTTGGCAAACGAGATGTCAAAACTTTAGTTGTAAGCAGTTTGAAAACTTGTTCAAAGTGTTTGTTTGTGCAGTCCGAGTACCAGTACTTTCGACCATCTTCGGTTATTTTCGAGGACGTAGGTGCTCATGTGTTGTGGAGTGGTATATATATATATATATATATATATATATATATTATATATATAAATTTTTAATAAAACCGAAGTGCACTAGCGTCCGCGAAAGTAACCGACGTTATTTGCGGTCCAGAATGTGACATTAAGAAAAGATCTTCAATAAACACCATGGGATCTAACTCAACGACCTGATGATTGCCCCTTGGCATGAAACCTGGGTAGCTGTTTATAATAAACATTGATCTATAAAAACTCAGCAAATTAAATAAATATTAGCTCTCACAATTTGTGATTGAGCACTGTATTTTCTTTGTTTCATCACAAAAAAAATTGTTTTATATATACCTATATATATATATATATATATATATATATATATATATGCAATGTTATGTCACTAATTTTCCGTTACTACAGTTTTATCAAAATATTTTATTCGTGATTTTAGATCTGGTCTGATAATTTAGCATTGAGCAAACACATTTCATATTCATTCTCGATTATATTATATTAAATTATATTATACTAGCAGGACTTGTAAATATACCTCATTATGATAATTTGATTATTACAACATTTGACATGTTTACTTAAGAACTACTGCCAAATAGATCAATATGTAAAAAATAAGATAATCTTTATTTAACTCTCTCTCTCTCTCTCTCTCTCTCTCTCCTCTTTCTCTCTCTCTCTCTCTCTCTCTCTCTCTCTTACACACACACACACAGATTCTCTCTCTCTCTCGCTCTTCTCTCTCTCTCTCTCTCTCTCTCTCTCTCTCTCTATCACACACACACACACACACACACACACACACACACTTCTTAAAGGGTTTCTTAAAATATTTACATTGATTTGCTCATAAAAATCTGAAGGAAGGCGTTTAAAATATCGACGTCAATTTGCTGACAAAAAGTGACAAAAACACGACTCAGAAAATATCTAAGTCGGAAAATTCGCCTGACGCTGACTTGCAAAGCATAAATTAAGACAGGGGTCGGGGACAACATAAGATTAAAATTACCAAAATGTATTCCGTAATTCACAATTTCAATATTACAAATAAAACAAACATATAACTTCTTTTTTATTTTTTTTATCTTAATTTTACGTTGGGCATTTAAGCGGCGCAAGACCATTTGAAATATTTCATTTTAAAATTGTCCAAAATAAAATGGGACTAATAAGAAATCTACGATTAAGCGACACCAGATAATCTGGATTTACATTTTTGTATTGCATCTCGAACGATTTTGGGCGGTCTCATTTTTAACCAGAAGATGTTGCAGGGTGATAACGGATGGAAGATTTAGGAACACCAGTATTAATATATAGAATAAAAGTATCTAAATTGAAGCTGTATAAAAGATAGAAATGAACAATGAATGGAACGTTATTCTTTTTCTGAATACAAGGTGTGTCATGTCATGAAAGTATTGGGATTGAAGCTGTATTTACCAAGGTAGAAATGAATAAGGAATGGAACGTTTTTTTTCATAATAAAAGTTGTGTAAAAAAGTACAGTAAATCTTGATACTTTTTTGACACAACTTGTATATATATATATATATAATATGATAAGTTGTAAAAACAAGGTTTGTTTAGAATGGCTTTTTGCCGATAATTTTTGGAGAATAAGTGCTTAATTGGAGTCGTACCTATTTAGAAATTAATTAATTAATAATGAATTAGGCGGAATACCTATTAAATGTATGGCTAAACAAATCGAGAAAAATCAATCTCTGTATGTACATTTCGCCTATTAGGCCTCATCAGCAGAGCTATAGATCGGAAGACGCCCTGTGCGTGATTTGAAACCGGACTGCCAAGCTGACAGGCCGATCCCATAACCTCAACACTAAACGAACTTCTTAGATTTTTATGATTTGTTTAGAGTAGGTTAACATCCATTTCTAGTGACTTTTATGACACGACGATATGATAAGTTGTAAACAAGGTTTGTTTAGTGTTGAGGTTATGGGATCGGCCTGTCAGCTTGGCAGTCCGGTTTCAAATCACGCACAGGGCGGTCTTCCGATCTATAGCTCTGCTGATGAGGCCTAATAGGCCGAAAATGTGACATACAGAGATTGATTTTCTCGATTTGTTTAGCCATACATTTAATAGTATTCCGCCTAATTCATTATTAATTAATTAATTTCTAAATTAGGTACGACTCCAATTAAGCACTTATTCTCCAAAAAAAATATATATATATAATATTTTTGTTATATATTTTTATATATATATATATTTTTTTTTAATATTTCTTTATAATTTTTATATTTTTATTTTTTTGTTTTATCTTCCTCCATACTTTTTCAGACTTATTCAATTCTCACAGTTTAATTTGTCTGACTACCATTCCTGAAGAAACCAGGCCTTGAAAAGTATTCTTTTTTCTCATTTGACTTCCTGTCGCCATGGTGACAGTCTTTAATGTATATATTTTGTAAGGGGAAAAATGTTTTAAGGAGAAAGATTTTTTCTGTTATGCAATTCAATTATTTTGATTTCCCATCTGATGAATTCTGGGAGCTTTATAAATCAACTTAGATTTATAAAAGCCCCAATTTTGGGTCAAATAAATTTATCATGGAATAACGGTGTTGAGTTTTTCCTTCTTTTCAAAGATAAATTTTCTCTGTATATATAATCAAAAAGTTTATTATACATTGAGCTCTCTGTAGTGATTTAAAGTTCACTGTATTTATACATACTGGATCATACAATAATAATACAGTGTGTCTTTAGAAATCACATATAGAATCATCCCTTACTACCAAGTTTTGGATACCTCTCATATATAATATATATATATATATATATATATATATATATATATATATATATATATATATATATATATTATTTGACCTCCGATTAAATTATATATTTGACCTCCGATTATATTATATATATATACATACATACAATATATATATATATAATATGTGTGTGTGTGTGTGTGTGTGTGTGTGTGTGTGTGTGTGTGTGTGTTTGGCATTAAAAGTTTTTCCCAATATATAATATATATTTATAATATATTTAAGGTGTGTCATAAAAGTATCTAAATTGAAACTGTATTTACCAAGATAGAAATAAACAATGAATGGAACTTAATTCTTTTCATAATGCAAGGTGTTGTAAAAAGTACCAAAAATGTTGACACTTTGTTACACAACTTGTACATATATATATATATATATATATATATATATATAATATTATATAATATAAAAAAATAAATATATAAAAGGTTTTACATATCTATTTATTAGGTGACAATGTTTCAAATGCATTTGAAACATATTCACCTGATGATTGCATCGCATGAAACTTATATGGTCGTGAATGTTCCTTTGTCACTAATAATACTGATATAGCATTTATCAATCATTGTACTAATTATAGTATATATATCTATTCGTGTTCTTTTTATTATGATAAGTATAATAACAGCTTATTATAATTGAGCACTCTACTAATAATACTGCGTTTGGTACGCCCATTCCAGCAAAAGCTGAAACGGTGACCATCTCACACTATAGTATATATATATAATATATATATATATATATATATGTGTGTGTGTGTGTGTGTGTGTGTGTGTGTGTGTTTGTGTGTGTGTGTGTGTGTGGAGGGGGTGTTTGCATCAGTGTTCTTAAAGGTAATCAGTCACCTTAAGAGATGCAAATATTGGCGCTAAACCAAAACCTAAAGAACTGACATTGTCGACATCTTTGCAATCCTCCAATGCCAAAATAGAATGACTCGCTTACAAGAAATAATGTCTACATTAAAAATTCACGAAAGGAAGACTCTTCTCATCCAAATATATTTTTTCTTTATTAAGCTTCCTCGCCGGTGAGACGCCACCATTTCTCTTATATATATATATATATATATATATATATATTATTATAATTTATATATATATATTATATATATACTAGCCAATATATGCACCCTCCGGGTGCAAGCATTTCAGTTTTAATATAATAAAATATCATGTTAAATTAGAAAGGCTAATGAAACTGAATAAGAATGCAGATAAAAAGATTTGGAACAGAGTTGGGTATGATTGAAAAATAGAACAACTTTGAAACTAACTGTTCCACCATTTTCCATTACTCCCGTCTTTCAAGTGGTAAATTTCCCTAATTTAACTATTTAGTTAAAATAGGAAGAAAAGAATAAAATTACAGTTATTTCTTTATGTTAATAGATTTCTGTTAAGATTTATCCCGAGAATTTTGCTCATATTTATTAAGATAAAACCAAACAATTAGAAATCAATAATACTAAGCACATATTTATTAAAATCAAATTTTAATATCAATATGCAAATTAGCCTTCCCGTTCACACTGTAAACCGCTATTTCGTTGAATATAAAATATATTGCATGTTGTTAGTATGTAGATATTGTTAACAGTATTAATGATGTCAAACAATTTTATTAATAATTGAGGTTTAAATAAAAAATAAAATCATGGAGAATATGATGTAAATAACAAAGGGAATTGTGACTTGAATAGTAATATAGTTTCGGTTACAGACATACAAACCCACAATCTCCATATTAATAATATATATAATATATATAATATATATATATATGTTGTGTGTGTGTGTGTGTGTGTGTGTGTGTAAGGTGTGACATAAAGTATCGAGATTGAAGGTTATATTTACCAAAGAAATGAACAATGAGTGGAACGTTATTTTTTTCAAATATAAGGTGTGTCAAAAAGTACAAAAAATGTCGATACTTTTTTGACACATAGTCAAAATTGACACATGGTTTGACACATCTTGTAAATATATATAATATATATATATTATAATATATATAATAATATATATATATACCAAACCATCTACATGCCACATAGTCAAAATATGACACATGGTTTATTTCTTAAGCAGAGTTTAACAGAGTTTTCCTTCTCCTAGACTGGTTTCCTAACCAAGGTTAAAGAGCGTGGCCCGGCCTACTATTTTCCCCATAGCCGAAGGGAGAATAGTTGGGTGCATTCGTTTCCGAAGTGTACTGGCGATATGTGAACTGCAAACGTTAGGATAGCGTAGACATTGAGACAACGGAGATTGGAAACTGTTAGTTTCTCGTTCTATATGGATGGCCCTTAAACAAGGGTCGCATATGCGTATGTCTATGTCTTACGCTATCCTAACTTCGATATATATGATCTATCACTGGTATTGGGTGTTATTTTATTTCATAGATAACCAATCCCATAATAAAAGATGTTTGTCGCCCTGTCGGCTGGGGCGTTAGAATGCATCGACTGCCACCTCGCAGAGGGGTAAGACTCCCCCAATGGGGCCACCTGTTGGCCGTGGGTGGCGACCCATGATGCTTAAGGATAGAGCTCAGGTGGATGAGCAGTTCATGACATGCAATACTCCACTTTGGCCCTATCTTGGGCTAGACGGGCGGTCGGAGAGGCCCCCTCCGATCAATCGGCTGGTCACGTCAAGCCCTAGCACCTATATGATTGCCCCAACCTTATTGCCCTTATGGCAAGCACCAACCCCTTTTTATCATATGGGTGCTAGAAGGTGGTGACTGCGGGTCTACATGTCCTGGGAATGACGTTAAACTCTATCTGATGGTGAGGTTCCAGTTTTGGAGGTTTGGGAAATGTGGAGCACCCCTTCATCACCATTGCTCCCTGGTCCACTCTGACCCGGTGTGGTAGTACCTGTTAGAGTCCCATCTATGGGTTAAATAGAAAAATGTATTTATAAAAAAAATTGTATTATCCATTAAGAATTGATTTATTTCAAAACTTTATCGGCATTAAATGACCCACTGAGGTTGATATGCCGTAAAACAAACCAAACCAAACCAAACCAAAAGATGTTTGTAACAACCTTTTGGCCACTACATACGATACTGATGATTATTTTCAGAAAGTAAGGATGTGCTGGTCTTTTCCGTTTTTTTATTTTTTCTCCAAATATCATTTTGAAATTTGTTTATTTTGAATATATATATATATAGTGCTTAATGATATATTTATTTCGTCTTTCCGTTTACAATGTTGCTTTGATAAAGACCTCTTCATATGGTCGAAACAGATTTCTGTCAGCAAAACTTTTAACATCTTGTTGTTTTTTCTACAAACTTTCTACACACACACACACACTCACACACACACACACATACACACACACACACACACATACAACACACACAAATATATATATATATATATAATATATATATATATATTATGGGAAGAAATGGCATTAATATTCAAATATTCAAAGTTCAATTTCCCATTTAAATAAATGTATTGAATATGAAAAATCTGTTTGAATAATTACTACAAAATTCAGACAAAATATAAAAATATTGATTAATATTTTAAGTACCACTAAAATTAAATAATGATACATTGTACAGTGAGAGATGCCTTCCAAAATTATTCACCCCCCGCCTTTATGGAAATTCTTAATTGCTCTATGGTAATTGTATTATTTTCTTTTTTAACTTGACATTTAATACAAATTTGAAAATGAAAGTATTGGCTTGGTTTTTACAATTACCATAGAGCAATTAAGAATTTCCATAAAGGCGAGTGGTGAATAATTTTGGAAGGCATCTCTCTCTGTACAATGTATCATTATTTAATTTTAGTGGCACTTAAAACAAGATAAGCTTGGAACTGCTGGAGAAGTAAGGAAGAACTCATAAGCGATGTTCTCTTATGGCCTCTTACAAATGGACAAACCATTGTTAGCCGAAATGAGCAGGTTCATACCTTTCCCAAGAGTATTAGTCCAAAAGTGAACATAATAGTACAACTGGAGTTTGAACGCGTTTACTACAATGCCACATTTGTCTGATTTTTTTTAGATGAAACTTGATAATTAGTATTATTTGTATTATTCAGACTATTGTCCTCATCTTTATTGTTATCTGTACAACATTTCGGCCTTCTTCAGGTATTTCTTGTCATAATCAGGAGCCATCAGAAGGTTCCCGAAGTTCAAAAAGAAGGCTCCAGTTCTGTAGAAGTACCTCTTCATTGACATTACTCCCAGGTTCACTCTAACTCAGAGTGGTAGTACCTGTTAGGGCCCCATTTATGGAACAGATAATTCTGTTTAAAAATTGTTAATACTAGCAAGAATGTGTAAGTATTTAAGTTTTTATGTAATGAAATAAATTAAATAGCTGACCAGTAAAAATCCACACTCACCAGCTCTGTATGTACACTATATGCCACTATGAGGACTACACTTCAAACCTTCTAAAAAGTTCGAATTCGCTCTCTACGATGTCGCAAAGCAACACGATACTCATGACGCTATGAGGACTCCCCTTTGAGGATTAAGGTTACACAGTCGAAGCAAGTAGGCCAATAATTTTGACCTGTTAGCTGTTTGTTTGATTTTTTTTTGGTGTTATTGATTGAAAAAATATTCTTGGTGTAATAAGTCGCGTCACAGGATATTTGTTTGTTATAAGAGTTCTTAAATGAAATCCTATTATAATATAGTGTTTTTCTTTTCTTGTGACAATTTGAATGGCTAAGCCTCTTAAATTCTTATCTGCTATGTTTGGAGTTGAGTTCGTTGACAAAATTAGCATTATTAAATTTGGCTTGGCTAAGAATATCTTTCTCTTCTTTTTTGCCAAACAAAATATAGTACATACTGAAGTTTTATATATATATATATATATATATATATATATATATATATATATATATATATATGTGTGTGTGTGTGTGTGTGTGTGTGTGTGTATTACATAACTGTGTTATCACTCTTGGTGGTCGATTGGTGTTATCATACGTATGATGAAAAAGAAAAAATATATACGTTACATATATATATAGTCATCCACAGACACGTGTTTCGACTTATAAAGTCTCTTCAGTGTGGCTAGACATTTATAAACTATCTACTGACGGGATTGAAACCCGATCGGTTCAATGTCAGTCAGACATCTTAACCTCCAGGCTGTCATCACCTAAAAAATGTGAAGGGGATTTTAACTGTTTTAATACACACACATATATATATATATTACCTTATATACATATATATTTACCATATGTATACATTATATATATATACCATGTACGTTATATATATAACACACACATATATATATACCACATTATATATACGTTATATATGTATATATATATATATATATATATATATATAATATATATATGTTATATATAGACATATACGTTATGATGGCAGCAAACTCGTGTTCAAGTATTGCCATTGCTTGATATATATTTTTAAAAAAGCACGTGGTGTAATGGTTAAAGTCATGGGAAATGGACTCGTCGCCCCGAGTTCAAATCCTGGACGTGGTAATTGCATTTCACTTAGCGCTAATGCCCTTGGGAAAGGTATGAATCCTACTCTCCTTCCAGCTACGGGTAAATGGCAGGGCAGACTGGGTTCTTTAACCGTGGCTAGGTAACCAGTCTAGGAGAAGGAAAACTCTGAATTCAAACCTGTTAAACTCCGCTTTAAAAATTGACCACGTGTCGTATCCTGCTCGTGCGGAGGAGTTGGTAAATATATATATATATATATATATATATATATATATATATATATATATATTATATCTTATTCATACTGTCGGATTAATTTCCATTTTATTTTCACATATATATATATATATATATATATATATATATATATATATATAAGAAAAAAGTTTAACAGTTCAAAGAATATAACGGTGAGCTTCAAAAAGTTCAACAATGAGCTGCATAAAAGTGGCTCTTTAGTCCTGCCAAAGTCTTGCACATCTTCCCACATTTACAGGTAATTCCAGGGAGCACAGGGTATTTTATTAGTCCATCCCACCGATTCACAGCGGGATTCCCTAATAAAATACCTTAAAATATAAAATAAAATACATATACGTTATACACATACACGCACACACACACATAGACCAGTTGTCACACCAAGGTTAAAGAGCCCAGTCTGTCCTACCATTTACCCATAGCTGGAAGTAAAGAAGTTGGATGAATAACTTTTTCAATGGTAGGGATGTAATGGTTTGGTTTGGTTTGTTTTGTTTTACGGCATATCAAGCTCAGTGGGTCATTTAATGCGATAAAGTTTTGAAATAAATCAATTCTTAATGGATAATACAATTTTTTTTATTAACACATTTTTCTATTTAACCCATAGATGGGACCCTAACAGGTACTACCACTCCGGGTCAGAGAGGACCAGGGAGCAATGGTGATGAAGGTGTGCTCCATATTCCCCAAACCTCCAAAACTGGAACCTCACCATCAGATAGAGTTTAACGTCATTCCCAGGACATGTAGACCCGCAGCCACCGCCTTCTAGCACCCATATGATAAGAAGAGGTTGGGGCTTGCCATAAGGGCAATAGGGTTGGGGCAATCATATAGGTGCTAGGGATTGACGTGACCAGCCGATTGATCGGAGGGGGCCTCTCCGACCGCCCGTCTAGCCCAAGATAGGGCCAACGTGGAGTATTGCAGGTCATGAACTGCTCATCCACTTAAGCATCACGGGTCGCCACCCACGGCCAACAGGTGGCCCCATTGGGGGAGTCTTACCCCTCTGCAGAGGTGCAGTCGGTGCATTCTAACGCCTCAGCCCACTGGGCGGAGGGATGTAATGATTAGCAAGCATATATATATATATATATATATATATATATATATATATATATATCTGGTAGATACATTACTACTGAATAGTGTTTTTTAAAAACAAACTTCAGACCGCATGTGTTTTCATTACGTTCTCTTTTCCACATTCATTGCATAAATATTAAGAATATTTTCATACTAAATGGTTTTAAAGAACATTGAATTGTTAAAAAAATATATTCCATTTTGAAAGGAATTTTGTCAGACTTTTATTTTGAAAAATAGTTTTCTTTTTTGATAAATGAGGTTCGATCTTCAACATAATGGTGGTGGCATTGAACTGTCTGTTTGTATTATTAGATATACAATTGTGCTTGAAGTGATAATTGTATTATCTTATTATAATGGAGATTGTGTGTTTTTCTGTCTGTAACCGAAACTATATTACTACTCAAGTCACAATTCCCTTAATTATTTACATCAAATTCTCCATGATTTCATTCTTTTAAACCTTCAGTTATTAATAAAAATTGCTTTACATTATTAATACTGTTGACCATATCTACGTACTAATAACATGCAATTGTATTTATATATACAACAAAATAGCGGTTTACAGTTTGAACGAGAAGGCTAATTTGCATATTGATATTTAAAATTTTATTTTAATAAATATGTGCTTGGTATTATTGATTTCTAATTGTTTGGTTTTATCTTAAGAAATATAAACAACAATCTCGTGGATAAATCTTAAAAGAAATTTATTTACAAGAAGAAATAACTGTAATATTATCCTTTACTTCCTATTTTAACTAAATGGTTAAATTGGGAAAATTTACCAATGTAAGAGGGGAGTAATGGAAAATGATGGAATAGTTAGTTTCAAAGTTGTTCTATTTTTCGATTATACCCCCTCTGTTCCAAATCTTTTTATCTGCATTCTTATTCAGTTCCATTAGCCTTTCTAATTTGATATGATATTTTATTATATCAAAACTTAAATACTTGCACCCGGAGGGTGCATATATTTGCTAGTATATTTAAATATAGATATGATCAAAAGTGAACTTTCAAATAAATAAAACAAAAGAAAAATAAAATAAATTCAATATATATATGTGTGTATTTGGGCAGCATTCTTTCATTTATACATGTAGAATTAAACAAAAGGCACATCTCCTGTTTAACAATTATATTTTTGATCTTTTCTAATTTTCTGGCCAACTTTTTAATATTTGGATGGAATTGGTGGATAAGTCCACCAAAGTTCAGTTCCCGATTACTAGGGAAATAAAATTGTTAAACAGGAGATGTGCCTTTTGTTTAATTCTACATATATATATATATATATATATATATATAATATATATATATATATATATATATATATATAAAGTCATTCACAGACACCGTGTTTCGACATTTCACGTCTCATAAGTGTGGCTAAACACAGCAACTAACTCCGACAAGGAGCGAAACCCGACTTACTGAATGTTGTAGCTTCGGTTCTGAGCAAATATCAAATAATGTTCAATAGTAATGTGAAGTAATAATCGAAACGAAATGTTGTCATAGATGCAGTGCCACATCGGGATAGTGATCTTGCTAGGAAAAAATCAGAAATCATCAATAAGTTAAAATTGGTTGATTTCAAAACATTTTTGATAGCATTTTTGGATTTCATGGACAAAAAAAAACACAATTTCTAGTAGTAGTGAAGCTATAGATCTCATTTTACAATTTAGATTACAAAAATCGCCATTGTTCGCCAACCCCATCAAATCTGGAGAGCTAAAAATCGACATTACTCTGCCATTTTTGGAATTGGAAGGTCAAATTTTTGGGTTCGCCTAATGTTCATTCAGAAAAATTGAAGAGGGTTGGAGACAATTTTACTTTTTTCTGGATGATCTGACATGGAATTACCCATATATATATATATATATATATGGGAGGCATAACATAACATAACCCTGGTTTAACCTAGGGCACATATACATACCCCTCTTTCCACATTTTTTCCCCACTCTCTGGTTTACCCCATTTGTTCTTAACAAATTCTTTCCATTTCTGACTTTTAATTGTCAACCGGTGTAAATACTTGAAAAAGTACCGGTCGAAAAGGCCTTCGTGTCCCCTTTTATTTTATTATTTTAATTCATAATAAAATATTACCTCCCCATTTTACATATGATTCCTCTACTTTTAGTAGTTTACAAATTTGCATGTACCAAACACCTATTTATATATATATATATATATATATATATATATATATATATGAAGATGGGATGGATGTAGCAGAATTCGATAGCATGAGGTAGTTAAAAGGATAGTGAACAAGAAATGATAACTCAAAACAAATCTAAGAGTTGAAATATTTCGTCCGATTTATACGGACATCCTTTCAATAAAAATCTTTGACTGAGGATGTCCGTATAAATCGGACGAAATATTTCAACTCTTAGATTTGTTTTGAGTTATCATTTCTTGTTCACTATCCTTTTAACTACCTCGTGTATATATATATATATATATATATATAAGAAGAAAATGTTTTAAAAATATAACAAACACAGGATGTTATGATTAGGGGAAACAATTTTATGTGTCAATACTTAAGCATTTCGGTATATTGTACCATCTTCAGGACACTGTTAAGTAATGTTTATGTGAGGGACAAAATGAAAGATGTTAAGTGTATAGTGAATGTGTGAATATGATGTTATTAACCGTTAATTTTTATATGCGCGTTTATTTACGAAAGCCAATGACGTGATCAATGCATATATATATATATATATATATATATATATATATGCATATATATATATATATATATATATATATATATATTATATAGTCTGATAACCGAGAAACTAAAAGCCACCTAGCGCCTTTGAGTCTGTGTCTACGCTATCCTAACTTATATCTATATATGCTCTATTGATATTAAGCACTCTTTACTTATAAATATTAGCAAACGACATTATTGATATATATATTTCAAGAAACTGGCTGTGAGCGGCTTCAAGTAGGCTGAGACATTGCCAACGTTTTATCAAGCAAATATAAATCAATTTTAATTGCAATAAATAATAAATATATTCAAAATTAAGAAGGCAATAAAAACTATCTATTCACTTCGGAGCTCAATCTATTGGACCATGTGACCTTTAGGCACCCCTTTTGCGATCTCGATTCGTGGGGACATTTTTTCCATTTACACCGTCAAAATCCGGTTAATTGTTAACAGACGATTTTTAGCGTGTTTTTTTTTTAAATCTAACACCTAATCTGAGCCCTAACCCTAACCCCTAACCCTAACCCTAACCTCTAACCCTAACCTCTAACCCTAACAAACAACCGGATTTTGGCGGTGTAAATGAGAACATTGTCCCCACGAATCGTGATCGCAAAAGGGGTGCCTATAGGTCATATGGTCTTTTCTATTCAAATAAATTCCTATTATTATTGTAATCTGAGTCCTTATACTCAATTATAATGAACTAACTATCAGTTTCTATATTTTGCTCAGGTGTGTTATGCGTAGAAAAAGCAATGGTAGGGGAGTCGCTGTGAGCAAAGTAGACAGTACAGCGGGACATTTTTTTTTAATTATTTCGCATCAGACTGGAAACTGCTAAACAGATACTCTCGATACATCAAAAGGAGAAATGACAATGTTCAAATTTGGCGCATGCCACGTAACATTACGTTAGTGCGTCTACCTGGTGCACCCGGTACGCATTTATGTCTGCTATTTATGTCCGGTATTAACTGAACTTTCCAGTCGTGTATTCATCAAATGAAATATGATATCTATTGTATAATTTTGACTTAGTGGCCATGATGGTTGCCAGCCAACACACGTCAGGCAAGCAGTGGTCAAGTTGTGAAGACAGCAGTTTGGCCAACTGGATTTGTAATTCTTGCCAGTTGTCTAATCAATTGACCAGTAAGACTAAAAATGGCGCCAAAAAGCCGATATGGCCGTCAACTATTTTCAATAATTCATCTTTGCAGCCGTTCACCACAAAACGAATGAATAGCAGCTTCTACTGGTGTGAAATAGATTCTTGCCAGAATTGTTAAAAATGAGACCCTCCAAATCGACCAAGATGGAATGCAAAAATGTAAATCGTTATTATCTGGTGTTGCTTATCCGTCAAATTCTTATTTCTTATGCGTGTTGTCACCTTATCTAAATAACGGACCATTCCGTGTTTATCATAGAGAAAGAAAAGGTAAGAAAAAGAACATACTAAGCAGAAAAAATATAATAAGAAAGAAAGAAAGGGAGATAGCAGAGAAAAGATACAGTGAGCGCGCGGAAGCGATAATGCTAATATGTTTCAATTGAACATAACATGGGAAAATATGAAAAGAAGGAAAGAAAGGAAAAAAGA
>CM042174.1:28202982-28260482 GCA_023376005.1 Doryteuthis pealeii | reverse complement strand
GTTTAATGTCTTGTTTTTAGTTAGCAGTTTTTGAGGCAGGAGACCGGGACGCACTTCCTCATAAATTACCTTTTTATTTTTGTTATATCTATTTAAATAATTTGTATTCCTCTTTTTTGTGGGTTTTTTAGGTAACTGACGGACTAAAGTTGTATCAGATCCGAGAAAAACCAAAATGGAAATCTGTTGGGGCATGGAATATCTTGCATTATTACCAATCCTTTTGTTCGTTCTCTTCTTTTGCAACTATTTCTTGCGTCGACTGACCGTCGGAGGTTACAGCCGCAAATATGTCCTCATTACAGGATGTGACTCCGGTTTTGGCAACCTGTTGGCCAAACGTCTGGACTCGATGGGTCTAAATGTCTTTGCCGGTTGTCTAACAGAAAAAGGAATCTCAGATCTACAAGCCAATTGTTCAGACAAAGTCAAACCAGTCTTGTTGGATATCACCAAAGCAAAAGATATTGAAAGAGTGGTAAAATTTGTCAGGAAGGAATTACCACAAAACAGAGGTATTTATTCATTTATGTATTGTAGCCACTAGCATTAACGTCGTCTGCTAGGAGTTTTAAAAGCGAATTAAATTCCTACCATAAAATAAACTGAACCCTTATTTTATGTCCGTGTTTTTCAATAAATGTTTTATTTTTCTTGCACCCGTTATTTTTACAATACTAAATATATTTTTTTTTATTCTTTAACAAATAAAGAAAATATATTTAGTATTGTAGGGTCTAGCATTAATTTCGTCTGCTAGGAGTTTTAAAAAGCGAATTAAATTCCTACCATAAAATAAACTGAACCCTTATTTTATGTCCGTGTTTTTTTCAATAAATGTTTTATTTTTCTTGCACCCGTTATTTTACAATACTAATATATTTTTTTATTCTTTAACAAATAAAGAAAATATATTTAGTATTGTAGGGTCTAGCATTAATGTCGTCTGCTAGGAGTTTTTAAAAGCGAATTAAATTCCTACCATAAAATAAACTGAACCCTTATTTTATGTCCGTGTTTTTTCAATAAATGTTTTATTTTTCTTGCACCCGTTATTTTACAATACTAAATATATTTTTTTATTCTTTAACAAATAAAGAGAATATATTTAGTATTGTAGGGTCTAGCATTAATGTCGTCTGCTAGGAGTTTTAAAAGCGAATTAAAAATAATTAGATCTATTATTTAAGGTCAAACTTTGTCTAAATCGATAAGGAGTAACATAATGACCATCATTAAAAAAGAAAAATATTATTACAATATGCAATTTATTTTTAATACATTTTATACATTAAAAATCGTCCGAATTTTGACAAAAAGTTACGTTGAATTTATTTTGATTTATCGTGTTCAATAATGGTTTTAAAATATTTTTAAAATACTTATAAACATTTCTTTTTAGAAATAAGTAAAGCGTTACTTTAAATACATATTCATTAAATATTACTGAAATTTTACTCACTCGTTTTTAATTCCCTGATTTTTGGTAAATTATTTTCTGTAGGGGGTGGGGCTAAAGTCATTTTGTCAAAAACGCATTTTAGGCTCAGTTTGCCAGTCCCTAATGTATGGCTAGTTTTTTTTTTAAAGATATGTGATCTGGGTTCAAGCCTCCTTAGAAGCTATTTCATTAAACAATTGAAAAGTGGATCGAGTTTGATTTAAAAAAAGAGTCTTAAGATGAAAATAGTGTTTAAAATAATAATGAAGAGTGTATCGACCCAAACTGTTGGGATAAAAGTTTGTTTGTTTGTTTGTTTGTTAATTTGCATAATGATTTTAACAAAATTGGGTTTAATAAATATTTATATGCTATTACTGATTTCTAATAGTATCATGTTATTCTCAAACATATTAAAAGCAATACTGTATATAATTTCATATAGAAATCAATTAAAATAACATTAAAAATAAGTGTGATATCTTTATATTAATTCTTATTTAATTTCATTAGTCTTTGTTTTGTTTATTTGTTTAATCTATTGATTTTAACGGCATATCAACTCGTCTGGGGTTATGTCATGCCTAACGGTTAGGAAGTAATACATATTGTGTATTTATATTTATACTTTTTAGTAATTGTTTTTAAAAATGTGTTAGCATTATTGGGGATTATGTTGTATGGTATTGATTTGTTTCATGTCTATATTCTATGGTATAATTTTATTTCCCTCAAAAAAGAGAGAATATCCTCCATGTTGACATCTTCAAACAGATCTTTCATATTGTTTGCTTTAAAATAACGGTTTATGATGTGAGCAAAAAACCTGCATTCCATGAATAAGTGTTTAACTGTCAAAAGTATTTGACATGTTTCACATTGTGGTTGTTGTTCTTGTTTGAGTATATTGGAGTGCGTTAGTCTTGTGTGACCAATGCGTAATCGGGACACACTGACTTGTTTCAAACTCCCAACTGGGAGGTCCAGTGAGCTTCGGCCTCTGGATAAGGTGCTGTTAATTAATAGCGTCGATCCCAGGGAGCCATCCCCCAGGCAACACCTGCCCCCTTGACTTAAAGGGGCAGGGCTGGGTTTATTGCCCAGCGCCTAAGGCGCCCACCTTGAGAGGCAATGCCGAAGGGATCGACGCAATTTTTGTTCTTTCCCACCCATCAGCTTCGGCTTGTGGGTGGGCCCACGTTAAAACGGAGCCTTGTGCCCAGTCCATACAGGTGGGGTATGCGACAAATAAACTGACTTGTTCAAGGCAACATTTACAAGATAGACCAAATAAGTAATAAAATTATAGTAACTAGGAGGACCTGTGGATATACCACATTATGATAATTCAATTAATACATTTCATATGTTTACTTAAGAGCTATAGCAGAATAGTTCAATATGTAAAAAGTATAATGATATTGATTTAACTCTCTCTCTCTCTCTCTCCTCTCTCTCTCTCTCTCTCTCTCTCTTCTCTCTCTCTCCTCTCTCTCTCTTTATGTTTACTGCAGCAGAAATATTATTGACTTCAAAATAACTTTATCTAATAATAAAATGACATTTTTTTTTTTTACTGGTGCACCAACTGTGTTAAACTTCAATCTTTAATTAGGAAAAACCTGCTTTGATAATCAGCATTCAAAATCTTGATTAAAAAAAAAATTATTATCAAAGCAACAGCACGTACCCCCCTTCTCTCTCTCTCTCTCTCTTCTCTCTCTCTCTCTCTCTCTCTCTCTCTCTCTTTCCTTCTTTTCATATTTTCATTATGGTTGATTGAAACAGATTAGCGTTATCACTTCTGCGCTCTCACCCCTCCTATCTTTCCCCTACTCTGTTTCTTCCTTTCTTTCTTATTATATTTTTCTGCGTAGCGTGTCCTTTTTATTCCATTTCTTTCTTTATGATAAAAACGGAATGGTCCATTATTTAACTGAGGTGACCACACTCATAAGAAATAAGAATTCGGCGGATAAGAACCACCAGATAATAAGGATTTACATTTTTTGCTTTCCATCTTGGACGATTTGGACGGTCTCATTTTTAACTAGAGGGTGTTGCAAGATGATAACGGTCGTACAATTAAGGGATGCGAGTATTAATATATAGATAATGAAGAGTGTGATAGGGGAAAATGGAAGTGAATCCGACGGTATGTAATATAGTGAACAATTTGAAAAAACACAGGTTCAATAAAATGAGTGATATTTATTCAGCCAACGCTGCAGTGTTTCAATGAGTTTAGTAGATTTTCTTCAGGGCTTTTGTTGATGTAAGGAAAAATAAAAATTTATCACAGATAGTAAGGAGACTGTGAGAGTCTTTTGTTGATCAGTCTGTTTAAAAATGTTTGAATGAAGAATTAACGCTTTTAGAAATTATTTGAAAATTATGAACGCTGAGATAAATGGTTTTGAAGATGACATCGAACATTCTCTTACGTTGTGTGTGTGTGTGTGTGTGAGTGTGTGTGTGAGAAAGAGAGAGAGGGGGGAGAGGGGGAGAGAGCATGTATGAAAATGAGAGTAGATAATCGCTTTCATTGTGTGTTCGTCTATGTGTGTTCGTGTGTGTATGTGTGTGTGTGTGTTGTGTGTGTGTGTGTGGTGTGTGTTATTTATTTGTTTTATCTATTTGTCTTTATTTTAAGTACGTGACGAGAAGTGTGTGTGTGTGTGTGTGTGTGTGTGTGTGTGTGTAAAATTTATAGTTAAATTGTAATTATTATTACTAGCAAAATATATGCAACCTCCGGGTGCAAGTATTTAAGTTTTTAATGTAATAAAATATCGTATTAAATTAGAAAGGCTAATGAAACTAAATAAGAATGCAGATAAAAAGATTTGAAACAGAGGGGTATAATCGAAAAATAGAACTACTGAAATTTACTCTTCCATCACTCTCGTCTTTCATTGTTCTTTTTTCTAATTTTAAGTATTTAGTTAAAATAAGAAGTAAAGAATAAAATGACAGTTATCTTTCTTGTTAATGGATTTCATTTAAGATTCATTGAAGAGATTTTGCTTATATTCATTAAATAAAACCAAACAGTTAGAAATCAATAATACTAAGCACATATTTTTTAAAATTACATTTTTAATATCAATATGCAAATTAGCCTTCCCGTTCACACTGTAAACCGCTATTTTGTTGTATATATAAATATAATTGAATGTTATTAGTATGTAGATATGATTAACAGTATTAATAATGTAAATCAATTTTATTAATAATTGAGGTTAAAATAAGGATAAATTCATGGTGAATGTGACGTCAATTACTAAGGGAATTGTGACTTGAGTAGTGATTTAGTTTCGGTTACAGACAGAAAAACACACAATCTCCATTATAATAAGATTATGATATTTATTGAATTTATTTTGTAATTGTAGATTGTACAAAGAGAAAAAAATGTTGTAAATTTGTTTGTTACTTTGTAAATTTCGGTGTTGATATATATATATATCATTTACTTGTTATATTTAATTTACTTATTTATTATTTTTACTTTCGTTTGTTTGTATATTTATTAGTCATTTAATATACATATATTTATACATACATACATATACATATACATACATACATGTATATATGCATATATATGCACACATATATATACACATACATATGTATATATAATACATAAGTGTTGAGGTTTTATAGAAACGTGAAAAAAAAGTCAGTGTGTGTGTGTGTGTGTGTGTGTGTGTGTGTGTGAAAGAAGAAAATGTAAGGAGATATTGTATCAATGTATTGAAATTTAGATAGATAGATAGATATGAACAGACTGAGATAGATAGATAGATAGATAGATAGATATGGACAGATTGAGATAGATAAATAGATCGATAGATATGAACAGACTGAGATAGATAGATAGATAGATAGATAGATAGATAGATAGATAGATAGATATGAACAAACTGAGATAGATAGATAGATATGAACAGACTGAGATAGATAGATAGATAGATAGATAGATAGATAGATATGGACAGATTGAGATAGATAAATAGATAGATAGATAGATAGATAGATAGATAGATAGATAGATAGATAGATAGATATGAGCAGATTGAGATAGATAAATAGATAAATAGATAGATAGATATGAACAGACTGAGATAGATAGATAGATAGATAGATAGATAGATAGATAGATATGCACACACTGAGATAGATATGAACAGACTGGGATAGATAGATCGATCGATAGATAGATTGATAGATAGATAGATAGATAGATAGATAGATAGATAGATAGATATGAACAGACTGAGACAGATAGATAGATAGATAGATAGATAGATAGATAGATAGATAGATAGATAGATATGAACAGACTGAGATAGATATGAACAGACTGGGATAGATAGATCGATAGATAGATAGATTGATAGATAGATAGATAGATAGATAGATAGATAGACATGAACAGACTGAGATAGATAGATAGATCGATCGATAGATAGATAGATAGACAGAATAAAAGTTTCGATTTATTGAGTGTTTACAGTATTGTTATTACTATGATGATGATTTCTATAGTAGTTTTGCTGGAATGATTAGTGAGAGAGAGAGAGAAAGAGAGAGAGAGAGAGAGAGAGTGTGTGTGTGTGTGTGTGTGTGTGTGTGTGTGTGTGTGTGTGTGTGTGTGTGTGTGTGCAAAAAATTTATAGGGAAATTTATATATTATTATTGTTAAAATGATTGGTTTAATTGGTAAAATACAATACTTTATTTATTGTGTGCTGAAAGTTTAAAGAAAAACCGTACTACATGATGAGTGAGTGTCTGTGGGTGTGTGTATGAAAATTATTAATAATAATTTAGTTATAATTAAAGGAAAATATGTGTATAGAAAACTAAGTGTAATGTTGATTAAATAGTAATGTCGTAATTAAATAGTAATGTTGTCCATAAAGTCAGTGTGCACTTTAAAATTATAAATTCATTAAAGTTCAAACAGATTTTATGGATAATATGTACTATAAAATTGTCAGGCCTCCTGTTTTTGCTTAGCCATGATCACCATTGCTGTTTTTAAATTGGCAAATCAATTTAGATATTTTACCCCTCTCCCTCCATGTTTAAAATAATTTTTTTTTATTGAATTTGTACAAATTTCAATAAACTCAAATTTCGAATATTTACTGTACTGTGTTTCTCACATTTTATCGACAAATATATGGAGATATTTCCCAAAATCCCCTTCACTTTATATCTATATTATATTTTATATACTATTATATATTAAAGTTGTATTTCAAAGTTAAAATATTAGAAAGCACATTGGAAAAGAAAACATCTCAAAGAAGCATATGTTTGACTGTAGTGACCTAGTATAGAGATGAACACAATATGGGAACCAATTATTAAAAAGACTAAATCAAATTGTTTTTAAAGTTAATTACTTTGAATAGTAATGTTGATTTGGAATTTTGTGATTCTTGAGAATAGTATTGGAGAGGTAGGGCGACAGGATGTAAAATCCGAGTCTTTGTTTAATCGTGTTGAAAATTGAGATGGTGCTAGATTCTACGATTTTTCTTTCTTTTTTGTTGTGTATCCTAAATAACATTTTGGATTCTTTAAAATTAAACAGATGGTTAGTTTCTAACATCTAACGTCGACATGGCGTTAAAGTATTGTTTGGCCATCGTTGGTAGCATCCGGGTTATAATTGGTGGAGTGACCTATTGTCGTTATCAGTCGGACTGCGAGGGAGTCTATCCCCTTTTCACTAGCGCTAGACCAAATAGATTGAGTTGGCGTTTGAGGCAGAGCGCCACACTTACCATCAGCTCCTTAATATTACCTTTTCGCAAACGCTAGACCAGGGAGATTGTTTTTGCGCCTGAAGTGGAGCGCCACACTTACCATCAGCTCCCTATTTTAACGCATAGATTAGATTACCAATCTTTGATACGCATACACTCAGTTGGCGAGGACCGGGCTCGAACTCAGAACCTTGCGATTCCCAAGACATGTGCTCAGCCGACAGTTGAATCGGCTCCGTATCAAGGTTATAATCTTGCGAAAATATCAGAATTATTTCATTAAATCATTTTATCTCTTGTGTGTTTTTTTTGGGGGGGGGGGGCCCGAGCCTTCTGATAAGCTCTGCCCGTACCTAACTGCATACATTCGATTGATTTAAAATGTTTTGATGATATTACCTCTCCGAGATGTATATATATATTATAATTATATATATATATATATATATATATATATATATATATATATATACATATATATATATATATAGATATACATATATATATATATATATATATATATATATATGTATATATATATATATATATACATATATATATATATATACATATACATATATATACATATACATATATATATAATATATATATATATACATCATATATTATATATACAATAACATATATATATATATATATATGTAATATATATATGTATATATATATTATATATATATATATGTATATATGTATATATATATATGCTATATATATATATATGTATATATATATATGTATATATATATATGTATATCTCTATATATATATGTGTATATATATATATATGTATATATATATATATGTATATATATATGTATATGTATATATATGTATGTATATATATATATATATATGTATATATATATATATGTATATATGTATATATATATGTATATATATATATATATATGTATATATATATATATATATGTATATTATATATATATGTATATATTATATATATATATATGTATATTATATATATATATATGTATATATATATATGTATATATATGTATATATATATATATATATGTATATATGTATATATATGTGTGTATATATATATATATATGTGTGTGTGTGTGTGTGTGTGTGTGTGTGTGTGCTTAATATATATATATATATATATATATATATATATATATATATATATGTATACCTGAAATATAGTTGATTAATTAGTTTGATCCGAATCAAAGGTGTTCCCCCCAGATCAAAATTTCCCGAGGGGCACCTATGCTAACATTGGAGAAATGTAGCGTTGTGTGTGGGTGGGGAATACGGTCTGATTGAAGGATTTCTTGTTGCAATGTATTTCAATGATCTATTTCAGATGCATTCACCCTGAAGCAAATAAAGCAAATAAGAAAATCGATAAAATATCAATAAAGTTTCCATGTAGCAATCGAGGAAGACAGGAAAATTGGTCTTCTTAAAAATTCCCCGAAAATATAATTAAAGATCACTTCTCATTCTTCTTTCTAGTAGTTAATTTCCTTTAATCCCTCCTTTTACTCTTTTTATTATTTTTGTCACTCTTCCTTCTACTAGTTAAATTCTTTAATCCTCCTTTTACTCTTTTTATTATTTTTGTCACTCTTCCTTCTACTAGTTAATTTCTTTAATCCCTCCTTTTACTCTTTTATTATTTTTGTCACTCTCCTTCTACTAGTTAATTTCTTTAATCCCTCCTTTTACTCTTTTTATTATTTTTGTCACTCTTCCCTTCTACTAGTTAATTTCTTTAATCCCCCTTTTACTCTTTTTATTATTTTTGTCACTCTTCCTTCTACTAGTTAATTTCTTTAATCCCATCCCTTTTACTCTTTTTATTATTTTTGTCACTCTCCCTTCTACTAGTTAATTTCTTTAATCCCCCCTTTTTACTCTTTTTATTATTTTTGTCACTCTTCCTTCTACTAGTTTAATTTCTTAATCTCCTTTTATTGCATTCTCTACTAGTAATTTCTTTAATCCTCCTTTTATTATCTATCCTTCTCACTCTCCCTTTCTACTAGTTAATTTCTTTAATCCCTCCTTTACTCTTTTTTATTATTTTGTCACTCTTCCTTCTACAGTTAATTTCTTTAATCCTCCTTTTACTCTTTATTATTTTTGTCACTCTTCCTTCTACTAGTTAATTTCTTTAAATCCCTCCTTTTACTCTTTTTATTATTTTTGTCACTCTTCTTCTACTAGTTAATTCTTTAAATTATTTATTATTTTGTCACTCTTCCTTCTACTAGTGAATTATCTTTAATCCCTCCTTTTACTCTTTTTATTATTTTTGTCACTCTTCCTTCTACTAGTTAATTTCTTTAATCCCCCCTTTTACTTTTTATTATTTTTGTCCACTCTTCCTTCTACTAGTTAATTTCTTTAATCCCTCCTTTTACTCTTTTTATTATTTTTCACTCTTCCTCTACTAGTTAATTTCTTTAATCCCCCTTTTACTCTTTTTATTATTTTTTCACTCTTCCTTCTACTAGTTAATTTCTTTAATCCCTCCTTTACTCTTTTTATTATTTTGTCACTCTTCCTTCTACTAGTTAATTTCTTTAAATCCCTCCTTTTACTCTTTTTATTATTTTGTCACTCTTCCTTCTACTAGTTAATCTTTAATCCCTTCCTTTACTCTTTATTATTTTTGTCACTCTCCCTTCTACTAGTTAATTTCTTTAATTCCCTCCTTTTACTTTTTATTTATTTTTGTCACTCTTCCATTCTACTAGTTTAATTTCTTTAATCCTCCTTTTACTCTTTATTATTTTTGTCACTCTTCCTTCTACTAGTTAATTTCTTTAATCCTCCTTTTACTCTTTTATTATTTTTGTCACTCTTCCTTCTACTAGTTAATTTCCTTAATCCCTCCTTTTCTCTTTTTATTATTTTTGTGTCACTCTTCCTTCTACTAGTTAATTTCTTTAATCCCTCCTTTTTACTCTTTTATTATTTTTGTCACTCTTCTTCTTACTAGTTAATTTCTTTAATCCCTCCTTTACTCTTTTTTTATTTATTGTCACTCTCCTTTCTACTAGTGAATTTCTTTAATCCCTCCTTTTACTCTTTTTTATTATTTTTGGTCACTACTCACCTTTCTACTAGTTAATTTCTTTAACCCCCTTTTACTCTTTTTTATTATTTTGCAACTCGTTCCTTCTACTAGTTAATTTCTAATCCCTCCTTTTACTCTTTTTATATTTTTGTCACTCTCCCTCTACTAGTTAATTTCTTTAATTTCCCCCCTTTTACTTCTTTTAATTATTTTGTTCACTCTTCCGTTCTACGACGTTAAATTCTTTAATCCCTCCGCTTTACTCTTTTATTTATTCTTTGCACTCTTCCTTCTACTAGTTAATTTCTTTATCCCTCCTTTTACTCTTTTTATAGTATTTTTGTCACTCTTCCTTTCTACTAGTTAATTTCTTAATCCCTCCTTTTACTCTTTTTTATTATTTGTTGTCACTCTTCCTTCTACTAGTTAATTTTCTTAATCCCTCCTTTTACTCTTTTTATTATTTTTTATGTCACTCCTTCCTTTCCCTCTAGCTAGTTAATATTTCTTTAATTCCTTCTTTTTACTTGCTTTTTATTTATTTTTTGTCACTCTTCTTCACTAGTTTAATTTTTTTCTTTAATCCCTTCCTTTTACTCTTTTTAATTATTTTTTTGTCATCTTTGCCTTCTACTTAGTTATTCTTTAATTTTCCCAGCATCTTTTACTCTTTTTTATTCTTTTTTGTCTCACTCTTCCTTCTACTAGTTAATTTCGTTTAATTCCCTCCTTTTACTCTTTTTATTATTTTTGTCACTCCTTCCTTCTACTCGTTATTTCTTTAATTCCCGTCCTTTTAACAAATACTCTTTTTATTATTTGTGTCCCACTCTCCTTCTACTAAGTTAATTTCTTTAAATGCCTATCCTTTTACTCTTTTATTATTTTTATGTTCCATATACCTTCATAACCCAGTTTTTTATTTAATCCCTCCTTTTAAAACTCTTTTTATTATATTTTTGTCAGCTCATCACCTTCTATCTACTAATTAATTTATTTAAATTGCCCCTCCTTTTACTACTTTTTATTACTTTTGTCACTCCTTCTTTCTTACTAGTAATTTCTTTATTCCCGCTTTTACTCTTTTGAGCTTTTTTGTCATTCTTTCTTTCTAGCTAGTTAATTTATTTTAATTCCCTCTTTTACCTCTTTTTATTATTTTGTCACTCTTCCCTTTCAGTTAATTGTCTTTAATCCCTACCTTTTACTCTTGTTTAAATCATATTTTTGTCACTCCTTCTTCTAACAGTTACTTTCTTTAATGCCCTCCTTTTTAATAACTCTTTTTATTATTTTGTCACCTCTTCTTTCTACTAGTTTAATTTCTTAATCGCCTCCTTTTATAACTATCTTTTTATTATTTTTGTCACTCTTCTTCTACTAGTTAATGTTCTTTAACTCCTTCTTCTTACTCTTTTTATTATTTTTGTCTCAGCTCTTCATTCCTACTAGTTAATTTCTTTAATCTCTCACTCTTTAACTCTTTTTTAGATTTTTTTTGTTACTCTCCCTTCTACTAGTTTAATTTCATTTAATCCCTCCTTTTTACTCCTTTTTATTATTTTTGTCACATACTCCTTTATCTACTAGTTAATTTTTTAATCCGCTCCTTTTACTCTTTTTATTATTTTTTGGTCACTCTCTCTTCTACTAGTTTATACTCTCTTCTCACTACACTACTTTTACTCTTTTATTATTTTTGTCACTCCCCTTACTATAACTAGTTTTAAATTCTTTAATCCTCTTTTACTTTTTTATTAATTTTGTGCAGTCTTAGGATCCTTCTACCTACTGCGAGTACATATATTTCTTTAATCCCTCTTTTGGACTCTTTTTATTATTTTTGGTCACTCTTCTTGCTACTATGTTAATTTCTTTAATCCCTCCTTTTACTCTTTTATTATTTTTTGTCACCTCTCCTTCTACTAGTTAATTTTCTTAATCCCCTTTTAACTTTTTTATTATTTTTGTCACTCTCCTTCTACTGAGTTAAATTTCCTTTTAATTCCTGCTTTACTCTTTTTATTATTTTTGTCAGCTCTTCCTTTACTAGTTAATTTCTTTAATTCTCATTTTACTCTTTTTATTATTTTGTCATCTTGCGCTACTAGTTAATTCTTTAATCCGTCCATTTTACCTTCTTTTTATTATTTTGTGTCACTGCCTTCCTTCTACTAGTTAATTTCTTTTAATCCTCCTTTGTATACTCTTTTTATTAATTTTTTTGTCACTGGCTTCTTCATTCCGTATACGTAGTTGGATTTATCCTCCTCTTAACCTCTCTCTATCTCATCTCTTTCGCTTCACTGATATCCTCTCACCTAACTCAGTGTTAATGTCTCCTTGTAAATAGCGTTAGTATGCACGCTCCTTTGATCCGTATGTTTCGTTAGACTTGGACTTCTGGAGGTTAGGATATATGTGTGTTCACCATGGCACCTCCTTGGATATTACTCTTTTTATTATTTTTGTCATTCTTGCCTTCTACTAGGTTAATTTCTTTAATGCCTGCTATGGTCTAAACTCTACTTTTTATTATTTTGTCACTCTCTTCTACTAGTCTAGATATTTCTTTAATCTTCCGTGGTCGTTTGATATAATTGGAGCTACTATTTTATATTATAATATTTCTGAATATATGCGGGTACTCTTGGCTGTAGTATGTGGGTTGATACTATATGTGTAGTATGTCGACGGTTTGAGTATTGGTGTTGGTTTGTGGTATTCCTTGGTGTCGCACTTCCGTGTTATGCTTCTACTAGAGTTGTAATTTCTTTAATTTTCCTCCTTTTACCTCTTTTTATTATTTTTGTCACTCTCGTCCTTCTACTAGTTAATTTCTTTAAATCCCTCCTTTTACTCTTTTTATTATTTCTTTTTGTCAGTCTCTCCTTCTACTAGTATAATTTTTTCTTTAAATCCCCCCTTTGGTGACTGCTATTTATGTGGGGTGTTCGTGGTCAGACGTCTTCTCTTCTCTCTGATTATAGTTAATTTCGTTTAATCGCTCCTTTTACTCTTTTTAAATTATTTTTTGTCACTCTCCCCTTCTACTAGTTAATTTCTTTAATCCGCGTCCTTTTAACTACTTTTTATATTTTGTCACCTCTTCCCTTCTATAGTAATTTCTCTTTTATATCCCTCCTTTTACTCTTTTTATTATTTTTGTCACTCTTCCTTCTTACTAGTTTAATTTCCTTCTTATAATCCCGCTCCTTTTAACTTACTCTTTTTATTAGTTTTTGTCACTCTTCGGCGCTCTCGAATAATAGTTAATTTCATTTAGGAGGTTCTACACTACTGTGTAAGGCCTGTTTTATTATTTTTGTCACTCTTCCTTCTACTGAGTTAATTTCTTTAATGTCCTCTTTTACTCTTTTTATTATTTTTGTCACTCTTGCTTTACTAGTTAATTTTCTTTAATGCCTCCTTTTTATTTTTTTATTATTTTTTGTCAACTCTTCGCGTCTACTAGTTAATTTCATTAATCCTTCGTTTTACTCTTTTTATTATTTTGTCACTCTTTCCTTCTACTAGTTAATTCTTTAATCCTCCTTTATCTTTTAATTATTTTTGTCACTCTTCCTTCTACTAGTTAATTTCTTTAATCTCCTTTTCTCTTTTTTTTTATTATTTTTGTCACTCGGCTTCCTTCTAGCTAGTTAATTTCTTAATCCCTCCTTTTTACTTCTTTATTATTTTGTCACTTTCTGATTTCTTTCTATACTAGTTAATTTCTTTAATCCTCTCCTTTACTCTTTTTATTATTTTGTCATCTCCTTCTACTAGTTAATTTTCTCTTATATCCCCTCTTTTTACTCTTTTTATATTTTTTGTCACTCTTCTTCTACTAGTTATCTTTTATTTAATCCCTCCTTTTACTCTTTTATTATTTTTCTCCCTGTCATTCTTAACCTACCTTACTTTTATATTTCACTTTATAGTTATTTAATCCCCCTTTTACTCTTTATTATTTTGCACTCTTCTCTCTACAGTTAATTTCTTTAATCCCTCCTTTTACTGCTTTTTATTATTTTGGTGTCACTTCTTCATTTCTACTAGTTAATTTTTTAATCCCTCCTTTCTACTCTTTTTATTATTTTGTCACTCTTCCTTCTAACTAGTTAATTCCTTTAATCCTCCTTCTACCTCTTTTTATGTATTTTTGCACTCTCCTTCTACTAGTGTAATGTCGATTTAATACCATCCTGTTTACTGCTGTTTGGTTATTAGTTTTTGTCACTCATCTCCTTACTAGTTATTTCTCTTTAATCCCGCCTTTACTCTTTTATTATTTCTGTCAGCTCTTTGCTTCTACTATATTCTTAATCCCTCCTTTTTACCTTGCTTTTTATTATTTTTGTCACTCGTCCTCATCTACTAGTTAATTTCTTTAATCGCCTCCTTTTAACTCTTTTTATTTTTTGTATCTCCTTCTACTAGTTAATTGCTTTATATCCCTCCTCTTTAACTCTTTTATTATTTCTTGTACTCTCCTTCTACTAGTTAATTTCTTATATCCGCTCTTTTACTCTTTTATATTTTTTCAACTCTCCTTCTACTAGATATAATAATTCTTTAATTCCCTCCTTGTTACTCTTTTATTATTTTTTCCACTCTCCCTCTAAAGTTACTTTCTTTAATCCTCTCCTTTTACTCTTTTTATATATTTTGCACTCTTCCTATCTACTTAGTTAATTTCTTAATCCCTCCTTTTTACTCTTTTTATTATTTTGTCACTCTTCTTCTACTAGTTAATTCTTAATCCCCTCTTTAACTTTTATTATTTTTGCACCTGCTTCCTCTATTAGTTAATTTCTTAATCCTCCTTTAACTCTTTTTATTTATTTTTGTCACTCTTCATATCGCTTCTACTAGTTAATGTTCTAATCCCTCCTTTAACTCTTTTAATTATTTTTGTCACTCTTCCTTCTACTAATTTAATTTCTTTAATCCCTCTTTTACTCTTTTATTATTTTGTCACTACTCCCTTCTACTAGTATTAATTTCTTTTAATCCCCGCTTACTCTGTTATTATTTTTTGTCACTCTCCCTCTACTAGTTAATTTTTTATCCATCGGCCTCTTTTACTCTTTTTATTTTTTTTTCACCTCTGCACCTCTACAGTTATTTCTTTAATCCCCCTTTTACTCTTTTATTATTTTTGTCACTCTCCTTCTACTAGTTAATTTCTTTAATCCCTCCTTTTACTCTTTTTATATTTTTGTCACTCTTCCTTCTACTAGTTTAATTGTCTTTAATCCCGCTCCTTTTTACTCTTTTTATTATTTTTTCACTCTTCCTTCTACTAGTTAATTTTCTTTAATCCCTCCTTTTACTCTTTTTTTATTTTTGTCACTCTTCCTTCTACTAGTTAATTTCTTAATCTCCTTTTACTCTTTTTATTTATTTTGTCACTCTTCCTTCTATATTAATTTTTAATCCTCTTTTACTTCTTTTTATTATTTTTGTTCACTCTCCTTCTATCTAGTTAATTTTTAATCCCTTCTTTTACTCTTTTATTATTTTTGTCACTCTTCCTTCTACTAGTTAATTCTTTAATCCCTCCTTTACTCTTTTTATTATTTTTGTCACTCTTCTTCTACTAGTTAATTTCTTTAATCTCCTCCTTTTACTCTTTTATCATATTTTTGTCCACTCTATGCCTCTACTAGTTAATTTCTTTAATCCCTCCTTTTACTCTTTTTATTATTTGTCACTCTTCCTTCTACTAGTTAATTTCTTTAATCCCTCCTTTTAAACTCTTTTTATTATTTTTTGTCACTCCTTCTACTAGTTATTTTCTTAATCCTCCTTTTACTCTTTTTATTATTTTTGTCACTCTCCTACTTCTATCTATTAATTTTCTTTAATCCCTCCTTTACTCTTTTTATTATTTTTGTCACTCTTCTTCTACTAAGTTAATTTCTTTACTCCCTCCTTTTACTCTTTTTATTATTTTTGTCACTCTTCTTCTACTAGTTAATTTCTTTAATCCCTCCTTTTACTCTTTTTATTATTTTTGTCACTCTTCCCTTCTACTTATTAATTTCTTTAATCCCTCCTTTACTCTTTTATTATTTGTCACTCTTCCTTTCTACTAGATTAATTCTTTAATCCCTCCTTTTACTCTTTTTATTATTTTGTCACTCTTCCTTACTAGTTAATTTCTTTAATCCCCCTTTTACTCTTTTGTATTATTTTTGTCACTCTTCCTTCTACTAGTTAATTTCTTTAATCCTCCTTTTTACTCTTTTTATTATTTTTGTCACTCTTTCCTTCTACTAGTTAATTTCTTTATTAATCCTCCTTACTTTTATTTTTCATCTTCTTTTCCTGTCTTCCCTTCTACTAGTAATTTCTTTAATCCTCCTTTTACTCTTTTTATTATTTTTGCACTCTTTCCCTCTAACCTAGTTTTTTTCTTTTAATCCTTCCTTTACTCTTTTTATTATTTTTTTGTCACTCTCCCTTCTACTAGTTAATTTCTTTAATCCCTCCTTTTACTCTTTTTATTATTTTTGTCAACTTCTTTTTTTTTCCTTCTAAAAAGAACTTTTTAAACTAAAACTACTATTATTTTTTCTTTAATTCCCCTCCTTTTTTTTTAAATACTCTCGTACACTCTTTNCCTTTTGAGTTATCACTGGTCATCAAAACTAATACACCAACCAAAGTATCTTAACAGACCGTTAGTTCTTCTGAATGCCAACAGTGAACTGTTCCCTTTTTTTTGTTTTCTTTTACGACCTAGTACGATGTAATTCAAACAACGGACAAGACGTGACACTTTGTATTTAGCACGACGGGGTTCGAGAGGACTTGATATCATTCCCCGGGAACGGACTAAACTATTTCGATTCGGTACCATCATCTGCCCAACTAAAAATTAAGGTAAGAATCTGTGATCGTTCTAATTTGACTAACTGTATTCGTTATTGGTTATGTCATTTAGATTGCATAGATTTTTAGAAGCACACAATTACCGAGCTAAAAACGAACTATAGTGTGAGTCTAGGAGGCCGTAATCACTCAACGTTTTATTCTACTCTCTCTCTCATCTCATCTCATATCTCTATCTCTCTCTCTCTCTGCTCTCTATATATATTATATATAATATATATATATATATATATATATATATATATAAAGAAAATTTTGAAAAACAAGTGTGCCGAAAATTGGAGATGAATTACGATAGTCTATGTTAAACATTTCGTTACATTGAAACAGAAACAAAAATTATAACGCTGATCAAATACAGTTACACAACCTAAAAGATTGCTCTCCTGTCATCTTTAAAATACATCCATCCATTTCTTCACCCCAAGAAAAACATCGATGAAGTTCAATGTACAAACCGAATGTTTTAAACATCGATATTAAATCATCTCATTTTCGGAACACTTGTTTTTTCAAAAATTTCTTTAATGGCGGAATTATTCCATATTACTCCCATAATATAAATATATATATATATTATTAATATAATATATATATATGAGGAGAAAATATTTTCAAAAGAGTATACACAAAACACAGGATGTTATTGATTATGGGGAAACAATTTTATGTGTCAATACTTAAGCATTTCGGTATGTATTGTTACCATCTTTAGGGACACTGTTAAGTTATTTTTACGTGAGGGACAAAATGAATATCAACAGTGTATAGAGACTGTGTAGAATAAGTTATCACACATTGACTATACAAACCTATACCGAAATGCATTAAGCTATGGACACATAAAATTTTCCCCTAATCATAACCATGTATAATATATTACTATATATATATGTATATTATATATATATATATATATATATAAAATATATATATATATTATTATATCAGAAAAAAACTACTTCTTTTTGCAATATGAAGCTTGACTAATTCTTCGTTCAAATGTCTCAAATTTCAACAGCAAAAAACATGTTGAAATCAACTCAAAATCCTGGTTGGTGATTTTTCTTAAATTTAAATGACATTAACCTTAAACTTTATAAACCACTGTCGTTTGAGGACTTAGAATACAGCCGATCTGCATCTCCGCGGGAGGGATTAAAACGTCACCACCCCCCCCAAATGGGCCACTAGTTGCCTGTGGGGGCGAACCGTTGATGCTTAAGGAGGGAAATCACTTGCTGGATGTCAGCAAGTCCATGACATGCAACACCCCCACTTGGTCCTTACTTAGGCAGAATGGTTCACGTCAATCCCTAAGCACCCTATATGATTTGTCTCATCCTATTGCCCTTATGCGCCCCCAACCCTTTTTATCATATGGATGCTAGAAGGCGGTGACTGGGGGTCTTCAGTTCCTGGGAATAAACGTTAAACTCTATTCTGATGTGAGGTTCAGTTTCTGGAGGTCTGAGGAATGTGGAGCACCCCTTCATCACCATTCTTCCAGTCCACTCTGACCCGCGAATGCGTAGTACTGTTTAGTGGTCCCTCTATGAGTAAATAGAAAATTTGTTTAAAAAAAATTTGAGTTAAAAAAATTTTCTCCAGAATTATCGCTACAAATCTTTTCAAAATGTGTGCCAGCATTAAAGACCCACCTGGTTGATATGCCGTAAAACAAAACAAAACAGACTTATACCTGTATACCATGGAATGTTGCTGTTGTTAAAATTTTGGCGATCATTGAACGACAATTAAACACGTTATTAAGATTATGTAAATTAATAATTTTTATCGAAAATACCCTGTACATTGAAATTGATATCAGATTTGTTAAACATTCATTATAATATATTATATATACTATATATATATATATATATGATTATACACCATTTCTTCATTTCAAAGAACCGTTTCGTTTTACCTGATTGAATGCTTTCAGCAAGAAACCGCTGGTTGTAATACCGTTTCCGAAATAAATAAAAAAGCAATAAACTTGTATTTGTTACCTTCATTGAACTATATATATATATAATATAATATTATATATATATATAAAGAGTGAGGAGAGGGGAGAGAGAGAGCGTTCAGAAAATCAAGAACAACCGGTATATACATATACAAGGTGTATCAAAAAGTTATCGGATTTTTTTAATACTCTTTGTGATACACCTTGTGTTCTGCGAAAAAATGACGCCCATACATTATTTTTTTCAGAATACAAGGTGGGTCAAAAAAAGTACTAAGTCTTAAGCTGTAAAATCTTACCAAATAAGAAATGAAGAATGAAAATAGAACTTTTTCACTACATAAATATATTGTGTCAAAAAGAACAAAAAAATCTCTGATACTGGTTGGGTGTGTGTGTGTGTGTGTGTGTCGTTTCGTTTTACTTAACTAAAGGATGAAAGTCGACTTTATTCATCAACAAGACATGGATATTTGAGATTCACTATCAAACTTTCAAATTAGCGATGCTTTTCACTGCTTTTATAGATTGTAGATATCCTTTAGAACAACAGCTATACCTTCTAAGGGACAAAAATAGAATTTAAAAAATAAAAAGAGAGATTAAATAAAAGATTTAAAATTAAAAGAAAAACTATTACCTCTATTTGTGTTAGTATAACTGTGGTGAGCCGCGAATTAACGCATTTGAAAAGCAGAATATAAATGACGAAAATAAGAGAGTCTGCGCATAGATCGGCGCAGGTAGAAAGAAGAAACAAAGAATATTAGAAATTAAATATTTCAACCAATCAGAAGCATTCGCCCAAAAAAAGAACGTAACTAAATAAAAAAGTAATTTGTTCACTTTACTAATGATATTTGGTAATTACCACAATTCTTATCATTGTTTTTTTTGTTTTTTTCTTTTTGGTAATAGGAGAAGTGCGTCCTGCGTCTCCTGCCTCAAAAATTGCCTAACCCGGTGACTATCAAAATAACAATCCCAGCTCGTCGTAATTCTTGTTTATTATCGTAATTGATCGTAATTCTGTTTAGATATGAAGACTGGATATATTAGTTTTGAATAGGTACTCAGTTAGATTAGGATAGATAAACAAACAAATAATATAGATAGATACGAACAATGGCGATTTAGCATAGATAGATATTTTCGACAAGAATGTATATTGGGGGGGTCGCTTCTTTTTTTTCATCGTATTCTTGTTTATTTAAACTAAAAACAAGACATTAAACAAATATGAATTAAAAAAAATCTAGTATTTAAAGAATATAGATAAATATGAACAAAATTGAGATAGATAGAGTAGATATTGAAGATGGATAGTTTTTCATAGACTCAGCTGGGTGTTATTTTGAACCAAAAAGTAATTTCATAGCAGTGCATCCCGGCTCCTGGCCGTCAAAACAACTGCACAGTGACTATTAAAATTAACAACCCCAGCTTAGTCATTCAAAACTTCCATCTTTCATATCATATCCTAGTCTATCTAATTTTCATATTATCTATATTACTTTAAATACTAAGATTTTTGCGTAATTTATGAGCGAAGGGCGTCCCGGTCTCCTGCTCAAAAGTTTCACCCGGTGACTATTCAAAAATAAAACCCCAGCTCGTCGTAATTCTTGGTTATTTATCGTAATTTGCGTAATTCTTGTTTAAGATATGAAGATGGATTATAAGTTTGAATAGACTGAGATAGATAGATAGATAGATAGATAGATAAACAAATAATAATAATAATAGATAGCATATGGAACAAATGGAGATAGATAGATATTTCGAACAAGTAAATGTATTGGGGGGTCGCTTCATTTGTCGTGAATTCTTGTTATAGTTAAACTAAAAACAAGACATTAAAACAAACATGAATAAAAAAAAAATCTTAGCTTATTTAAAGTAATATAAATAAATATGAACCCAAATTGAGATAGATAGATACACTAGATGATATGAAGATGATAGTTTCTGATGAGACTGAGCTGGGTTGTTCTACTTCCTTAACCAAAAAAGGTAATTTAGAGGAGTGCACCGGTCTCCTGCCTCAAAAATCTGTTACCCGGTGACTAATTAAAAAGAAACGACCAGCTCAGTCTATTCAAAACTATCCATCTTCGATATCTATCTATCTATCTATCTATCTCAATTTGTTCATATTTATCTATATTTACTTTAAATACTGAAGATTTTTTGGTAATTTATGAGGAAGTTGCGTCCCGGTTCCTGTCTCAAAAAATTGCCTACCGGTGACTATCAAATACAACCCAGTCGTTGCGTAATTGCTTGTTTATTATCGTAATTTGTCGTAATTCTTGTATTAGATATGCTAAGCCGATCGATAAGTTTGCAATAGCTGAGATATCGGAGATAGATAGATAATACCAAAACAATAATAATAAATAGATATTGAAACAATGAAGATAGACTATTTTTTTGATATGTACATTTGGGGTCGCATCCTTTGATTCCTTGTTTATTTAAACTAAAAAGCAGACATTTAAAACAAACATGAATTTAAAAAAATCTTAGTATTAAAGTAATGATAGCATTTAAATATGAACAAATTGAGAGTTAGATAGATAGATACCCTGATAGAGGATAGTTTTCATAGACGAGCTGGGTCGTAATTTAATAGTGACTATGTTAAAATAACGACCAGCTCAGTCGATTCAAAACCTATTCAAAACCTATCCATCTTCATATCTTCTATCTATCTAGTCTATCTATCTCCATTGTGTTCATATTTCTATATTACTTTAAAACTAGATTTTTTTTAATTCATGATTTGTTTAATGTCTGTGTTTTTAGTTAGCAATTCTGAGGCAGGAACGGGACGCAACTTCCTCATAAATTACTTTTTATTTTTGTTATACTCTATTTAAATAATTTGGTATTCCTCTGTTTGTGGGTTTTTAGTAACTGACGGACTAAAGTTGTATCAGATCCGAGAAAAACCAAAGATGGAAATCGCTTGGGGCATGGAATATACTGCATTATTACCAATCACTTTATTCGTCCTCTCTTTTTCTTTTGTGCAACTATTTCTTGCCGTCGAGCTGACCGTGGAGGATACAGCCGCAAATATGTCCTCAACAGGATGTGACTCCGGTTTTTGGCAAACCATTGGCCACGTGTCTGGACACGATGGTCTTAATGTCTCTCATGCCGGTTTGTCTAACAGAAAAAGGAATCTAGATCTACAAGCCAATTGTTTCAGACAAGTCAGACCAGTTTTGTTGATTCCCAAAGCAAAAAGATATTGAAAGAGGTAAAATTTGTCAGGAAGGAATTACACCAAAACAGACGTTTATTTATGTATTGTAGTTACTAGCATTAATGTGTCTCTAGGAGTTTTAAAGCGAATAAATTCCTACCATAAAATAAACTGAACCTTATTATGTCCGTGTTTTTTCAATAAATCGTTTATTTTCTTGCACCCGTTATTTTACAATACTAAATATATTTTTTTATTTCTTTAAAAATAAAGAAAAATATATTAGTATGTAGGTCTAGATTAATGTCGTTGCTTGAAGTTAAGACAGCCGTAATTAATTGCCTACATAAATAAACTGAACCCTTATTTTAGTCCGTGTTTTTTTCAATAAATGTTTATTTTCTTAGCCACCGTATTTTACAAACTAAATGTATATTTTTTTATTCTTTAACAAATTAAAGAATATATTTAGATTGTAGGTTCTAGCATTAATGTCGTCTGCTAGGTAGTTTTAAAGCGAATTAAATTCCTCACCATAAAAATAAACTGAACGCTTATTTATGTCCGTGTTTTTTCAATAATGTTTATTTTTCTTGCACCCGTTATTTTACAATACTAAATATATTTTTTTATTCTTAACAAATAAAGAAAATATATTGGTAGTATTGTAGGGTCTAGCATAATGTCGTCTGCTAAGAGTTTTAAAGCCGAATTAAAAAATAATTAATCTATTATTTAAGGTCAAACTTTGTCATTAAATCGATTAAATAACTAAGACCATCACATTAAAAAGAAAAATATATTACAATATGCAAATTATTTTTAATGACATTTTATACATAAATCGTCGATTTTGACAAAAATTACGTTGAATTTATTTTGATTTATCGTGTTCCAATAATGGTTTAAAAATATTTTAAAATTTACTTATAAACATTTCTTTGAGAAATAAAAAGAGAGAGAGAAGAGAGTGTGTGTGTGTGTGTGTGTGTGTGTGTGGTGGTGGTGTGTGTGTGTGGTGTGTGTGCCAAAAAATTTATTAGGAAATTTACTATATTATTATTGTTAAAATGATTGTTAATTGGTAAAATACAATACTTTATTTAGGTGTGTGCTGAAAGTTTAAAGAAAAAACCGTACTACATGATGAGTAGTGTCATGTGGGTGTGTGTATGAAAATTATTCATAATAATTTAGTTATAATTAAAAGGAAATATGTGTATTTAGAAAACTAAGTGTAATGTTCGATTAAATTCGGAATTTTGGATTCTTGAGAATAGATTGGGAGTAAGACGACAGATGTACAATTCCGAGTCTTCTGTTTAATCGTGTTGAAAATTGAGATGTGCTAGATCTAGCGATTTTTTCTTTCCTTTTTTTTGTGATCCTAAATAACATTTTGGATTCTATAAATTAAACAGTATGGTTAGTTCTAACATCTAACTGTGACATGGCGTTAAAATATGTTTGCCATCGTTGTAGCATCCGGGTTATATAATGGTGGAGTGACCCTATTTCCCTTATCATCGACTAGCGAGGCAGTCTATCCCCTTTTCACTAAGCGCTAGACAAAGAGATTGATTGGCGTTTGTCCACCACTTACCATCAGCTCCTTAATATTACCTTTTCGCAAAACGCTAGACCAGGGTAGATTTTGCGCCTGAAGTGGAGCGCCACACTTACCATCAGCTCCCTATTTTAACGCATAGATTAGATTACCAATCTTTGATACGCATACACTCAGTTGGCGAGGACCGGGCTCGAACTCAGAACTTCGCTTCCAAGACATGTGTTCAGCCGACAGTTGAATCGGCTCCGTATCAGGTATTAATCTGCGAAATATCAGAATTATTCATTAAATACATTTTATCTCTTTGTGTTTCTTTTTTTTGTGCGGGGGGGGGGGCTCCCGAGCCTTTTGATAAGCTCTGCCCGTACCTAACTGCATACATTCGATTGATTTAAAATGTTTTGATCGATATTTACCTCTGCAATTGATATTAATGTATATATATATATATATACTATATATACATATATATATATATACAAATATAATATATATATATATATATATATATATATGTATAAAATATATCATGTTAATTATATATGTATATATATATATATGTATATATATAATGTATATATATGTATAATGTATCATATATATGTATATATATGTATAGTTGTATATATATATATATGTATATATATATATAATTATATGTTATATATATGTATTTATATATATAGTATATGTAATATATATATATGTATATATATATGTATATATATAGTTAATATGATATATATATACTATAGATATATACGTATATAATATATGTATATATATATGTATATATATATATGTATATATGATATATATATATGTATATATATATATGTGTGTATATATATATATAATATGTGTGTGTGTGTGTCTGTTGCTGCTAGATATATATATACCTGATATATTGTTATTAGTTAGGTAGATCCGAAATCAAAGGTGTTCCCCCAGATCAAAATTCCCGAGGGGCACCTATGCTAACATTGGGAGAAATGTAGCCTTGTGTGTGGGTGGGGAATACGGTCTGATTGAAGATTTCTTGTTGCCAATGTATTTCAATGATCTTATTTCAGATGCATTCACCTGAAGCAAATAAAGCAAAATAAGGAAATCGATAAATATCAATAAAGTTCCATGTAACAATCGAGAGACAGGAAAATTGGTCTTCTAAAAATTCCCGAAAATATAATTAAAGAATTCACTTCCCTAACTTTTTCCTTTCTAGTAGGTAATTTCTTTAATCCCTCCTTTTACTCTTTTTATTATTTTTGTCACCTTCCTTCTACTAAGTTAATTTTTAATCCCTCCTTTTTACTCTTTTATATTATTTTTGTCTACTCTCTCCTTCTACTAGTTAATTTTAAATCCTCCTTTTACTCTTTTATTATTTTGTCACTCTTCCTTCTACTAGTAATTCTTTAATCCCTCCTTTTACTCTTTTTAAATTATTTTTGTCACTCCCCTTCTACTATGTTAATTTTTAATCCCTCGCTTACTCTTTTTATTTTTTTTGTTCACTCTTCCTTCTACTAGTTAATTTCTTAATCCCTTCTTCTTACTCTTTTATTATTTTTGTCACTCTCCTTACTAGTTAATTTCTTTAATCCCTACCTTTACTCTTTTTATTATTTTTGTCACTCTTCCTTCTACTA
Source organism: Doryteuthis pealeii (assembly GCA_023376005.1). Lineage (NCBI taxonomy): Eukaryota > Metazoa > Mollusca > Cephalopoda > Myopsida > Loliginidae > Doryteuthis > Doryteuthis pealeii. The sequence continues at coordinate 28,234,862 of CM042174.1, read as the reverse complement.
GTTAATTTCTTTAATCCCTCCTTTTACTCTTTGATCATTCTTTTCACCTCCTTCATACCCTTCTACTCAGTTAATTTCTGCTTAATCCCTCCTTTACTCTTTTATTTATTTTGTCACGTTCTTCCTTCTACTAGTTAATTTCTTTAATCCCTCCTTTTACTCTTTTTTATACTTTGTCACTCATTTCTCTTCTACTAGTAATTCATTAATACTCCTCCTTTTACTCTTATATTTTTGTCATCTTCCTCTACTAGTTAATTCTTATCCCCCTTTACTCTCTTTTATTATTTGTCACTCTTCCTTCTACTATTAATTTTCTTTAATCCTCCTTTACTCTTTTTATTTTTTGTCACTCTTCTTCTACTAGTTAATTTCTTTAATCCCTCCTTTTACTCTTTTATTTATTTTTTGTCACTCTTCCTTACTACAGTTAATTTCTTTAATCCCTCCTTTTACTCTTTTTATTATCTTTTGTCATACTCTCCTTCTACTAGTTTTTTCTTATATCCCTTCCTTTTACTCTTTATTATATTTGTCACTCTTCCTTCTACTAGTTATAATCTTTAATCCCTCCTTTTACTCTTTTTATTATTTTTGTCTACTCTTCTTACTAGTTAATTTTCTTTAATCCCCCTTTTACTCTTTTATTATTTGCACTCTTCCTTCTACTAGTTAATTTCTTTAATCCCTCCTTTTTACTCTTTTTATTTTTGATCACTCTTTTCCTTCACTACTAGTTAATTTCTTAATCCCTCCTTTACTCTTTTTTATTATCTTTGTCCACTCTTCCCTTCTACTAGTAATTTCTTTAATCCCTCCTTTTACTCTTTTTATTATTTTTGTCACTCTTCCCTTCTACTAGTTAATTTCTTTAATCCCTCCTTTACTCTTTTTATTATTTTGTCACTCTCCCTTCTAACTAGTTAATTTTCTTTCAATCCTCCTTTTAACTCTTTTTTATTATTTTTGTCATCTCTCTTCTACTAGTAATTCTTTAATCCCCCTTTTACTCTTTTATATTTTGCACTCTCCCTTCTACTGTAATTATTTAATATAAAGCAAATATATGCACACTCCGGGTTGCAAGTTATCTTAGTGTTTGATGATAAATAAAATCTATTAAATATAGAAAGGCTAATGAAACTGGACTAAGACATTGCAGAGTAAAAAGATCTCAAACAGAGGGGGTATTAATCGAAAATAGAAGCAACTTTGAAACTAACTATTCCATCATTTTCATTACTCCCCTCTTTCATTGTAAATTTTCCTAATTTAACTATTTAGTTAAAATAGGGAAGTAAAGGATAATATTCAGTTATTTCTTCTTGTAAATTAAATTTCTTTTAGATTTATCCACGAGATTTTTTGTTTATATTTCTTAAGATAAAACCAAACAATTAGAAAGTCATGATTACCAAGCACATATTTATTAAAATAAATTTTAACTATCAATAGGCAAATTAGCCTGTTCGTTCAAACTGTAAACTGCCTATTTTTGTTGTATATATAAATACAATTGCATGTTAATTAGTACGGTTCAAGATATGGTCAACAGTATTGGATAATGTAAAATAATTTTTTTATTAACTGAAGGTTTAAAAGAATGAACAATGGAAATTTGACGTAAATAATTAATGGGAATTGTGACTTGGAGTAATATATTAGGTTCTTGGTTACACGACAGAAAAAACACAATCTCAATATAAGATAATACAATTATTACTTCTAAAAACAATTATGCACTTATAGAAATAAATTATCACTCAAGATTTTTGAAACAATTAAAGTATAATTCCAGTTACTCATTCACAGTACAAATCAAAAGATGTAAAATAGATTTTTGAACATTGCCTTCTATATCCAACAAATGCATGAGATGATCTAATTAAGTAAATCGAAACACTGCAAGCGTCGGCGCAATAACTCACCACTTAACTCATTTAAACCGTGTTATTTTTCAATCTTTCTTAATAACTAGCATACCGTCGGATCACTCTCTTTCTTCACAACACATTATAATATATATATATTAATATTGTGGTGTGTGATGTGTGTGTGTGTGTGTGTGTGTGTGTGTGTGTGTGGAGAAAGGTAGAATAAAACGGATTGTTTATGGAAACTGGGTGTTATTACGCACGATGTCAATTGACCTTCTTCGGGACTTGATATAGTTCTTGCTTCAATGATGGACATTCACAAAAAGGTGAAAACGTAGTTGTCAGCAGGGGCAGGGTGGCTTTGGGGGTGGTAAGGTCGTGGATTTTCTTCTCTCTAGTTTGGGAGTTAGTCCAGAATGTTGGATTGTATAGGATTGGTCAAGATATAAATATGTTGTTTATGTTGTGTGTCTGTTTTAATTCTTTTATATGTATGTTTGGGGAAACTTGGATTGTCATTTGTTGTTATGTGTGAATTTTGTTTTTTTTTTTTTTTTTGTCTGTTAACTATTTTATCTGTGTGATATATTCCTTACATAAACCTCTTGATACTAATACCATAAAACAACATTCTAATTACAAACATCATACAAAATTCCCACATCCCTACACACACACACACACACACACATATATATAATATATATATATATATATATATATATATAATAAAGTAAATCCACAGACACGTGTTCCGAGGTATCACTCTCATCAAGTGTGTTATCCGTTTAAAAACAGCTACCTCTGGCCGTTCGAGACCGCGATGAACTTTCGTTCGCCATTCCTCTTACCCGAACGCACAGGCAAGCTGGCAAATATAATAGCTATTTAATCGCCTACATTTATAAGCGGAAATAAATTCACTAGAGGCTCAAACTTTATGAAACAAGCGAGGCTTAGCTGTAGCGCGCGAATGACGGTGAATTTTGCATTAAGTCCTTCTAATTAAAGTGCTCACTCAAATTTGGGACGCATATATAAAAGTACATCCACGAATCACGTGTTTCGAGTTATCACCTTCATCATGTGGTTATACGTTTAACAGCTATATATATATAAGGTTTCTAGTTCAATACCGACCTCTTCGCCAACTCAGCGTAATGGGTGCACAGGGATTATGCGGTAAGTAAGAGAGCTGATGGTAGGTATGGTGCTCCACCTCCGACGCTAATGATAATATCCTTGGTCTAGCGCAAGTGAAAAGGGATAGACTCCCTCGCCGATTGCTGATACGACTTTACATACTTTCTTATAATAAGGAAAATAACACCGTAATGTACGTAAGATTCGGCGAGTATGTTATTTTAGGAATGGTTTTTGTTTTTTTGTCTTTTTTGTTTACATTTAAATATTATTTGTTAAAAATGCAACCTTAAACTCTTGTGAATGTGTTTTGAAACATAAATCTTTTTTAAACAAACAAATTTTTGTACATAGGGAAAAAAATAAAGTAAATTCAGTTCTTAATTGATTGTTGAGTTAAGTGATAAAATTGTATTTTATTTTCTTTTTACTCAAAAAAGAAACTAAGAATTAAACACATTGTGCATATCATCGGTTTATTCTATGATAATAGTAATTTTTTTTTTCAATTACATTTTGTTTTTGGACTTCATAGTGAAGGACCGTGAAGAATTTCCACAGAAACGATTGATTTTTGTTATTGAATTATATCATTAATCATTAATAATCAACACTAAATTCTTCTACTTTCGCTTGCTATAACCATATTAAAATACATGCGAGGATGTAATGCTCAATGACATCTCTTTTTGCTAACTTATAAACTCGCACGTACATACAAAAAGACGCGACCCCGTTCCACACACACACACACACACATCAACAAACACATCACAAAATATATATATGTTATATGTGTGTGTGTGTTTTTGTATATATAGTATATATATATATATATATATATATCGGTAGGGACAAATAATACCGTGAAGGATTCGCGCTACGGCGAGAAACTGCAGTCGGAAATTTTATGCCATCTCGTTTTTAAAACCTATACTATATATATATATTTATATATATATATATATATATATGACTAGCAAATATATGATTAATGAAATGAATTTTAAATTATAATCTAGGTTAATGAAACTAAATAAGAATGCAGATAAGAAAAAGATTTGAAACAGGAGGTTATAAGTGATCTTCTATAAAGAATAATGATAATTCTGATATCATAATTCTATCCTTAAGCATACGGGCCACCACCCAACGTGCCACCATTAGGGTAGGGGGTGTTACCCCTCTCAGAGGCTCCTGCAGCCAGTGTATTACTAAGCCAGCCATAGGGTGATAGAAATGTTAAACTACATCTAAGTATTCAACACAGACTCCAGTCAGATGTGTCATGTTGAGCAGAGAGAGAGAGAGATAGAAGAGACAGAGACAGAGAGAACAGAGACAGAGAAAGACAAGACAGAGAGAGAAAGAGAGAAGAGTGACAGAGAGAGAGAGAGAAAGAGAGAGAAAAGAGAAAGAGACAGAGAGAGAAAGAGACAGAGAGAGACAAAGACGAGAGAGAGAGACGAAAGAGAGAGTGACAGAGAGTAGAGAGAGAAGAGAGAGACAAGGAGAAGCAGAGAAGTAAGAGACAGGAGAGAAGAAAAGAGCGATGAAGAAAGAGAAGAGAAGAGAGAGAAAAAGAGACCGAGAGAACAAAGAAGAGAGAGAGAGAAGAGAGAGAGAGAAGAGAGAGAGAGAGTGACAGAGAGAGAGAGAGAGAGAGAGAGAAGAGACAGAAGAGAAAAGAGAGAGAGAGAGAGAGAAAAGAGACAGAGAGAAAAGAGAGACAGAGAGAGAGAAAGACAGAGAGAGAGACAGACATTATAATTCGTTATTAATAAGTGAAAATAAATGACCTTGATATACATAATAACAGTACATGTAAGTAAAGTCGTCGGGGTGGCCTAATGTCGGTATCGGCCACTCAGCGAGGGAGTCTATCCCCTATTCACTAACGCTAGACCAAGGAGATTGTTTTAGCGTCTGAGGTGGAATGCCACACCTACCACCCGCTCCTTACTTTACCGCACAGATCCCTGGGCTACTCATACACTGAGTTGGCGAGGGTCGGTATCGAACTAGGAGCCTCGTGGTTTCTAGCCGAACGCTCTACCGACTGAGCTAACCCGGCCCTTTACATGTACTTAATAATAATATATGATAATAATGATTTGATAATTGATTGGTGAAAATGTCCTAGCTTCAAAGATCCACCCGAACTATTTACGCTTTCAAATAGCTTTCCTTCGCTTGCATTAGCTTTCATTCAATTATAATATATAAATTATAAATACTCAATCTGTTCGCCACGGATATAAATGTATATATATATATATATATATATATATATATATTATATATATATATATAAGTTTGTCGAGAGAGAGAGAGAGAGAGAGAGAAAATACATATGATACACGAAACTGCTAGTGAAGAAAAAAAAACGGAATGAACCAAAGAAGATACGAAATAAAGTGTTTTTATATATATACTAGCAACAGAAAACACCCCCCGGGCGTCGTAAAAATTAATTTTTCAAAGACTTGCCTGAGAGGGTAGAGGTTAAAAATTCAATGTCAGAGGGTTTGTATCATAAGTAAGACAAATCCTCATATTCATTAAAGGAGTAAAAAAAAAAAATTTAAAAAAAAAACTTGAAATAAAAACTGAGCCCCGTCCCTCTCAAATAAAATGTTGCGTGCATGTAATAATCAAACAATTATTTTGAATATTTTACACATCAATTTTAAACAAAATCGTAGGTATTTATTTAGTTGTAAACTTTTTAGTTAACTTCTTGTTACTGTAAAAAAAGGGACGAGGGTAAAAAACAATTTTTTAAATTGCTTACTTAAATTTTGGGTGTATATAGCATAAGAATATTGTGACGTAAGCTGTGACGACGAACTATGACGTAGTTTTTGTTACAGACAGAATAAAATCTCCATTATTAATAGAGATAAGATATATATATATAATATGGGATATCTAGCGAGGATCGAACTCGTTATTCACTAGTAATAGATCAGCCAAACTAACTTGCATTACCCAACCACTGGATGGCCTCACTTGTTCATATGTATGTACAAAACGTTTAATGTTAAAATATTCCATTCTTAAGTTGGTTGTTGTGTTGTTTTACGTGATATCTAACCTTTTCGGGTCATTTAATGCCGAATCAAGTCATTTTCATAAACAAAAGAATTGGGTTGCTCACAGTAGCTGCTGTTGCTTAAGTGACAATCCAGTTAAGTATTCAACAGGCACATCACTGCTTAACTTCGGTGATCTAGTGGGAACTGGTTCCCTTCTTTGGATTTTGCCTTTTGTGGGACACATCTTATTATAATGGAGATTGTGTGTTTTTCTGTCTGTAACCGAAACTATATTTCTACTCAAGTCACAATTCTCTTAGTTATTGGCATCATATTCTCCATGATTTTATTTTTATTTAACCTCAATTATTAATAAAATTGTCTTACATTATTAATACTGTTAACTATGTCTACATACTAACTACCTGCAATTATTATTTATATATACAACAAAATAGTGGTTTACTGTGTGAACGGGAAGGCTAATTTGCATATTAATATTAAAAAATCGAATTTATAAATATGTGCTTAGTATTATTGATTTCTAACTGTTTGGTTTTTATTTTAATGGATATAAGTAAAAATCTCTTCAATGAATCTTAAATGAATCCATTAACAAGATAAAATAACTGTCATTTTATTCTTTACTTCCTCTTTTACTAAATACTTAAATTAGAAAAAATAACAATGAAAGACGAGAGTGATGGAAGAGTAAGTTTCATGTTGTATTCAAAATCTTTTATTATACTCCCTCTGTTTCAAATCTTTTTATCTGTATTCTTATTTAGTTTCATTAGCCTTTCTAATTTAATACAATATTTTTTACATTTAAAACTTAAATACTTGCACCCGGAGGGTGCATATATTTGCTAGTTATATATAATGAAGACATTGTTAGATCCTTTAAGTGCTATAGAGTAAATGTAAGATCACAATGTAAAACAAGTAGAATTGTAGAAGGTACATTCTTTTTGGTGTAAAGAAATGAATAGAATTGGGTTTAGATCACGAAAAAGGTTGGTTTATCATGGAAAAATTCATGCAAAAGGAACGCTATCACTAAAGCTTTTTTTTTTTTTTTTTTTTTTGGTCTATGCTATTTTATTGTATTTGTGTGGCCATAAATATTAAGATAAACGTATAAATTTGTGCATAAAAACATACAGACTGCAAATAGTGTTTTCGTAAGTTTTATTTCCATACAGTACAGCCGTGATAATATAAAAATCACACTGAAACTGATGAAGGAACAATGATAAAAATACTACAAATAAAAATAAGTTTTCTTTTGATTATTTTGATTATTGAATTTTGAAGAAAAGCTAGATGGGAGCTGCACAAGAATGCTGCGAGCGGTCCTGAATAAGTCGTGGAAACAGCACCCCACAAAGAAGCAACTGTATGGCCACCTGCCTCCCATATCACAAACCATACGAGTAAGGAGGGTTAGGCACGCAGGACACTGCTGGAGAAGCAGGGATGGCTCGTGAGCGACGTACTACTGTGGAGGCCAACACATGGACTAATAATGTGGGCCGCCCAACCAGGACCTACATTGACCAACTATGTAAGGATGCTGGCTGCTGCGCGGAGGAGCTCCCAGAGTCGATGAATGATAGGGAGGGTTGGCGAGAGACATTCGATGTACTGTTATTATGTATATCAAGGTCATTTCCGTGCAAATTGCGCAACATGATAATGACGATCATGATAATTAATAAATGTTTGATATTATAAAGACAAGTGCAGTTGAAATAAACAAAATTATATCTAACTAATGAAATGAAGGAATTAATGAAACTAATGAAATATACAATAGTCCTTTTGTTGTATTGTCCTCACCCGGAAGACGGAATTACCGGCAAAAAGACAAAGAGATTTATAAAAATATATATTTAAAAAAAGGGGAAAACGAAAGCGAGGCTTTCCAGTCAAGGAAGCAGGGAGAAGATAAAGAAATATATAACAAACGTCCGTTATCAGATCAAAAGATAAAAATGCATAGGCATATTAGCGGATGTAAAAAACCAGATCAAAAGATAAAGATGCGTAGGCGTGTCGTCAATACAAAAGCCACAGGGTCGAGCCGACAGTCAGTCAGACCACAGCGAACAGCCGATAGCATCATCTCGGTCTCCCGTCAACCCTCGGGCATTTTCCACTGTGAACACTCGTCGCCGTCTTCGCCAGCCACCAGCATTTTCATTGTGAAGCTATACGCCCCTCACCTACCTACACACCGAAGAGAAAATAAAGACGGGTCCTATCTTTGTATATACGTATCTGTTGTTGAAGTCCAGTAGTCGGTAGTAGCCGACTACTACATACTTCGTTACGTGACCATATATACCCGCAACGACTACTTACTTACACGATTTAGAGTAGCGAAGAGGGCACTTTAGTGAAATTAATTTATGTAATAGAATAAAACTTACTCTTCTATCACTCATTGCTAAATTTTCCTAATTTAAGTATTTAGTTAAAATAAGAAGTAAATGATAAAATTACAGTTATTTCTTCTTATTAAGGAATTTCTTTTAAGATTTACCCTTGAGATTTTTGCTCATATTCAAGATAAAACCAAATAAATTGAAATCAATAATACTAAGCACATATTTATTAAAATCAAATTTTTAATTTCAATATGCAAATTAGCCCTCCTGTTCACTCTATAAACCGTTATTTTGTTGTATATATAAATACTATTGCATATTATTAGTATGTAGATAAGGTCAACAGTATTAATAATGTAAAACAATTTTATATATAATTGAGGTTTGAATAAAAAATAAAATCATGGAGAATGTGATGTTAATAACTACGGGAATTGTGACTTGAGTAGTAATATAGTTTCGATTATAGACAGACAAACACACAATCTCCATTATAATAATAATATAATAATAATAATATATATATATATATATATATATATATATATATATATATATATATATATATATTAGGGACTGGCAAAAAAATCAGCTTCTACGAGTTTTTTAAAAGCGAATTAGAATTAATTAAATCTATTATTTAAGGTCAAACTTTGTCTAAATCGATAAGTAGTAACATAATGACCATCATTAAAAAAAGGAAAATATCATTACATATGCAGTTTATTTTTAAAAGATTTAAAACAATTTGTTTTGGTCAATTTCGACACGATCCGCCATTTTGTCTCTTTTTCAAGGGTTTTAAGCGCTTGTTTACAATTTTAATATAATATCGCGATTGCAAAAAAAAATGACCAAAAATCAGGTAATTATCCGATTTTAATGAAATTTTCAGTATTGATTTATCAATTAATGAATTTTATAATGCATCAGTTATTTTATTTCAAAACTTTAATTTAGTATTTTTGCTATGAAAAATTAATATATAAAATTAATTTAAAATAAAAAATATTCGGATTTTAAGTTTAAAATGTTCTATTTTTAGATTCTAGAAATAAATATCTATTCAATGCAAACCTTATTTTAGATGCATAAAGTAATAAGTTTTTGAAGAAAAACTCGATTGAAAATGTACCCCTCCCCTTTTTAAGCAGAAAAAATATCGATGTACAATTTTTTCTTTTATAAGATAATAACCAATTAATAATTATCAAAATGAGTAAAGAAAAATCTCCAAATAATTAATTATTTTATTTTTTTTACATTTTATTTTTCGATTTTCGGTACTTATTTTCTCATAGAACAGCAACCGTAAAAAATCTTTTTTTGTTTCTATTCATAAGTTCGGTTTTTATCTCTTTATTTATACTGTAATTAGTACAATATAAGATCAACTCGGAACAATTTTACGCCCCCAGCATAAGGAGGGTCAAAATTAAGTGACCTGAAAAAAATGAGAAAGTTTTGAAATAAAATAGATAATGCATTATAAATACCATTCATTGATAAATAAACACTGAAAATTTCATTAAATCCGATAATTCCCTGATTTTTGGTAAATTATTTTCTGTACTGGGCTAAAGTCTTTATATATATATATATATATATATAATATATATATATATGACTTTAGCCAGTACTAATGTGTATAAATATACGTTGCATGTGAAGCCACGTATGTTGGCCATACTGTTCAAAGATTGGCTGTCAGAATTAACCAGCACATACCCCGAGTAATACGCGAACACAAACCCATTACATCCGGGTTGTCGCAGAGCAGCGAGTCCTCGATTTGTGAACACCTAATTAACATGAGCCTTGCCGGTCAATATAATGATCTTTCTATTCTGCACAAAGCTAGGACGAAACAACATTTACAGGTCCTTGAGGCCGTGATTATATATTTCTTTCGTCCTACCTTGTGCAGACAGATCAGACCTAGGCACTCGCTTATTTTATTGGGTGAGTCTGGGGCCTGGTATTACTTAATGGGGATTTAAAACAATTTTTTTCCTAAACCCCCTCATGTATATACCCATATTTATTACAATTTACAATTTGACTTTTAGTCGTCTCCGGCTGTATAACCTTGATGAGCAACCGGACGAAAGGGCCCTTGTTTTTATCAAATAAAAATAATTTTTCTCTCCTCCTTTTTTTTTGTACTCCCTTCGTTCCACCTATATAGGTGATCTAATGATTACCCTTAAGCATTGTTTAGATTTTGCCTGTACCAAAATTTATTCATATATATATATATATATATATAGAGAGAGAGAGAGAGAGAGACAGAGAGAGAGAGAGAGAGAGAGATTGATGGATAGATATATTAATTGTCTTTTTTTGTTGTTATAAAGGTTATGGGCGTTAGTGAACAATGCAGGCATCATGAGTCCATTGATTTTTCCTGATTGTATCACCCGGGAACATTATGACAAACTGATGGACGTCAATTTGTACGGCACAATTGACATGACTAATTCCTTTCTACCTCTCCTAAGGATGGCACAAGGACGAATTGTAAACGTTGGAAGTGTGTTGGGAAAGTGTGCTCTCCGTATCTGTATTCCTTACTGCGTTAGTAAATATGCCGTCACAGCCTACTCAGAAGGACTAAGGTAAGGTAAACATTTTTTTCTTTGAATATACACTCATGTCTACTATATATATATATATATATATATATATATATATATATATATATATATCTTGTAAAAATACATCTATAAGATGATTGAGGGGGAAGTCATCAGCGTTGTTATTCCTTGGGATCATTGGAAATTTCTGGTCTTTCAACAACGAATTTCCTCACTTTTTTTCTTTGAATATACACTCATGTCTACTATATATATATATATATATATATTATATATATATATATATACGCCAGCTTCTGTTTTACTTATACATGATTCCTTGTGCAGACTGCCACAAGAAATACATAGGCGAGACCTCCAGAAGTTAAAAAAAACGCCTAAATGAGCACAAACGCAATATATATATATATATACGCATAAGCGTATGACTGTTTGAGGATTGAATTATCTGTTGTACCGATATTTATGGCTTTATTCTATAACTTTTCTTGCTTTGAAGGCGCCTTGATCATTAGGGTAGTTCGATTTTTCACTTTTTAAAAAATATCAAATTGTCCATCTATGCGAAAGTTGTGTCATACTATACTGAATACTGATACCAAAAATTAAATCTTTTACTTGCACCATTGTTTGAGGAAATAGCATTAAAGATCATCTACTAAAATGCACTAAAAATCCTCGTTTTCTAAAGGCTGAATTTTGCGAAAACGATGATTTTATACACCACGTATAATGGTTAGCAAACTAGTCTCACAAGATCATTACTACTGACGCCATGGAACACGCGCGTATCGTAGTCACGTGGTTGACTCATTTTTGTAATTTTCTTTAAGTTCACTTCATCAATCAGTAATAAGATGTGTGTGTATGTGTGTCTGTGTGTGTCTGTGAGTGTGGGGGGTGTTTGTGTTTAATTCTCTTAGTTTTTTGTTTTGTTTTTTCTTCTTTCTTCACTAATAAATTACTTTGGTAAAACCGGGCACACCTTCTGAGGAACAAGCTAAAAAAAAAAATCTAATCTACTATGTTTTTAAAGAATTGGTGTCAAGTGGATATGTAATTACCGAAAACTGACAAAAGGTCAATATTTAAGAGGATTGATTGATTTTACGACACATGAACCCGTGTAGGTTTATTTTATACCTAGAGGTTTGAGAATCGCGTTCATTGTGCGGTCATACATTTGTGTGTAGTTGTTACATAATCTATGCAGTTGCATAAGATTATTGTTAATCCCCTGTATTTCTAGGGGGTTGGCCCTTTTCATATCACGGGCGGGACTTTCCATGGAATATTACAGAAAGCCCACGAAATACGTGAAGTCACGTGGGACCTGGTTGGGTCTACAGTTTCAGCTTGGACGTCAGGCAAATAAGATATGTCTGCTTAGCTGGGATTCACCTGCATACGCGCGCTATGTTTAGTTACATGAAATGTTTAGTTAAGTAAATAAAAGCTTACGAAAATAATACGGTTTTGTGGTTGATGAATGTCTTGGGAACAAGACTGACCTAGAAGAAATGAATTAAGTGCGACCGACCACCAAGACGAAGTCCAGACGCTAGAAGAGACGCTAGGAGAAGAACGTAAGATACGAAAGATGAACAGAAGAATAATAGAAGTAAGAAAGGGAAAAAGAAGGGTATACAACATAGTTGTTTCTTAAGATTTTTTTCACACTGTACGAATAGTTTTTAAATAGATCTATTTGATCAATATATGGGACACTAACAGGTACTACCACTACCACTTCGGGCCAGAGTAGAGTTCGGAGTAATGACAATGAAGGGGTACTCCACACTCCTCAAATCAACAGAACTGGAGCCTCACCATCAGATGCAAGTTTAGTGTCATACCCAAGACAATTCTTTTTTTCTTTTCTTTTAAGGTGGTTCTTATCCCTCTGCAGAGGAAACAATTACCTTATTCAAAGCGCCACCGACAAGGCACATTTTTAAGTGTTGTACAGTTGGGTCTGTCTTTCTCCTAGACTGGTTGCTTTACTAAAGCAAAAAGGGCTAAACTTACAAATCGGTCAGAAAATTAGGGTGACCCAGAAAAAACAGAACTCACAAATTTCGTAATAAAACTGTTAATTTTAACTAGGGGGTTTAGGGTTAGGGTTAGGTTTTAGGATTTGGGTTAGGGATAGGATTAGGGTTTAAGATTAGTTTAATGGGAAAATAAATAAATAATTTGGGTTCTATTTTTTTGACCACGCATGAACTTCGGTTCATGCGTAGCGACCAACGTACAAAAAATAAAAAAGAATTTATCTCCCTAGTCGGAGGGCTGGAAAATATATACTATTAATAATGAAGTGAGTTCGCTCCTCACTGAACGCCAAATATTTCTGGTCTTGTTTTCTAATAAACTTAATTACCATTACATTACATCATCATGGAACTATGATCAACAAGTTTGCAGAGGGTTAATAATTTTGATCCTTACACGCTTATCCACCCTCATGACCTTGTACCATATTTTAGTAAATAGCCAGGTGAGTCATCATTGGAGCAATAGTTAACACTTGTTTACGAAATACAAAATTCATTACAGCCATCGGGGTGGCCTAATGACGGTATGAGCCATACAGCGAGGGAGTCTATGCCCTTTTCACTAACGCTAGTCCAAGGAGATTATTTCAGCGTCTGAGGTGGAGCGCCACACCTACCATCAGCTCCATACTTTAGCGAACAGATCTCTTGTGCTACTCATACGCTGAGTTGGCGAGGGCCAGTATCGAACCAGGAACCTTGTGGTTCCTAGCTGGACGCTCTACCGACTGAGCTAAACTGGCCCAACATTCATTATGGGGAAGTGAATCAACAACTACCTTATTAAACACAGGACCCTTGTTGTATATTTCCTTGTGTAGAGTCTCTTGACCTTGCACTCGTCCTTCGGGGCGGGGGTCCAGGGTGCTTCGGCCACTGGATCAGGATAACGTACAAATAATAGCGTCGATCCCAGGGGGCTATCCCCCAGGCAATACCTGCCCCCTTGATTTAAAGGAGCAGGGCTGGGTTTATTGCCCAGCGCCTGAGGCGCCCCCTTGAGGGGGAATGCTGAGGGGATCGATGCAATTTTTGTTCTTTCCCACCCATGAGCTTCGGCTTGTGGGTGGGCCCAAATTAAAACAAGGCCTTGTGCCCAGTCCATACAAGTGGGGTATGAGACAAATACCCCTTGCACTCGTCCTTCGGGGCGGGGTCCAGTGTGCTTTGGCCACTGGATCAGGGTAACGTACAAATAATAGCGTCGATCCCTGGGGGCTATCCCCCAGGCAAAACCTGCCCCCTTGATTTAAAGGGGCAGGGCTGGGTTTATTGCCCAGTGCCTGAGGGGCCCCCTTGTAGGGGATCTACGCAATTTTTGTTCTTTCCCACCCATGAGATTCGGCTTGTGGGTGGATCCACATTAAAACGAGGCCTTGTGCTCAGTCCATACAAGTGGGTATGAGACAAATACACCCTTGTTGTATATTTTCTTAGAAATCTTTGGAATTGTGAACATTACGAATTAACGGCCACTTGTAATTGAAAGTATGAAATTATGTTTTGAAAACATGGTCCTCCTGACACACAAATCTTCTTCAAAGATCTGATTGTTCGTTCGTCTGTCTGTTCTTGCAATCTCCGACTCCTCTAGTCTTTGATTACCACTTTTGACAAAGTTTCTAAGTGTACACACACACACACACACACACACACAACACACACACACACACACACACACACACACACACACATAAAAAGTATCGAGATTTTTTGTATTTTTGACATACCTTGTATTCTGAAAAAAAAATAACGTTCCTTTCATTCTTCATTCTATCTTGGCAAATACATCTTTAAACTTGATACATTTTTGACACACCTTGTACTCTGAAAAAATTAATGAATGGAGAGTTTTTTTTTTCAGAATTCAAGGTGTGTACAAAAGTACGAAAAATCTTGATACTTTTTTGACACACCTTATATATATATGTGTGTGTGTGTGTGTGTGTGTGTGTGTGTTTGTATATATATATATATATATATATATATATATATATATATAGGACAAATAATACCGTGAAGATTCGTGCTACGCGAGAAACTGCAGTCGGAAATTTTATGCCATTCGTTTTTAATAATATATATATAATATATATATATATATATACTAGCAATATATGATTAATGAAATAGAATGTTAAATTAAATTAGGTTAATGAAACTAAATAGAAATGCAGATAAGAAAGATGTGTGTGTGTGTGTGTGTGTGTGTGTACGTACATAAAAGTAACAAATAAAATATCTATTTCTTCCCAAACATATATATATATATATATATATGTGTGTGTGTGTGTGTGTGTGTGTGTGTGTGTGTGTGTAGCCCAGGTGGCATTTGTTTTATCTTCTTTATTTAGTCGATTACCAATGTAGACAAAAGGAAATTCATGTTTTTTTAAATCCGATTTTAAATTCAGAAATTTATTTTAAATATAAACATCATTGTTTACAATGCAACATGTGACCGAATACCTTGGCTATCTTCTCCACAATTGAATTAAACCACGTTTAGAAAATTTGGTTGCCTGTTATATATCTTTAGAGTTTATTTTTATTCAAGTGAATTTTCGCCCTGTCGGCTGGGCGTTAGAATGCACCGACTGCACCTCTGCAGAGGGGTAAGGCTCCGCCCCAATGGGGCCACCTGTTGGCCGTAGGTGGCGACCCGTGATGCTTAAGGATGGAGCCCAGGTGGATGAGCAGTTCATGATATGCAATACTCCACTTTGGCCCTATCTTGGGCTAGACGGGCGGTCGGAGAGGCCCCCTCCGATCAATCGGCTGGTCACGTCAAGCCCTAGCACCTATATGATTTCCCCAACCCTATTGCCCTTATGGCAAGCCCCAACCCCTTTTATCATATGGGTGCTAGAAGGCGGTGGCTGCGGGTCTACATGTCCTGGGAATGACGTTAAACTCTATCTGATGGTGAGGTTCCAGTTTGGAGGTTTGGGGAATGTGGAGCACCCCTTCATCACCATTGCTCCCTGGTCCACTCTGACCCGGAGTGGTAGTACCTGTTAGGGTCCCATCTATGGGTTAAATAGAAAAATGTATTTATAAAAAAAATTGTATTATCCATTAAGAATTGATTTATTTCAAAACTTTATCGGCATTAAATGACCCACTGAGGTTGATATGCCGTAAAACAAAACAAAACAAACCAAACCAAATCAAGTGAATTTGATCACCACTGAATGCCTCAAATTTGTACCATACTCAGTTAAGTTTAATTTAAACCACGTTTAGAAAACTTGGTTGCCTGTTATACATCTTTAGAGTTTATTTTTATTCAAGTGAATTTGATCACCACCGAATGCTTTCAAATTTATACCATACTCAGTCAAGTTTAGTAAGTAAGTAAAGTTAACTATCTACATATATAAAATGCCTTGAAAATTGCATGTTAATCTGAATTTGAAAACATTGGCTTCTTGCCATGTGGCTAAAACTTCAACTCCAAGGAAGGCGTAATGATTGAGAGCTGTGAATTTATAGACGTTTGATACAGACAAAAGATTATTCACTGAGACTGTTTACTTTAATGTCTATAGAATCAAGTAAACAATCAAGTAACCGAATTGGCAATTGATCTTCGATTTGAATGAAAGCCTAATATCAAATTAAAAGCTATGAACGTTATCATTATTTTATTCTTTGCTATTTTTGCTCACCAGATTTAACTGGTGATTTTTCACAAGTCTGAGTGACAGCAAGTCTCCTAGGGATTCTTTTAAGTATTCTAGCAGATTTAAACAGTTATGTGCTTCTTATGTTGATTTAAAGAGTTCTATAGTCTTTAAGCTGATTTAAACAGTTTTGTTGTCTTTAAGCTGATTTAAACAGTTATGTAGTCTTTAAGCTGATTTAAACAGTTATGAGCCTTTGCTGATTTAAACTTTTATGTAGTCTTTAAGCTGATTTAAACAGTTATGGGTCTTTAAGCTGATTTAAACAGTTAATGTTAGTCTTTAAGCTGATTTAAACAGTTATGGGGTCTTTAAGCTGATTTAAACAGTTATGGCCTTTGGGCTGATTTAAAACAGTTATGTAGTCTTTAAGCTGATTTAAACAGTTAGTCTTTAAGCTGATTTAAACAGTTATGTAGTCTTTAAGCTGATTTAAACATTATATAGTCTTTAAGCTGATTTAAACAGTTCTGGGACCTTTAAGCTGATTTAAACAGTTATGTAGTCTTTAAGCTGATTTAAACAGTTTTGAGGCCTTTAAGCTGATTTAAGTAATTTAAGTTTAAAGGTAATAACACCATTTATGGGTCAAATATTACTGTTTAAAAATTATTCGAATTCGATAGGTTCGTATGCAAAAAGAACTCTTAAGTAACAACAACACAAAAAATGTAAATATGAATATACAATAAAATAGGCATAAAATAATCCTAGACGAGTTGAAATGCCGTTAAAAATCAAGCATAGGTAGTACTTCTTTCCTCAGTGGCTAATCCTGTGTTTTGACAATCGGTGTAATAAGTTAAGAGTTATCTCCCCTATTTTATCATTACCTCCCCTTTGTGGAACTCTTTGGTGTTTCTAAGAGTATATAATCTCTCAGTAAACTGTAACATTATTCAAAGTAGAATAAAGCTTTCTTAAACCTATCCGTGTGTTCGTTTATTATTACAATCAACAACATCAGTTTGTTGTATAAATATCTGTTTTAATTTAATTTTTTAAAAACAAAATCTGAAATGTTTGTAATCGAAGTTTGGGTTCGGTTAATTACAGCTACGACGTATTTAGCTATAGGCTGAAACTATAAATCAACCCATCACATGAATCGCATCTTACAAAAGGGGAAGAAAGAAAGAAAGAAAGAAAGAAAGAAAACAGTTTTCAACCACAACAAATAGATAAAACTATCTTCTCGATGTTATTGACCTATTCCGTTTACAATTATCTGGTAAAGCGAGCGAGACGGAAGCCAGAAGTTTTGAACGAATACAGAGAAAACTTTTTTTATTGCTATTTTACCTCTTCTTGATATCCGATTAATCTGGAAAAGACACAGAAGCTACCAATATGGCGGCTTTGTCCAACTCTCGCTGCACTGCACAAGAAACTTAAAAGTGTTTTAGATTTGACAGTTGGCAATATTGCAAACCACCGGCGATTTTAGTGGGCAGTTTTTCTCAGGGATTGGGCTAGGGCTTCTTGGCTAATCGAAAATTCTTTTTCGGTAACAAATAATCGAATTGCGAAACCGTTTAATATCAGGCACTTATTGGTTCCCGTTTGGGGGGGGGAACAGTCGCACGTAACAGTGAAATAGCTTGTGAGCACCTCACCCACCACCACCACCAAATAATGCTTCCACATTTCGCTATAAGGGACAAGATTTGGTACCATTATAGTATGTGGCCTACCTTTTGAATGTGGCCTACGAAATCATGTCTCTCTTATAGTACGTGGCCTACTATAAAAAGCCTAGTATAAGGTTATAATAATAATAACTGCTGAACCTAAACCTATTTCAGAATTTTAGAATATTTTAGAATTAAATAGATCTCTGATTCATGTAAATTATAGATAAATTCTTTTTTAATTATTCTTAATTACTATATACAGCTTATGACTGTATTGCATTACTTGAAATTGATTTGGGGGAGTCTTAACCCTCTGCAGAGGTGCAGCCGGTGCATTCTAACGCCCCAGCCGACAGGGCTTTTCAGTAGTACTGGATTTTACTAATCTTTACGCACCGATTGGGACGCAATAAGTCTTATCTATGTTTGCTATTGGCTGTGTCCAAGTTTTACGGGCAATATTTTTATTTGAAGGCCGGTATAGCTCAGTTAGTAGAACGTCCGACTAGGAACCACAAGGTTCCTGGTTCGATACCGGCCCTAGCCCAATCAACGTAAAAGTAGCACAGGGAATCTGTGCGATAAAGTGAGGAGCTGGTGATAGGTGAGGAGCTCTATCTCAGACGCCAAAAATAATCTCCTTGGTCTAGCGCCATTGAAAAGAGGATATACTCCCTAACTGTATGGTTGATAACGACTTTAGGCCACCCCAATGACGACGACGACTTTTTGACCTCATGAATAATTTCCGTAAAACTAACTACATATTAACTTTTACCTGGCTCCATGTAATTGCATTAACTAACTAAATAAAAAATTCTAAAATTAGTGAAATAGATCACAAATTCAGACTGGGCCTATTCTAATAGTGACCACCCCAAGCGGAGTTTAACAGGCTTGAATTCAGAGTTTTCCTTCTCCTAAACTGGTTGCCTAACTGTTGTACCGGCCGTTCCTACAGTGGGGAACATGCACCGGTTCTCACTATAAATAGTGAGACACCGAGTGGAAAGGGAGCACTGTTCCCGTTAACGACAAGCTAGTCGTACATGTACCATTAATTGTAAATACACTTGTCTTATTTTACCCCATCTCGACTTGACTTCTTTTTACTGTTGGGACTAACATCACAACACTAACCAAGGTTAAACAGCCCAGTCTTCCCTACTATCGACCCATAGCTGGAGGGAAAGCTGTAGCTTTGTCCATGATTTGAACTCAGGTCGACGAGTCTATTTCCTACGACTCTAACCATTACACCATGGCCCCAACTTTGTTATATAAAACATACATTTCACCATGCACTATAACATATATTCTTTATAAGGCATTAGAGAATATAATATTTACTGGGCACTGCGACACAGTTTTTACCTGGAATTATAAAACAAAGGTTTACAATAAAAAGATATGTTTAATTGGCAGTATAAAAATAGCGACTTCACCTGGCAGTATAAAAATAGTCTTTACTCTGCACTATAAAGTAGTCTTTATTTGGCAGAATAAAAGTCATCTTTAAGTGGAACTATAAAATATTCTTCATGGCACTATAAAGTCATCTTTACCTGGCACTATAAAACAAAGGTTTCCTATTAAAAATCAGTTTTTAACTGACAGTTATAAATATAGTCTTCACTTGGCAGTATAAAAATAGTCTTTACTTGGCACTATAAAATTTAGTATTTATATACCTAAACTATAAAGATAGTCTTCACTTGGTAGTATAAAAATAGTATTTACATGGCGCTATAAAATATAGTATTTATATACCTACAACTATAAAAATAGCCTTTACTTTAGTATAAAAATAGTCTTTACTTGGCACTATAAAATATGTTTTATATACTACAACTATAAAATACCTTTACTTGGTAGTATAAAAAATAGTCTTATGCACTATAAAAATAGTCTTTATAACCTAAAAACTATAAAAAATAGCCTTTACTTGGTAGTATTAAAAATAGTCTTACTTGGCACTATAAAATATATTTTATATACTACAACTATAAAAATAGCCTTACTTGGTAGTATAAAAAATAGTCTTTACTTGGCACTATAAATATAGTCTTTATATACCTACAACTATAAAAATAGCCTTACTTGGTAGTATAAAAATAGTCTTTACTTGGCACTATAAAATATAGTATTTATATACCTACAACTATAAAAAATAGCCTTTACTTGGTAGTAAAAAAATAGTCTTTACTTGGCACTATAAATATAGTTATATACCTACAACTATAAAAATAGCCTTTACTTGGTAGTATAAAATAGTCTTTACTTGGCACTATAAAATATAGTTTATATACCTACAACTAAAAATAACTTTACTTGGTAGTATAAAAATAGTCTTTACTTGCACTATAAAATATAGTCTTTATATACCTAACTATAAAAATAGCCTTTACTTGGTAGTATAAAATAGTCTTTACTTGGCACTATAAAATATAGTTTTATATACTACAACTATAAAATAGCTTTACTTGGTAGTATAAAAATAGTCTTTACTTGGCACTATAAAATATAGGTTATATACTAAACTATAAAAATAGCCTTTACTTGGTAGTATAAAAATAGTCTTTACTTGGCACTATAAAATATAGTCTTTATATACCTACAACTATAAAAATACTTTACTTGTGTATAAAAAATAGTCTTTACTTGCACTATAAAATATAGTCTTTATATACCTACAACTATAAAAATAGCCTTTACTTGGTAGTATAAAAAATAGTCTTTACATGGCACTATAAAATATAGTCTTTATATACCTACAACTATAAAAATAGCCTTCACTTGGTAGTATAAAAATAGTATTTACTTGGCACTATAAAATGTATCCTTATATACCTAGAACTATAAAAATAGCCTTTACTTGGTAGTATAAAATAGTCTTTACATGTCGCTATAAAATATAGTATTTATATACCTAGAACTATAAAAGATAGTCTTCACTTGGTAGTATAAAAATAGTATTACTTGCAGTATAAAATGTATCTTTTATATACCTACAACTATAAAAATAGTCTTTAATATAAAATTTAGTATTTATATACTAGAACCTTTACTTGGTAGTATAAAAATAGTCTTTACATCGCTATAAAATATAGTATTTATATACCTACAACTATAAAAGATAGTCTTCACTTTAGTATAAAAAAAAAGTATTTACTTGGCAGTATAAAATGTAGTCCTTATATACCTAGAACTATAAAAAAATAGTCTTTACTCGGCATTATAAAACAGTTTTTAACTAGCTATATAAAAATATTTCTGGCTTCCACACTTTCAAAGTGATGACCAAAAAGTAAAAAAATAAGAAGAGTGTTTATGTTAGCCATCTTGTCAGTGAATTCCTGCTGGTTGAATTTTGTTATTCCGTACTCTTGAGGGCGTTGTATTTCGTATCTGTGGCTCAAGATTGAAGGCATATTATGTACAAAACATTTATTTCGAAGTCTCATGCAGAGAACGACGCCTGTATTAATGGTTTGCAGGAGAAGAACGCCTATCATTGTACAACGAATAAATACGGAATAAAGAAATATTTAAAGTCTACAACGTCAGAAAATCAATCATGGCAAACAGGGTTCACCTGCTGCAACAGAAATAAAGAAAGAATAATCACGTTGTGCAAGTTTTATTTTTATGAACTTCGAATCGATAAACAGTAAACAATAGAACTATTACATCCTGTCAATCATCTTAAGTTTACTCATATTATTATTATTATTATTATTATTATTATGGAGTATATGACCTTTAGGCACACCTTTTGCAATCATCTTAAGTTTACTCATATTATTATTATTATTATTATTATTATATTATTATTATTATTATTATTATTATTATATGACCTTTAGGCACACCTTTTGCGATCTCGATTCGTGGGGACATTTTTCCATTTACACCGTCAAAATCTGGTTAATTGTTAACAGACGATTTTAGAGGGTTTTTTTTAATTATAAAACTAACCCCTAACCCTAAACCTAACCTCTAACCCTAACCTAACCCTAACCCAAGGGTATTAGCGATAAGTGAAATGCAATTACTATGTCCAGGAAATCAAAGGAATCAATGAAAGACCACCGGTAGTGGTTTATATATAGTGGTCTATTTTTTCTTGCGTGTTAATGAATTTGTAACCCACTATTATTATTATTATTACTAGCAAATATATGCACCCTCCGGGTGCAAGTATTTAAGTTTTAATATGATAAAATATCATGTTAAATTAGAAAGGCTAATGAAACTGAATAAGAATTCAGATAAAAATATTTGGAACAGAGGGGGTATGATTGAAAAATAGAACAGCTTTGAAACTAACTCTTCCATCATTTACCTTACTCCTGTCTTTCATTGGTAAATTTTCCTAATTTAACTATTTAGTTAAAATAGGAAGTAAAGAATAATATTACAGTTATTTCTTCTTGTTAATGGATTTCTTTTAAGATTTATCCCCGAGATTTTTGCTCATATTCATTAAGATAAAACCAAACAATTAGAAATCAATAATACTAAGCACATATTTATTAAAATCAAATTTTTAAGATCAATATGCAAATTAGCCTCCCCATTCACACTGTAAACCTCTATTTTATTGTATATATAAATACAATTGCATGTTATTAGTATGTAGATATGGTCAACAGTCTTAATGATGTAAAACACTTTTATTAATAATTGAGGTTTAAATAAAAATAAAATCATGGAGAATGTGATGTAAATAACAAAGGGAATTGTGACTTGAATAGTAATATAGTTTCGGTTACAGACAGACAAACACACAATCTCCATTATAATAAGATTATTATTATTAGTAGTAGTAAGAAGAAGAAGTTTTTCATACTAGCGTTAATCGGTGGTCTTTCGCTGGAGTCTTAAGTGACAGAAAATATCCTTGGGTCTCCAGGATTCTTCTGTGTATTCTACCGATCTTAACAATGCCCTTATTTGGATGGTCTCCATTCTTTCTCTGATTTCCTATTCCTCCATTCTTTTTTTTAAACCCTTTGGGACCGGTCCTACGACACCAACTAAAATTGGTATCACTGTCGACCGCATATTCCACGGTTGGTTTTTAGTTCTCTAGAAAGGTCCAAGTATTTATATTCTTATTTCACTCCTCGCGATTTTCCCACCAGTGATAAACGGTGGTCTTTTATTGATTCCCTTGATTTCCAACTCCCCCACCCCATCCCACCTCCAGTCTTTTTCCAAGCCTTTAGAACTGTTCCACTAGAATTGGTATTACTGTCATCCTCATTTCTCATCCACAGTTCTTTTTTTCTTTAGTTTTCTGGCAAAAGATTTGTCTATCTTTTCGTTTTCATTGATTTTCCCTCTGTGGTCCACCAGAACGGCAAAATCCTTTTCAATTCTCTGGCAAGGTCCAGTTATTTGTCTATCTTTTTGTTTTCTTTCATCTTCACCCTGTGATCTGCTGGAACTGCAAAGTCTATCAAGTTCTTTTCTTGAAAATCAACAGGTCTGGTCTTCTGTACGGGATTAGGGAATCCGATTTTATCTCAAAATCCCAGAGAATTTTACGAATCTCATTCTCTAGATGGATTCTGTTTTGTGCAAAATTTAATTCCTTGCACAATTTCTGCTGGATGGCCTTTTCTATCTAGTCGCACCTAGACTTGTACTCCCTTTGTGAGGTGTAAAAACTCATTACAAATTGACCTAGTGTCACACTCTACTCATGATAGAGGTTTGGTTTGGCTTGCTTGTTTTACGGCATATCAACCCTTTTCGGAAACAAAGTCGAAACAAGTCATTTTGATAAAAGTTTCTATGTTTCAAGTTCATAACATCTTCAAATTCGTATAAATAATTTTCATTAACTTCATTTGGTTTGGTTTGGATTGGCTTGGTTCGGGTTTTTTTTAATGGTATATCAACCCTTGTGGGTTATTTAATGCCAAAAACTGTTAGAGTATGAGGTAAAAGTTGCTACACAAGTTCCCTTTACAGGTGTATTTTTGTAGATGTATTTCTACGAGAGACGATGGAGTAGTGTCCAATTTTTAACTACGTAGCTTGGGTGGGTTCATATGGAGGTTGAGCTGTTGCCCAAGCAGCAAATCCCCTTCTCCACGCTGCCGCTTTGATCCAAAGGAAAGGTAAGGAACCAATGCAGTTTGGCAGCGGTAGTGTTGCAGGAATTACTGGGGAGCTTTGGATTTCAGCATCCTACAGCCTTAGGACTCCGGCTCCGATTTGTTTTCGGGGTTTACTTCCCTAGCCTTTCCTTGGGATGAGCTAAAGCCGCTAGGCAGTGGAGGTTTTGTATTGGACTTTTCCTTGTCCTAGATGGGTTGCCTCTCAAACCTTCTTTCATGGGGTCGAAGAAAAAATTACATTCCTGTTTCTACCTGCGCATCGGGACAAGGAAGAAAATCGCCACATTTGGGTGGACAACTTTACCGCATCCCCCATACTCACCAGATTTAGCGCCTTCAAACTATCATCTCTTCATAGATTTATTTTATATCAAATTCATGACGGAGGGGTTGGGTAAATTCATAGCTGCCACAAAATTCTACATCTTTGCCAAACACAGAAAATTAGCTTTGCAATCAGCTGTAGGCGAACAATTATTGCCCATGAAATAGCATAGATATTTTCTGAGCAGGTTTCATACAACAAACAAGAATGTTTGCGAATGGATCGAACGGTGAGTCATCAAATGTTGGCGTTGGATCAAAATCAGCAATAGGTCGATAGTGACGGTTTCAAAAGCTCAGTACACCGAAAAAAAAATAATGCCTGTTTGCACAACAGAGCATTTATTCAAATAGTATGACCCAATGAACTTTTGCCTGGCCGTGTTTGGCCGTTTTATAGGAAATGGAACGTCGACTCTTTCCTGGTGGCATTGCTACTGGAAAAGAAAAAAGAAAAAGATGGAAATGATATCTTATTATAATGGAGATTGTGTGTTTTTCTGTCTGTAACCGAAACTATATTACTACCCAAGTCACAATTCCCTTTGTTATTTACATCACATTCTCCATGGTTTTATTTTTATTTAAACCTCAATTATTAATAAAATTGTTTTACATTATTAATACTGTTAAGGATATCTACATGCTAACAACATGGAATTATATTTATATATACAACAAAATAGAGGTTTACAGTGTGAATGGGAAGGCTAATTTGCATATTGATATTAAAAATGTAATTTTAATAAATATGTGCCTAGTATTATTGATTTCTAATTGTTTGGTTTTATTTTAATGGATATAAGCAAAAATCTCTTCAATGAATCTTAAATGAAATCCATTAACAAGAAAAAATAACTGTCATTTTATTATTTATTTCCTCTTTTAACTAAATACTTAAATTAGAAAAAATAACAATGAAAGACGAGAGTGATGGAAGAGTAAGTTTCAGTTGTTCTATTTTTCAATTATACCCCTCTGTTTCAAATCTTTTTATCTGCATTCTTATTTAGTTTCATTAGCGTTTCTAATTTAATACGATATTTCATTACATTAAAACTTAAATACTTGCACCCGGAGGGTGCATATATTTGCTAGTTTAGTATAATAGATAGTTCTATTCGTCTTTATTTTTATTTTATTAGTTCAGGTTCAAATCTGTATCGGATTTTGGACATCAATCGGCTGGTCACGTCAAGCCCTAGCACCTATATGATTTCCCCAACCCTATTGCCCTTATGGCAAGCCCCAACCCCTTTTTATCATATGGGTGCTAGAAGGCGGTGACTGCGGGTCTACATGTCCTGGGAATGACGTTAAACTCCATCTGATGGTGAGGTTCCAGTTTTGGAGGTTGGGGGAATGTGGAGCACCCCTTCATCACCTTTGCTCCCTGGTCCACTCTGACCCGGAGTGGTAGTACCTGTTAGGGTCCCATCTATGGGTTAAATAGAAAAATGTGTTTATAAAAAGAGTTGTATTATCCATTAAGAATTGATTTATTTCAAAACTTTATCGGCATTAAATGGCCCACTGAGGTTGATATGCCGTAAAACAAAACAAACCAAACCAAACCAGGTTCAAATCTGTATCGGATTTTGGACATTTAGAAAACTTAACGTTATTAGATACGTTGAATTTGTTGTAGTCTCTTCCTCTTTCATATGTAAATTCATGATGGTTTGGTTTGGTTTGGTTTGTTTTGTTTTACGCCATATCAACCTCCAAATTAAGTTCATTTCAAATAATGCGCAAGTACAATTTTATGGCAGGAATTTAGTCACTTAAAGTTCAAGATTACTTCTGTTGTTGCATACCCTCTTCATTACTTCTTTACTTACTTCTTTCTTACTCTATTCTTCTGTCCGTCTTTGGAATCTTATAACATCTTGTCTTGGTCTGGAATCTTCTAAGGTCTGGACTTTCTTGGGGACTTCGGGTCTGGTCTTCTATTGGGGATTTCTCTTTATCAGAAGCCCTGTGTCGTTGTTAGTTTTTAGAGGTAATAACACAAGACTCCGATTTACTTTGATCTTACTTCATTTTGAAATCCCCAACCAGACAATCTGCGCAGATGAGGGACCGCGCGTATAACGCGACTTACCCTTCGAGCTCGCTGCTACCTTCTAGCTGAAACTTACTTCTAATCTAAACCGGAAGAGAGGGTCTTCTCTACCGGTTCTCACGGCTATCCCCAGAAGGTAGGGTCAGGATTGAGGTCAAACGTTGTCACTCATTCTTCGAGCCCGTCAGCTGCACTTAAAACGTCATTTTGTTTCTATACTACTGCACATAAATATTAGGTTTCTAATAATTATGTAACACTGTAAGTCAGTGCCAGACATTTACGCCTTATACCTGTGTACTTACGTCATCGATACCCATGAGTATGGGTATAAGTCTTAATAAATTTGACTTGAGATATAAAATTAATTTTTGTATCAAAGAAAAAGCAAAAACTAATCAAAAAGTCTTTCAGTAAAAAATAATTTCAATTAACCATCTGACGTTCACTTTATTTCAATATGGGGCATTTATTAATTACATAAGCACCAAGTGACCATTTCTGTTCTTTAATTATATAAGATATTAAAAATTATCATTCTCCAAAGTATGCGGCCATTCTCAAAGTTTTGTCAGGCACAAATATTACTAAAATAGTCTGGCACGAAGCCATAATACAAAAGCAATTAATGAAAAACTGATTGAAAGAACTAAATAATTTGTGATATTATCTCGTTAATTCTTATTGATAGATAGATAGATAGATAGATAGAAAAGGGAACAGACTGGTTAGATAAGAACGGAGAGAGAGATATGAACAGACTGGGATAGATAGATAGATAGATAGATATGAAAAGACAGTATTAGATAAGAATGGACTGAGATATATATGTACATATATTAATGAAAAAAAAACTGGTATAGATAGATAGATAGATAGATAGATAGAAAAAGGAACAGACTGAGATAAGAACGGACAGAGAGATATGAACAGACTGGGATAGATAGATAGATAGATAGATAGATAGATAGATAGATAGATATGAACTGAGACGGATATAAACAGACTGGGATAGATAGATAGATAGATAGATAGATAGAAAAAGGAACAGACTGAGTTAGATAAGAACGGACAGAGAGATATGAACAGATATAGATGAACAGACTTGGATAGATAGATAGAGAGATAGATAGATAGATATGAAAAGACAGTATTAGATAAGAACGGACTGAGATATATATGTACATATATTAATGAAAAAACTGGTATAGATAGATAGATAGATAGATAGATAAGGAACAGAGTGAATTAGATAAGAACGAACTGTGAGAGATATGAACATATATAGATGAACATATTGGGATAGATAGATAGATAGATAGATAGAAAAAGGAACAGACTGAGTTAGATAAGAACATTCCAAGGCATGTTTCTTTATATATATATATATATATATATATATATATATATATATATATATATATAGGAGATTTGTAACCTTTGAAGAAATTTGATAGTTAGAGTGTAAGTCAGTATATGATGACTAATGTCAGCTAAGGTTTCTGAACAAAAATATTCCAGGCCCCATGATTCATTTTGTTATATCCATTTTATCTTCTATTTTTAACCACACACACACACACACACATATATATATATATATATATATATATATATATATATATGCGTATGTGTGTGTGTGTGAGAGAGAGAGAGACAGACAGACAGACAGACAGAGAAATGGAAATGAATCCGACAGATATGTTGAAAAGATAAATGGAAGAAAAATATATACACTTTGGTATGGATGAAATGTATTATATGCCGACACGTGTTTCGACCAAAATTTGCTTCTCCTATATTAACCGTCTTTGTTTAAAAAATCAAAACATTCTGCTCTGATGAAGACGAATTGTTTACATGTGTTTCCTATTATTATTATTTCATTTAATATTTAGAATAATTCAAAATAGAATACTGTATGTGTAAGCAAATTCTGGTCGAAACACGTGTCGGTATATAATAAATTTAATCCATGCCATATATTTTTCTTCCATTTATCTTTTCAATAAATATATATATATATATATATATATATATGGTTGGTTGGCACCCTTCCATCTACTAAAGATGATGGCGTAGAGTCCACTTTTTGGTATTTTTTTTAAATATCTGCAATTGCGTTTGTGGTTGAGCAGCACAATTTTTGAACGGCAATCTCTGGTGCAGTGACTGCGAACACTTCGGTTGACCAGGTCGGATGCCTTCGTAAGGTCCATCAATGCGGTGCAGAGTGTCATCCGTTCTCCTGGCACTCCTCCTGCAGCTGGCAAAGTGAGATCATGTCCACGGTTGCTCGGAAGCCACACTGTGTTCCTGGATAGGTGCAAGATGCAAAGTCTGCAGACGCGCCAGTGTAACACGCGCAAGACTTCTCCTTTGTTCCTGTGCCCCTGTATAAGGGGACGATGGTAGCATCCCGCTTGTACTGAGGGACGTGTCCATGTTCCCAGCAACTGCAGAGTCGCTAGTGTAGTGGTTGAAGTAGTGCTGCACCATGCCTTCAAGATATTTGCTGGTATGCCGTCACTCCCGGTTGCTTTCTTATCAGCGAGGCAGTCCTATCCATTTTGTAGTGGAAAACTACGTAGCCTGGGCAGGTTGTTATTGAGGATGAGCTGTCGCCCAAGCAGCAGATCCCCCCTCTCCACACAGCCGTTGTGGTCCAAAGGAAAGGTAGGGACCAATGCGGTTTGGCAACGACGGTGCCGCAGGAGTTGCTAGGAAGTACTGAGATTCAGCACCACCCACCTTAGGGACCCCAGCTCCGGATTTGTTTTCGGGGTTAAGACCGTCGTGAGACAGGTTAGTTTTATCCTACCGATCGGCACGTGCGTTACGTCGGCCGTGGCCACAGCTATCCCGTTCAGTACGAGAGGAACCGCGGGATCGGAGCAACGGTTCGCGTGCTCGCTCGAACGAGCGGCGGTGCTAAACTGCCACCGCGCGATAACGGCTGAAAGCCTCTAAGCCGGAACCGCGACCGGTGTCGCCACGGTATTACGAAAGGCGTCTCTTTTTGTTCCGCTGGAGCCTTTCCTTGGAATAAGGTAAAGCCACAAGGTAACGGTGGTTTCATAAGACTTTCCTTGTCCTAGAGAAGCTGCCAACCAAGGCTAAAGGGTCGCTTCTAGCCGGTTTTGTGACTTTATTTCTGACTTTAATTCCATTATTTATTTTTTTACCCAAACTGCCTTTTGTTGCATAGGGCTCGACTCAGGCCACAAAATCGTACATGTTATATACTGTTGCTGGGTCGTATGTGTTAGTAATGGAGTATAAGGATTCACACGTAGACATATGTAGTAGTAAGACTTTTAACGTTTATTTCTTTCACCTCGTGGTGGGTTGGGTGACGGCATGGATCATGGGCACTACCACTGCTGGTGTGGTGGAAGGTGGTGGGCGAGCCTCACTGCCCGCAGCAGCGCCCGACCGTATCGACGGTCAGACTCCTTCTCTGCTCGCCGTCTCCCTGGGGTCTGCCTGATGACCGCTTAAGTACTGACGACCGCCCACACATTCTTTTGTTCCTTGACCGGAAGTCCTTTCTCTTTGTTCAAATTCGCGTTTGTCCAGATGAGTCCTTTGTCACACCAGACCCTCTGTCTACCCTAGACATTGTCTTCTCAGTTCAATTTTCCTTTGTCTTTTCGACTTCCCGCGCAAAACAAACAGTCAATCTGCAACACTTTTACACTGACCATGTGCTCCCCCGCTAGCGTCCTGACATGTTATATATTTAGAAGCTAGGTAGGATTGTTTTAGCATGGTTTTAGAAATGGAAGAAATGTGGACATTTCACACACACAAACACACACACACACAAACACACACACACGACCCGTCCGTATACATCATACACGGCCTACGCATCAGATAGAAAGAAAACATGCATGCACACACACACATACATGTATAGATACGAGCGCTCGCACGTAAGCACTATTAAAATACCGCACACTAACAGATCAACGTATTATGTGTGTGACCAGTCACTACGCGTTCGCAACCTTTATACTGCCCATAAACACTCTCATACATTCAATTCACCTTCACATACATACACACATCATTTTATCCAATCATACGCATCCCATGTCTATTGAATTTTTTGAAATTTTTTGAAATTCTTTCGATTTTCCTCACATTTGAAACATCTTCACCTGATGAATGCATCGCATGAAACCAATATGGTTGTGAAAGTTCCTTTGTCACCCAATAAATAGATATGTAAAACCTATATATTTATCTTATTATATTTTATATATATATATATATATATATATATATATATATACTAGAAAATACGTGACCCGTTGGGTCACCGATTGTGCTCGGTTTAGATTGTTGGAAAAAATCACATGATAATATTATTTCGCTAATTTAAAGTTTTCCCAAACTGTCCAAATAAGTTATTTAAACTGGAGCAAACTTTTTCAAATGACCAAAGGAAGAACAAGAGAAGGGTAACTTGGTTAGTTAATTTGTAATTAAAGGTAAATAGGATTTTAATCATGGATATCCATGACAATCTCTAATTGTTCTTATTTATCTACAGCAGACTTTTCCCAACTTTCTTTTTATATGATATTAAGAGTTAAATCATAAGGCATCAAGGAAATGC
Source organism: Doryteuthis pealeii (assembly GCA_023376005.1). Classification (NCBI taxonomy): domain Eukaryota; kingdom Metazoa; phylum Mollusca; class Cephalopoda; order Myopsida; family Loliginidae; genus Doryteuthis; species Doryteuthis pealeii. Next base: position 28,203,290 of record CM042174.1, on the reverse strand, counting down.
TAAATTAGTAATTTGTTTTTGCTTCAGAAAATAATTTTTTATACGTATAGTCCTCCATACTAAGAAAAGATGCACACGTCAAGATGCGATAACTGTCAACAAAGAGTGGGAATTTACGGCAATTTACTTTAAAATGCAAAAATTTAGGTTTTATGTAAGAGAAATTTCTTTTAAATTAATAATTAAAGTAATTTAAAAAATCTATTTTAAAGCCTGATTTCAATTTTAGTTGAGCATAAATGAATTTTTGTTTTGTTTTATTAAAACTGTAGCCTGAAGAAAGGGAAGGGGGCGAATCTACGGAGGGT
>CM042174.1:28180482-28197982 GCA_023376005.1 Doryteuthis pealeii | reverse complement strand
TTTGTGTTTTTGCGGTCCAGTGTGTAACAAGATGTTCACATAGTGATCTTTCAGTGTAAACAAATGACACATACAAGAGCCACTGCCAGCGGCTTACAGTAGGATCACAATGATGGGAGAGACACAGCAAGCAGCTTCAAGTAGGCAAAGGGTTACATTATGCTTTTAAAGTAAGTGGTCATAAAATGGGGGTCTAGTTTACAATATATGTATAATGCACAATTGGACCCTTACGTTCAGTAATCGCAAGAAGTTAACGTTACTATTTAACGACGTTATTTTCAAAGCTCTAAGCGACGATTTATTGAACTGGTGTTATAGGAAAGTGGCGATTTCTCTGTTTATTTTATTACAGCCAATGTCATAAAGATGCACAGAAAGTCAGGTTCAGATTAGCCTTATACGTACATTTAAATAACACTTTAGAGCCATTTCACTTGCTTCGACCTTTGACCCGAATTTTTCTCAAAAAGGAAACATTTCCCAGAGAACTGATGATCATTTTCATACACAGTAGATAAAAATACATTAGGAAAAATGTTCATATATATATATATATATATATATATATATATATATATATATATATATATATATATATATATATATAATCCAAAAGTCCAGAGAAGAAATCTTCCTTACGACACAAGAGTTTTAATTAAAAAACCTGTCGCAGTTTGAGAGCTCAATGTGTGCTCTTAATGTTAGAGTCACAGAGCAAATATATAAGTAAAGATATAACAAAAGACTTAGAGATTGAGCATTATAGTCTAAGCTCCCTGAAATAGACTATAATGCTCAATCTCTAAGTCTTTTGTTATTTCTTTACTTATATATATGTGTGTGTGTATGTGTGTGTGTGTGTGTGTGTGTGTCCTGTCTATAACTCTGCTGATGAGGCCTAATAGGCTGAAATGTACATACAGGGATTGACTTTTTCTCGATTTGTTTACGCCTTACATTTAAACTGATATGCACGCCTAATTCATTTAATTATAACTAATTAATTCTCAAATTAGGTATGACTTTAATTAAGCACATAATCTCCCAAAAATTGTCGGCTATCGCCATCTGAAACATATTATTTGTTCACTTCATATATATATATATATATAATATATATATATATATATATATATATATGTGTGTGTGTGTGTGTGTGTGATAAGTATGTAAACACGGTGTGTTTGGATATGGCTTTTTGCCGACAATTTTTTGGAGAATATGTGCTTAATTGAAGTCTCCGTTTGATATAGGGGTTATGGTACTGGTCTGTCAGCTTGACAGTCCGGTTTCGAATCACGCACAGGGCGGTCTTCCTATCTATAGCTCTGCTGACGAGGCCTAATAGGCCGAAATGTACATACAGAGATTGATTTTTCTCGATTTGTTTAGCCTTACATTTAAATAGGCATTCCCGCCTAATTAATTAATTATTAATCAATTAATTTTCAAAAATTTGGTACGACTTCAATTAAGCACATATTCTCCCAAAAAATGTATATACATATATATATATATATATATAAGGTGTTTCAAAAAAGTATCGAGATTTGTTGTACTTTTTGACACACCTTGTATTCTGAAGAAAATAACGTTCCATTTATTCTTCATTTCTATCTTGGTAAATACAGCTTTAAACTTGGTACTCTCTCTCTCTCTCTCTCTCTCTCTCTCTCATCTATCTATCTCTCTCTCTCTCTCTCTCTCTCTCTCTCTCTTCTCTCTCTCTCTCTCTCCTTGATTCCTTTCGCTTTGCACAATATGTTTTTAGTTTAACAAGATAAGGTATAAAAGTCGTGATTTCACCCTATAAATCAAACTCGCGTGCATTCTCGTCTACTCTCTCTCTCTCTCTCTCTCTCTCTCTCTCTCTCTCTCTCTCTCTCTCTCTCTCTCCCACACACACACACATACACACATACTCAATCACATACGCACACACACATACTCAATCACACCCACTATTTCACCCACTCTATTCACTCTCTCTCTCTCTCTCTCTCTCTCTCTCTCTCTCTCTCTCTCTCTCTCTCTCTCTCTCTCTCTCTCTCTGCATGCTACTTTTAAAGTTTTATTCATGGTTTTATCTCTGTGTACCTTTCTGATTATCTAGTTCTCTTTGCATGTCTTATCCCTCCCCATCATCTGATCACACCTGTGTAAGTATTTGGCTTGTTTATACATTGATATGAGGAAAAAATGAGTAAAAAAAAGAAATGTAGATGGATAAAAATGAATTTTATCGATATCACTTTTAATCGATATCACTTACACATGTGTTTCAGTCTGTTTATCAAAATGTATACGGATTTACGCTATTATTATTATTATTAAAATAATCAGATGGAGTTGAAATGATGATGATGATAATAATAGGAAAAATGCATAAAATGTTCCGTACACAGAAAGATTTTGACGACCTTCATCAGAGTAGTATTTTTATTTATATTTTTTTAATTACTTTCTTTAAATTTTTTTTAAATTTTATTTTTTTGAAGGTCGGCAAAATCTTTCTGTGTACGGAACATTTTATGCATTTTTCCTATTATTATTATCATCATCATTTCAACTCGATCTGATTATTTTAATAATAATAATAACGTAAATCCGTATACATTTTGATAAACAGACCGAAACACATGTGTAAGTGATATCGATTAAAAGTGATATCGATAAAATTCATTTTTATCCATCTACATTTCTTTTCTTTACTCATTTTTTCCTCATATTGTCGGATTCATTTCCCATTCTCACATACATTGATATGTAATTCACATTTTGTTGACAACGCAAACCACACCTTTATCATTTTTTTCTTTTTCTCTTTCTAGTCCTTTGGGGTGTGCGTGCCATGCGAATTGCTGACCCTTCTTTACATAAGGTTGTGAATTGCTACGTGCACGCCATAACTGCCAGATTTCCCAAGTACACCTACCCAGTTGGTTACGATGCACGGATTTTCTTTCCACCCATCAGAGTCCTACCCGCATGTATAAGTGATGTCTTGTTGAATGTTGAATTTGTCGCCCCACGTGGTGCATCGAAGAAAAAAGACAACTGATTGAAGTCTTGTCGGCATTTTTTAATATATTTTTGGTTCTTTTTTTTTTCTTTCTTTTTGTTTTTTACCTAGAAACACGATTGTTCTCAACTTTATTTGTACATTTTGAAGAAACAATAAAGCGTACCTAATATTTATACAACACGATCTGAACCCATTTAAATTCCCTGTTTTAGTTACCACGTCACAATAATATTTAGTATATCTATCTATTATTATACTAAAGCTGAGATTTTCAGCTTTCAATGTCTTAAGGCTTTTTTGTTGGCGACCTTGATCACACAAAATTTGTTTTTAATTATTCCTTAGTTTTAGGACTACTTAATGTTTGAAAAAAAATCCACTTTAATTGGTTTAATTAGTCGTAATTTGCAATTAAGTCAAATCTTGACCCTTCTCTGTCTTTACATTATACATCCTCCCCTTTTTTACTCTCTATAGGGCATCTCACTGCCCTTCACTGGCAGTGACGGCGAGTGTAAAAGCAGCAGCTAGACATCGTCCCCTTCAACACCCCCCTCGCTTAACCCACTTCCCTCTTTATAGGCGACTGAAGAGCAAAACCCGCCCGCAATAAATTAATGTCTATTTCAATTTTAACTAGTCAATTCGTTTTTTTTTTAATACAACTCTGACCCCCCACGTTTGAAAAAAATGTACCAAAACTCAGGGAAATATTCGATTATAATTAAATTTTCAGTGTTGATTTAGCAATGAATTAATTTTTTATTTCATTTTAAAACTTTCTGATTTTTTCAAGTTTGAGGTGCAAAATATCGGTGTGTATATATGTGATTGATACTATTTTCTGCATAAATAAAAAGACAAAAGGTGTGAATAGAAGAAAAAAGTTTTGTTTTTTTGGTACTCTTTGCGGAGAACCATCCCGGTCCCCTGCCTCAAAAAATGCTTGCTGTAAAAGAAAAAAGAAAAGAAAAAAAAAACACCAGCTACGATTGAAGCCCGTAGCCGAAGCGGTGTTACTTGAATAAAAAAAACTCGGGTTCTAACCCAGAAAAAAACAGAACCCAGACATTTTGTAATAAAACTGTTAATTTTAACCAGGGGTGGGGTTAGAGTTTAGGGTTGGGGTTGGGTTTTCGGGGAAAATGCCCTAAGTTGGTTGTTTTTTTTTTGTTTTTGTTTTTTGTTTTTTTCCAAGTGACACCGCTTCGTCTACGGACTTCAATCGTAGCTAGTGTTTTTTTCAGCAGCCACCGGCAGGCGTTTTTTGAGGCAGGAGGTGGGACGGTTCTCCGCGAAGAGTACCATTTTTTAAAGAATCTGCTCGAGTAGTAAATAAATACCGAAAATCGAAAAATAAAATGAAAATAAAAAATATTTTTGGGGAGTATTATTTGGGTAATATTTGCAGAGTTCTGTCCTGGAATCCTGCCTCAAAAACTGCTAGCCAGTGACTGCTGAAAAAAAACACCAGCTACGATTGAAGTCCGTAGCCGAAGCGGTGTAAAAAAAATAGAGTTAGAGTTTAGGGCTAGGGTTGGGGTTGGGGTTTAGGGTTAGTTTAATGGAAAATAAATAAATAATTTGGGTGGCCCAGGAAAAACAGAACCACAAATTTTGTAATAAAACTTAATTTTGACTAGAGGGGGTTGCGGTTGGGTTTTCAGGAAAAACGCCCTTAGTTGTTTTTTTTTTCTTTTTTTCAAATGATACCGCTTCGGCTACGGACTTCAATCATAGCTGATGTTGTTTTTTCAACAGTCTGCGGCTAGCAGTTTTTGAGGCAGGAGGCCAGGACGGAACTCTGCAAAAATTACCATTATTTGTATTATTCAGTCTATTGTCCTCATCTTCATTGTTATCTGTACAGCGTTTCGGCCGATGTACCCTCCGGCCTTCTTCAGGTATTTCTTGTCGGACACAGGAACCTTCTTGTAATAGGGAGCCATCACAGAACTTTGAACCTAACTCTTTATTCAGCCCACGGGGGTATCCTGTTCTCATTCCACTAACCATAACTGGGATACAGGTGTTAAGCTATGTTAATTATTATTCTATGTTACTGCTGCCCCTGACCAGGATTGAACCTGCAGTCTAGAGATAACTGTCATTTAGAACTGTCTTAACCTAACTCCTTTATCTACTAGGTTATGTGTCTAATTGGACAATCCTGTGTGATTTTTTTCAATCGCAAAAGTTACAATTTATTTTGTAAAAACGGATTTTAAGTAGCGTCTTGACAGGCATCAAGAAGATCGAAATTGACCGAAAACATTGTTTTAAATGTATCAAAATAAATTACATGTGTAATATTATTTTCCTTTTTTGCTGATGCTCATTATGTTACTTTTTCGACTTAGACAAAAATTTGACCTTAAATAATCGGTTTAAAATTTTAATTCGTTTTTAAAATGAAAAGCAGACGATATTTTTGCAGATCCTACTCTTTTTTCTTTATTCTCAACCACATTCTGTCGGATTTGTTCAATCCTGCACTGCTCATATATATATATATATATATATATATATTATATAATATATATATATTATATATATATGAGTTTATACATGTGTATATATATATATTATACATATATGTATATATATGTATTCTATATATGATGATTCTATATATGTATGTATATTATATATATATATCTTATATATATATACATATATATATATTGGAAAAATATTTGATTGCTTTAGAAGCATAAAAAAGATGACAACATCATATACGTATATATGTGTGTGTGTGTGTGTGTGAGTGTGTGTGTGTGTGTGTGCGTGTTGTGTGTGTGTGTGGTTATTTGTAAGATAATGGCGGATTTTATTAAACATTTAAATATAAATCATCCATTATTTTCAAAACAACCAAATAAATATCTGTAGATCAGAGCCAACGAAACACACCAGTTGGAACGTTAACAATCCATCGATAATAGACAGAATTGATATCATTGGCAAATGAATAGACTTACATCTGAGATGCGAGACATAATAAGAGCAATAAGGAAGTTATAACCTAAAGAATTATCAATAATAATAATAATAATAATAATAATTATAATAATAATAATAATAATAAGTAAAATCATTTATGATGAGGAGAGGTTTTCAATTAAGATGCAGTCGTAATATTAACATTACTTGTCGTTTGTTTCTGTGTAATGACCCGAAAACCAATTTGATGAACCGGGCGTTGGGGTAATTACAATATCTACGCAACAACCAAAATAGGACTTGCTTCGTCCAGTCGCAGGAACAGCAGAGGATATATGTATGTATCTTGTGATGAAATGGTTAGCAGACTAGGCTAGAAGAAAGTTGTTAGTAAGTTCGACTTTTCACTAGGTTTCCTATACTTCTAGCCTTGTGCCATAGCTAAGATAAGCTTAGACAGAACAAAAGAGACGTATGCGATCTTCTTTTTCTTAGTTACTAAGCTCTCATACGTCGTTCTCAACAAGAGAATCCATGATAGATAGATAGATAGATAGATTGATAGATATAACAGGATGATAGATAGATAGATTAGATAGATAGATAGATAGGAACAGGGATGGATAGATAGATAGATAGATAGATAGATAGATAGATAGATAGGAAGATATGAACAGGGATGGATAGATAGATAGATAGATAGATAGATAGATAGATATGAACAGGGATTGATATATAGATAGATATGAACAGGGATGGATAGATAGATAGGTAGATAGATAGAGATAGATAGATAGCAGACAGCATTTCATAGATAGATAGATAGATAGATAGATAGATAGATATGAACCGGGAGGGATAGATAGATAGCTAGATAGATAGATATGAACAAACTGAGACACAAATAGATTAGAATAGAGTGAGGAAGACACACACATGCACACACGCATATATATATATATATATATATATATATATATATAGAGAGAGAGAGAGAGAGAGAGAGAGAGAGAGAGAGAGATTAGAAAATGGAAATTTCTAAGAAAGTGTGTAAGAAAGAAGCAATCTGTGATAGATAGCAAATGAACGGCCATCAAAAGATAGATAGATAGATTGATAGATAGATAGATAGATAGATATGAGCCGGTAGAGATAGATAGATAGATAGATAGATAGATAGATAGATAAGCTTTAAGGTCGATCACTTATATCATATTTATATAAAGTGGCGGTTGGTGTTTGTAAGTTTTATCTAATTAGTTTCAACACTTCCAAAATAATTGGTGACCTCCAGCCAGAAATAAACAGTGTTATGCAGACAATTCTGGAAGCAAGAGATCTTTCTTTTGTTTGGGGGTTGTTGTTTTGTTTTTGTTTTTTATTTTTTGGGGGGGTTATGTTTTTTTGTTTTGTTTTATTGTTGTTTTTTTTTTTTTTTTGTATTTTTATTATTTTTTTCCTGTCCAGTAAACGTCCCTGTGTGAAGCCAATCAGGAAAACTCTCGCTCGTAGGATCGACGGAGCGGACAATCGAGAATATTAAGTGGTTTCGCTGTACGTCTACTTGACAACATCCAGCCCCCCCCCCCTACTCAACCGCTCAGCGTCACCTTCGTCAATTGTGACCTTACACTCCTAACCAGTTTCGAAAACTTCCGACTGTGATACCCAAGTCTTGACATAAATTTGTAGATAAGACTTCAGAACAAACCCTTGCTAAGTCTCACCTGGGACTCACCGGCAACAGTTAGCGCTAGCTTATCAGAGGTCTACAATCCGACCTCAGGGGTGCCCCGATGTGTGTGTGTGTGTGTGTGTGTGTGTGTGTGTGTGTGTGTGTGTGTGTGTGTGTAGGGGGTGATTAATGTAGGAGAATATCATTAATATTGTGAATATTGTTAATTCGACGTTCGAATGAAATTTCAGTCATTACACACCCGGGTTAGCTCAGTCGGTAGAGCGTACGGCTAGAAACCACATGTTCCTAGTTCGATACCGGTCCCCGCCAACTCAGCGTATGAGTAGCACAGGGATCTGTGCGGTAAAGTAAGGAGCTGATGGTAGGTGTGGCGCCCCACCTCAGATGCTAAAAACAATCTCCTTGGTCTAGCGCAAGTGAAAAGGGGATAGACTCCCTCGCTGACTGGCTGATACAGACTTTAGGCCGCCCCGTCGACTTTACTTTACTTACACACACACACACACACACACACACACACACACATTTATATATGTGTGTGCGTATATACATATATATATATATATTATTATTATAATGAAGATTCGGTATCTGTCTGTAACCGAAACTACGTCATTGCTTACGTTACAATACCCTCAGGAATTGCTAAGTTTATCAATGAGATATTTAATTCATAGTCAAAACCATTAATACATAGAATAAATCTTATTTATCAACGATGTCTATGAAAATCTGAGATGGATTTACTTCAAAACAGCCCATGTTATTAGTGCGTTTAAAATACTGCAATGTGTCTTATATATCACTAAGAAATAAAGATTATCTTTATTATTTGCTCTACTTAGGTATTGAGAACTTTTTACTTATTAGCTTTAGTTTCCCGGTGGTTTTGTATGAATATATATATATCTTATATATATATATATATATATATATATATTCATATAAATTGTTTTTTCTTTTGGCCAAATATTGTACGAATAGATTATTTTTGGTTGGTACGATTATCTTGGTCTTTTCTTTTTTCCCAAAAATTTTTTCTCCCCCGGGTGATGTTTGGTAGTATATTTTTGCAATCAAACTATTTGCTGGTTTTTTCTCACCACGAGGATTTACCAACAAGTTTGGTATAATAAATTATATATATATATATATATATATATATAATATATTATATATATATATATATATATTTATATAATTTAATATACCAAGCGTGTTGGTAGATCTTGCGGAGAAAAAAACCCGGCAGAGAGTTTGATTGTAAAAATATACTACCAACATCAACCAGGAAGAAAAAAAATTTTTGAAAAAAAGAAAAGACCAAGATATTCATACAACAAAAAATAATCTATTGGTATAGTATTTGGCCAAAAGAAAAAACAATTTATATGTATATATATGTATATAAGATATATATATATTCATATAACCGCTAGGAGAAGCTAATTTGTAAAAAGTGCTCGATACCTAAGTAGAGCCAAGTAATAAAGATAATCTACTGAGTCAGACGAACCTACTATTAGTTTCGCATAAAGCTCTTCAGGGCTAAAATCTGACTGAAGAAGGAAAGGAGCAAGATCAATAAATACTACTAACCACATTAATCATTTAAATTATCAAATCATACTGACCAATAAAAACAGAACGCTATAAGTTTATTGTTTAATTAAAAAATATTTAATTTCTATATTAACTGATTTTTTTTTTTATATATATATTAATTAGAATCAAGCAGATTTGAAACAATAAATAAGTGTAAGCACCCCGTCGTCATCTCTCTCCTCTCCTCTCTCTCTCTCTCTATATATATATATATATATATATATATATATATATATATATATATATATATATATTGAAAAGATGAGGTTAAACAATCGTTTGAAAATCCTTTGGTAAATGAGAAAGTGTTCAAACGCAGGTCAGTCTAGTATAATAAAACATACGTAGAAATAATTACTTAATCAATTAAAATGCATTACTTTAGTGATATCACTGGAAACTTCAAAAGTCCAGGAAATTCATATAAATTTTTTAAAAAACTCTAATTTAATGAAATGCCTTTTGCAGTTTTCCAGGAAACATAAATGTTACTTCCATATGTTTTCTATATCATAAGGAAAAATATCATTTCATCTGACGGTTGTGTTTTATATCATCATCATCATGTCACGCTATCAGCGCGAATATCCATGACAATCTCTCTCCATCCGTCTCTATCGCTCATCATTCTCGGGAGGTCCTCTATGCAGCATCCCGTATCCGTGCAGAGCTGATAAAAATACATCTTTGCTGGTCGGCCCACACTGGCGTGTCCATGTGCTGCCTTCCACCGGAGGACGTCGCTTATGAGTTCGTCCTTGCTTCTCCATCAGTGTCCTGCGTGTCTTGTCCGTCTTACTCGGATGGTTTAGGAGATATGTGGCAGGTGGCCGTACAGCTGTTTTCTCGTAGGGTGCTGTTTCCACTTCTTGTTCAGGATTACCCGCAGCATTCTTGTGCAGCTCCCATCTAGTTTATTCTCTAGTTGCTTAGTTAGGGTCCAGGAGGTGCAGCCATACAGCAGTACTGATATGACAACGGCCTGGAAGAACTGTTTTATATAGACATATGAAACTAGTATTTATGAAACTACATATATATATATATATATATATATATATATATATATCTTATTATAATGGAGATTGTGTTTTTTCTGTCTGTAACCGAAACTATATTACTACTCAAGTCACAATTCCCTTAATTATTTACGTCAAATTCTCCATGATTTCATTCTTTTAAACCTTCAGTTATTAATAAAAATTGTTTTACATTATTAATACTGTTGACCATATCTACGTACTAATAACATGCAATTGTATTTATATATACAACAAAATAGCGGTTTACAGTTTGAACGAGAAGGCTAATTTGCATATTGATATTTAACATTTTATTTTAATAAATATGTTCTTGGTATTATTGATTTCTAATTGTTTGGTTTTATCTTAAGAAATATAAACAAAAATCTCGTGGATAAATCTTAAAAGAAATCTATTTACAAGAAGAAAAAACTGTAATATTATCCTTACTTCCTATTTTAACTAAATAGTTAAATTAGGAAAATTTACCAATGAAAGAGGGGAGTAATGGAAAATGATGGAATAGTTAGTTTCAAAGTTGTTCTATTTTTCGATTATACCCCCTCTGTTGTAGATCTTTTTATTTGCATTCTTAGTCAGTTTCATTAGCCTTTCTAATTTAATATGATATTTTATTATATCAAAACTTAAATACTTGCACCCGGAGGGTGCATATATTTGCTAGTATATATAAGCATTTTGTCAATTATATACACTTTATGAGAAGAATAAGTTATTAAAATGCACATTACACAAGAATATTAAGGCATATATGTATATATATATATATATATATATATATATATATATATATATATATATATATATATATATATATATATATATATATATATATATATATCATAAATTTGTTTTAGGTTCTAATTATTATTCTTGTCACGAAATTCGACAAAATATCAATTAGAATTAAAAGAGTTGTTAATAATCTAAAATTGTGAATTAACTGCAGAATTATTTGACAGCACACACACACACACCACACACACACACACATACACACACAAACAGACACACCCCACACACAAACACACCCGCGCCTGTAGCTATTTTTACACGTTGATAACATTGGTTCCCACTATATCACCGAAGTTGAGCAGCGATGAGCCTGTTCAATACTTAATTTGGTGAACACTTTAACAAAACAGAAGGTACTGTAAGAAACCTGAGTCCTTTGTTTATCAAAATTATTTGATTCAGCCACAATCGAGTGCCCGATTCATTGATTTCCATAGCATGTCAACTCATTTAGGGTTATTTGATGCCGAGAGGTAAGGGAATCCAAGCTTATGAAAGGGTTGATTGATTGGTTGGTTTTAATGGCATGTCAACCCATTTAGGATTATTTTATGCCCATATGTTAGGGGACCGTGTTCATTGTACGTCTATATATTCTATGTAGTCTTAAATGTTTTTTAGACAGAGTTATATGATATTAAGTATTCCTATCTAATACTAATAATTTATAGCTAATTATATGGTTAACTATTTTGATAGATATATTAGATTTCTATCTAATAATAATCATTTGTTTGCACACAGTTATACTAATACTAATTGGTAGATATATAGATCAGGAACGAACTCAGTTAGATAGATAGATAGATAGATAGATAGATAGATAGATAGATGGACTAATTGATAAATAGATAGATGAGGAACAAACTCAGATAGATAGATAGATAGATAGATAGATAGATAGATAATAGATAGATAGATAGATAGATAGATAGATGATAAAGATAGATAGTAGATAGATAGATAGATAGAAGATAGATAGAAATCAGAACAAACTCAGATAGATCGATAGATAGATAGATAGATAATAAACAAACAGACTGACAGACAGATAGATAGATAGATAGATAGATAGATAGATATGGATGGACTGATTGATAGATAGATAGACAAGGAACAAGCTCAGATAGATAGATAGATAGATAGATAGATAGATAGATAAACTGTTAGATAGATAGATAGATAGATAGATAGATAGATAGATAATAGATAGATCAGGAACAAACTCAGATAGATAGATGATAGATAGATAGATATATGAAAAACAGATAGATAGATAGAAGATAGATAGATAGATAGATAGATAGATGGACTAATTGATAAATAGATAGATGAGGAACAAACTCAGATAGATAGATAGATAGATAGATAGATAATGAACAAACAGACTGACAGATAGATAGATAGATAGATAGATAGATGGACTGATTGATAGATAGATAAGGAACAAACTCAGATAGTGTTGGATTGGATTAACTACCATGAAATAATGGTTACGTCTGTCTGATAAATAGCTGTTAGACAGACCAGACGAGAAGTTAGTTAGTTAGTATATATATATATATATATATATATATATATATACTAACTAACTAACTTATAACTAACTGTTATATATATATATATATATATGAGCGAATAAATGTAATACTAAAAAGCCTTTGACTTGCGTCTTATTCACTTTACATATCTCTTACTTACCACGACACAAAAGATAGATAGATAGATAGATAGATAGATAGATAATGAACAGATACATAGATAGAGAGATGGAGAGATAGATAAATAGCAATAGCACAATCTTTACAGATCACTGGCGTCCCTCACAATCCTATAACCCCACCACCAGAACCTTTCCTCTCATGAGCCCTCACTATAGATACATACATACATAGCAATAGCATAATCTTTACAGATCACTGCCGTCCCTCACAATCCTATAACCCCACCACCTAACCTTTCCTCTCATGAGCCCTCAAATGACTCATCAAACCCGCTGCAGATCCACAAAGTTTGATGGAAATATGACATAGGAAGGACGTTCTTACCATTGTATCAGATGGATCAGATGATAAAATGTGATGCTTATGCACCACCATATGTCTCTTAAGACCGGAAGCTGACTTACAGACTTTGTTACAGATTGCACAAGACATTGTTTGTTCCTGGAGATTGCATGAATTGTCTCTGATGAAATTTCCTATGATTGACATATCCAGCCTTAGAAAGCAGAATTCGACCACATGTCTGACATTTCCAACCCTCCATGTTCTCTCCAATATGACAGGTGTATCCCTTTCGAAGTTGACGCTTGATATATATATATATATATATATATATATATATATATATATATATATATATATAGATAGATAGATAGATAGATAGATAAACGACACGTAAATAACGGTAAATAACCTTTTATCACACATTTAACATACACTGAAAATCTTTCATCTTTTATTCATACAAATTTTCAATGTCCTGAAGAAGGTTTTATTTTTAAAAAAAACGAAAAGTAAAGTATCGACATAAAGAGTTTCCATCGTTCATGACATCTTGTGTTTGTTTTCTTTTAAAATGTTCTCCACATAGATAGATAGATACATACATACATACATACATACATAGGAATCAATTCTGAAGGCGTTTGCGTCAAAATAATACTGCATGTATAAGTGTCGTTAAAATAAGATCAAAAAGAGCACTATATATAATATATATATATATATATATATATATATATATATATATGAGAGTAAGTAAATAAACAATGTGTTTATTTGATATGGCTTTTAGCCGACAATTTTTGGAGGATATGTGCTTAATTGAAGTCATACCTAATTTTGAAAATTAATTAGTTAATAATTAATGAATTTAGGCGGGCAAATATGTTCAAATGTAAAGCTAAATAAATCGAGAAAATGTCAATCTCTGAATGTACATTTCGACCTATAAGGTCTCATCAGCAAGGTTATAGACATGGGAGACTGCTCCGTGTGTGACTCTAAACCTCGACTGCCAAGCTGACAGGCGGGGATTCTAACCACTACATCAGCTGGTAATATCCTGGTTCTTCGTTTGTTTTGAACTTATTTATATTTCACTTTTTATTGACTAGCTACACAACAGTATGAGAGTAAGTAAATAAGCAATGTGTTTATTTGATATGGCTTTTAGCCGACAATTTTTGGAGGATATGTGCTTAATAAAGTCATACCTAATTTTGAAAATTAATTAGTTAATAATTAATGAATTTAGGCGGGTATATATGTTCAAATGTAAGGATAAACAAATCGAGAAAATGTCAATCTCTGAATGTATATTTTTACCTATTAGGTCTCATCAGCAAGGTTATAGACATATATGCCCACCTAAATTCATTAATTATTAACTAATTAATTTTCGAAATTAGGTATGACTTTAATTAAGCACATATCCTCCAATATATATATATAATATATATATATATATATATATATATACTAGCAAATATATGCACCCTCCGGGTGCAAGTATTTAAGTTTTAATATAATAAAATATCCTATTAAATTAGAAAGGCCAATGAAACTGAATAAAAATGCAGATAACATGATTTGGAACAGAGGGGGTATGATTAAAAATAGAACAACTTTGAAACTAACTCTTCCATCATTTTCAATTACTCCTATTCATAATTTAACTATTTAGTTAAAGTAGGAAGTAAAGAATAATATTACAGTTATTTCTTTTTGTTAATGGATTTCTTTTAAGATTTATTGAAGAGAATTTTGCTCATATTCAATAAGATAAAACTAAACAATTAGAAATCAACAATATTAAGCACATATTTATTAAAATCAATTTTTTTAAGATCAATATGCAAATTAGCCTTCCCATTCACACTGTAAACCGCTATTTTGTTGTATATATAAATACAATTGCATGTTATTTGTATGTAGATATGGTCAACAGTCTTAATGATGTAAAACAATTTTATTAATAATTGAGGTTTAAATAAAAATAAAATCATGGAGAATATAATGTAAATTACAAAGGGAATTGTGACTTGTATAGTAATATAGTTTCGGTTACAGACTGAAAAACATACAATCTCTATTATAATAAGATATATATATATATACAATGACATAAAAAAAAAAAGAAGTAACACGAAATATGATATCCAACTTTCATTTTGTCTTTCACATCATTTCGCGCGCAACCTCGACGCCATTTTCTTAACCCGTTTCCAGGTTTTATTTCCAGGAACCGCTTGTTTATCTGATCAACTATGTTTAAGATTTGCAGGTGCGTGCAATTCCGGATTAATCGCTCGGTGCTCGTCCCCGGGTATGCGTAATGCTCTAGGTGTGACTATTACGCATAGATATAAGCACACGTGCGCGTGTACGTTTTGTGTATGCGTGCGTGTGTGTGTGTGCGTATATATGTGCACGCGCGTGTGTATCCGTGTGTTTGTGTTTGTGTGTGTGTGTATGTGTGTGTAGGTAGATGTATACTTTAACGAGAATGACTGGTTTGGAAACTAAAGACATTGGCGTATATTTAATTGCGTGTATTTTCC
Source organism: Doryteuthis pealeii (assembly GCA_023376005.1). Lineage (NCBI taxonomy): Eukaryota > Metazoa > Mollusca > Cephalopoda > Myopsida > Loliginidae > Doryteuthis > Doryteuthis pealeii. The sequence continues at coordinate 28,182,302 of CM042174.1, read as the reverse complement.
GAGTCGTTCGATTCGTTCGTTAATGTATCGAAGTGGATCTTGTTATAATTGAGACGCAGCTGTTAAGAAATGGAGGGAAAAATAGCCAAATCACGAAGTGTAACACTGAACCAATGGAAATCGGAAATGAAGAAATATAGCGGGAAAATAGGGGGAGGGGGTTGAAGTCTAAACATTTCAAAATGAAAGCAAGTAGATGACAACAACAGAGTATATCATTTTGAATGGATAAGATTTGAATAAAATCAATGATTTCCAGAAAATTTGACGATCGGCATGAATTTATGCTATTATCAGGGTTCGGAGATAGATAGATAGATAGATAAATAGATAGATAGATAGATAGGGAACAGACATAGATAGATAGATAGATAGATAGATAGATAGGTAATGAACTGAGATAGATAGATAGATAGATAGATAATGAACAGATTGAGATAGATAGATTGATAGATACATGCATACATACATACATACATACATAAGGAACAGACTGAGATAGATAGATAGATAAATAGATTAGGAACAGATGATATATATATATATATATATATATATATATATATATATATATATATATATATATATATTTGTTGGCAACGGTTAAGCTTATAAGGATTGGCCCCTATATTTTTACGGCATGTGGAATTGACCAAATTAAAATAATTAAGTTTTCTTAAATAACTAGTTTTACAATGGTATGTCATGAGTTTAGAATTAGGTAAACAAAAGAGAATCGAATGAATATTAGTTTAGAAATATTTTAGAAACAATAGAAGCAATGGTTTAAATTCCTCCGATAATTTATGTCACCAGAATTCCACAGATACCAAAATCATTCGATATTGCATCATTGCAAATCACCTGATATTTGAGGAATATTTTAGCTTAATGATCACGTAGACAATGACAATAAGAAAATTATAAAAAGGCCCATTTTAGCTGAAAAACCAGAGAGACAGTGGAGCTTACGCTCTTCCCGACTCAACAGAGTTGGAGCTGATGCTCCCAACTCGACACAATGGGGAGAATACGCTGTCCGAAAACATAAAATACGACTCAACAGGTCCGTCTATTTTTTCGTTTTTTATTTTCTCTCTCGCTCAACAACAACAAATTTCAATCCAAGTTTCAATCACAGACAAAACTGCTACAAGGTACAGACAAATATAAACAATACATGTCACACTTGTCACACACAACTACGTACAGACACATACAGTCTGCAACACCACTGAAAGAACAATTGAATATACCAATTGTAAATTAATGTATATAAAGTTTGTTTCCTTTATCAATTTTGTCTTCTTGTTTTGTTACCTATGGAAACTACATTTCCGTAGTCCTTATACATCTAACTGTGGGGACCCATAACTCGGATCTTCTTCAGCTCTTCAGCTACACAATCTCCAACACAAATAGGGTCCCTACAAGCTCAATTGGTAGAGCATCCGCTTTAGAACTATACGATTCCGGTTTCAATACCCGCCTTTGCCAACTCAACGCATGAGTAGTACAGTTTGGATCTGTGCTGTAAAGTGGGGAGCTAATGGTAGGCATGGTGCTCCACCTTATACCCAAAACAATCTCCATGGTGTAGCACTAGTGAAAAGGAGATAGACTCCCTTGTTGTCCGGCTGATACTGACAATTGGCCGCTCCACCTATTTCACTTTGTACTAGATAAATAGATAAATAAATAGATAGATAGATAAACAGATATAGCTCAGATAAATGTATATATAGAGAGATATGGACAGAACGTGATAGATAGATAGATAGATAGATAGATAGATAGATAGAGCGTACAGAACTAGATAG
>CM042174.1:28170482-28177982 GCA_023376005.1 Doryteuthis pealeii | reverse complement strand
AACCCATATGTGCCCTGTTGGTTTTTTCCCGATATATATATTTACCAACCTCTCCGTACGAGCAGGATGTGACACAAGGTCAGTTTCTTAAGCGGAGTTCAACAGGTTTGAATTCAGAGTTTTCCTTCTCCTAGACCGGTTGCCTAACCAAGGTTAAAGAGCCCAGTCTGCCCTACTATTTATCCATAGCTGGAGGGAGAGTAGGATTCATACCTTTCCCAAGGGTATTAGCGCAAAGTGAAATGCAATTACCACACCAGGATTTGAACTCGGGGCGACGAGTCCATTTCCCATGACTTTAACCATTACAACACGCGCTTCCTACACGCTTTTTTCCCGATATAAGGTGTTTGTCAAATGACCACTTCTACTTATAGACTCGGCGATAACCATGTGACCAATTTCTTGTCCAATCACTGGCAGTACTCTGCTGCTGATATTGTTACTTATACTGGCTGTTCTGGTCATACCTACACACATTGCTTTGAACCTTTGTGGACGACGGAACATAGGATTATATCACAGGACCTTTTGACACTACGTAGGATTACATAACCCAGGACTTATTCACTTACCAAAGGATTCCATAGCTCAGGACTTATTCACTTACCAAAGGATTCCATAGCTCAGGACTTATTCACTTACCAAAGGATTCCATAGCTCAGGACTTATTCACTTACCAAATGATTCTATAGCTCAGGACTTATTCACTTACCAAAGGATTCTATAGCTCAGGACTTATTCACTTACCAAAGGATTCTATAGCTCAGGACTTATTCACTTACCAAAGGATTCTATAGCTCAGGACTTATTCACTTACCAAAGGATTCCATAACTCAGGACTTATTCACTTACCAAAGGATTCTATAGCTCAGGACTTACTTACTTACTTACTTACTTTAAGCCCTTTTCAACTGGACAAGTATGGTGGCCAGATACTTAACATATCCAAGACTAGGGAACGAGAATATGGATTCAAGCCTTTTCCAAGGGCATTATTAGTGCGGAGCCGTTACCTGGATTTGAACTAGAGTCACCGATTCCATTTCTAACAATAACCATTACGCCACAATCGCCTAGATGCTTTTATGTAGATTGTAGATATTTACCCAACCCGTTCGACACGGGTAAGATACAAAGTCACAAGTATGGGGCATCCAAAAAGGATCGAACTCACTATTCAGTAGCAATGGATCTGCGAGACTAGCTTGCTGACCATTACACCATGATGACACACCTATTTTTACCCAACCCGTTCAACATGGGCAGAATGTGACACAAATATGGGGCATCCAGTGAGGTTCTAACTTGGTATTCAGTAGTCATGGATCTGTGAGACTAGCTTGTTAACCATTGCACCATGATGGGACACCTATTTTTTACCCAACCCGTTCAACATGGGCAGAATGTGACACAAATATGGGGCATCCAGTGAGGTTCTAACTTGGTATTCAGTAGTCATGGATCTGTGAGACTAGCTTGTTAACCATTGCAACATGATGGGACACCTATTTTTACCCAACCCGTTCAACATGGGCAGAATGTGACACAAATATGGGGCATCCAGTGAGGTTCTAACTTGGTATTCAGTAGTCATGGATCTGTGAGACTAGCTTGTTAACCATTGCACCATGATGGGACACCTATTTTTACCCAACCCGTTCAACATGGGCAGAATGTGACACAAATATGGGGCATCCAGTGAGGTTCTAACTTGATGCTCAGTAGTCATTGATCTGTGAGACTAGCTTGTTAACCATTGCACCATGATGGGACACCTATTTTTACCAACCCGTTCAACATGGGCAGAATGTGACACAAATATGGGGCATCCAGTGAGGTTCTAACTTGGTATTCAGTAGTCATGGATCTGTGAGACTAGCTTGTTAACCATTGCACCATGATGGGACACCTATTTTTACCCAACCCGTTCAACATGGGCAGAATGTGACACAAATATGGGGCATCCAGTGAGGTTCTAACTTGGTATTCAGTAGTCATGGATCTGTGAGACTAGCTTGTTAACCATTGCACCATGATGGGACACCTATTTTTACCCAACCCGTTCAACATGGGCAGAATGTGACACAAATATGGGGCATCCAGTGAGGTTCTAACTTGGTATTCAGTAGTCATGGATCTGTGAGACTAGCTTGTTAACCATTGCACCATGATGGGACACCTATTTTTACCCAACCCGTTCAACATGGGCAGAATGTGACACAAATATGGGGCATCAGTGAGGTTCTAACTTGGTATTCAGTAGTCATGGATCTGTGAGACTAGCTTGTTAACCATTGCACCATGATGGGACACCTATTTTTACCCAACCCGTTCAACATGGGCAGAATGTGACACAAATATGGGGCATCCAGTGAGGTTCTAACTTGGTATTCAGTAGTCATGGATCTGTGAGACTAGCTTGTTAACCATTGCACCATGATGGGACACCTATTTTTACCCAACCCGTTCAACATGGGCAGAATGTGACACAAATATGGGGCATCCAGTGAGGTTCTAACTTGGTATTCAGTAGTCATGGATCTGTGAGACTAGCTTGTTAACCATTGCACCATGATGGGACACTATTTTTTACCCAACCCGTTCAACATGGGCAGAATGTGACACAAATATGGGGCATCCAGTGAGGTTCTAACTTGGTATTCAGTAGTCATGGATCTGTGAGACTAGCTTGTTAACCATTGCACCATGATGGGACACCTATTTTTACCCAACCCGTTCACATGGGCAGAATGTGACACAAATATGGGGCATCCAGTGAGGTTCTAACTTGGTATTCAGTAGTCATGGATCTGTGAGACTAGCTTGTAACCATTGCACCATGATGGGACACCTTTTACCCAACCCGTTCAACATGGGCAGAATGTGACACAAATATGGGGCATCCAGTGAGGTTCTAACTTGGTATTCAGTAGTCATGGATCTGTGAGACTAGCTTGTTAACCATTGCACCATGATGGGACACCTATTTTTACCCAACCCGTTCAACATGGGCAGAATGTGACACAAATATGGGGCATCCAGTGAGGTTCTAACTTGATGCTCAGTAGTCATTGATCTGTGAGACTAGCTTGTTAACCATTGCACCATGATGTGCATGATATAAAAAAATTAAAAATGATCTTTTGCGTAAAATATACATTGGTTGCCAACTAGAGTTAGAAATCCCAATTTACTTTACTCTCTATATGTTAATATTCGTGTTCCTTAATTGTACAACCATTAACATCTTGCAACGTCCTCTGGTTAAAAATGAGAGCGTCCAAATCGTCCAAGATGAAATGAAAAAAAATGTAAATCCTGATTATCTAGTGTTGCTTATCCACCGAATACTTATTTCTTATGAGCGTCGTCACCTCAGCTAAATAACTTACTATTCTGTTTTTATTATAAAGAAAGAAGCGAATAAAAAGGATATGCTACACAGAAAAAATATATTAAGAAAGAAAGAAAGAAAAAAGGAAAGGAAGGAAGGAAGGAAGGAAGGAAGAAAGAAAGGAAGGAAGGGGGAAGGAAGAAAGAAAGAAAGAAAAGAAGGAAGAAAGAAAGAAAGAAAGGAAGAAAGAAAGAAAGAAATAAAGAAAAGAAGAAAGGAAGAAAGAAAGAAAGGAAGAAAGAAAGAAAGAAAGGAAGAAAGAAAGAACGAAAGGAAGGAAGAAAGACAGATAGAGTAATGGGGAAATTTAGAGAGAGTGCGGAAGTGATAATGTTAAGCTGTTTCACTCGAACATAAAAAAAAGATGAAAAGAAGGAAAGAAAGAAAAAGAGAGCGAGAGAGAATTAAATCAAGGTTATTATACTTTTTACATATTGAACTATTTAGCTATAGCTCTTAAGTACACATATCAAACGTCGTAATAATTAAATTATCATTCTGTGGTATATCCACAGGTCCTGCTAGTGAGTTAAATCAAGATTATTATACTTTTTACATATTGAACTATTTAGCAATAGCTCTTAAGTACACATATCAAACGTCGTAATAATTAAATTATCATTCTGTGGTATATCCACAGGTCCTGCTAGTCAATATTATTATACTTTTTACATATTGAACTATTTAGCAATAGCTCTTAAGTACACATATCAAACGTCGTAATAATTAAATTATCATTCTGTGGTATATCCACAAGTCCTGCCAGTTTTATTTATTAGGGTATAGAGAGATTGATTCGTATTTTTCCGAAAGGCAAAAGTGTGAAATGAAGAAAAAATAATCTAATTTTAACTCGGCTCGCTGGTTCCATTTTCTCTATGATGCTAACTGTCAGACCACCCGGTGCTCCCTCGAGTAGCGGTACAAACATAGTTGATATTGATGCGTGTGAAATGTGTGCTTGTTTTCTACGTGTTTCATATGGAATTTATTTCAAAGCTTTCGTGTAAAATACAGGATGACGTATTGAAATAGAAAAAGAATGAATCCAATGTTCGCCTTTTATAACACAATGGGGAAAAGCGAAGAGACTATGAACTGCAATTTATTCCGCAGAGTGCGCATGTGCGAATTTCTTGAGAAAACTCGCGTCACCTTTTGCTTTAGGAATATCTGAATAGCTTAACATGCCTGAATAGGATATTTGAATCAGAGTTACGTATTGCCAGAACAACAAAAAGGATTGCCAGCGAAAATTACGTTTTCATGTGTGCCGGGAGAGAAATAGGGTGGAGAGAGTTACGCCAGAAATTTGTGGAGGGGTTGGGTATAGAAATACGCAATGAATGAAGCTATATCTTCAGGATTTCTATATTTTCTCAATTTCTTTCTTTATTTCTTTATATATACTAGCAAATATATGCTAAATCTTCCATCATTTTCCATTACTCCCGTCTTTCATTGGTAAATTTTCCTACTTTAACTATTAAGTTAAAATAGGAAGTAAAGAATAATATTACAATTATTTCTTCTTCTTAATGGATTTCTTTTAAGATTTATCCCTGAGATTTTTGCTCATATTCATTAAGATAATACCAAACAATTAGAAATCAATAATACTAAGCATATATTTATTAAAATCAAATTTTTAAGATCAATATGCAAATTAGCCTTCCAATTCACACTGTAAGCCTCTATTTTGTTGTATATATAAATACAATTGCATGTTATTAGTATGTAGATATGGTCAACAGTAGCTTCGGCTCTGGACCATTGATATAATTAACGCGTCGATCCCAGGGGGCCATCCCCAGGCAACACCTGCCCCCTCGTTTAAAGGGGCAGGGCTGGGTTTATTGCCCAGTGCCTGAGGCGCCCCCTTGAGGGGGAATGCCGACGGATCGACGCAATTTTTCACCTGCCACTCCATGAGCTTCGGCTTGTGGGTGGTCCCACGTTAATAGGGACTTTGTGCCTGACCCGTACAAGTGGGGTACGCGGTAAATACTATGTAGATATGGTCAACAGTCTTAATGATGTAAAACAATTTTACTAATGATTGAGGTTTGAATAAAAAAATAAAAAATAAAATCATGGAGAATGTGGTGTAAATAACAAAGGGAATTGTGACTTGTATAGTAATATAGTTTTGGTTACAGACAGACAAACTCACAATCTCCATTATAATAAGATATATATATATATATATATATTTTTTTTGTATATGTCCAATCCCTTTTGGTATAGGTTTCGAGGGTAGAGGTATAAATACAACATCTAAAGTATGGATTTTCGGGACAGAAATGCACTTTCTATTTCTGAGAATATTGGCGCTATACGATCTTACTATATCCAACTTGTTCATTAAGCTATGTGTTGTAGTTAGTTCAGCTTCAGAATATTTTCAGTTTCCCGCTTTCTAGATTCTGGCACGGATATAATGTTTCAAGTATAAAATAAAACTAGCAGGACCAGTGAATATCCTACAGTATTTTTCATCTTTTCATTATGTTCGAAATTGAAACAGATTAGCGTTATAGTTTCCACGCGCTCACTCCCTCTCTCTCTCTCTTCTCTCTCTCTCTCTTCTCTCTCTCACACACACACACACACTCTCTCTCCTCTCTCTCTCTCTCTCTCTATATATATATATTATATATATATATATATATATGAAATAATTCGCTGACAGAAATCTGTTTCGACCTTTTATTAAAGCGGTCTTCATCAAAGCGAAATGTTTGTGATAGAAAGACGGTGTGAGTAAACCGTTACAAAAGTGGTACAAACGAACGTTCATGTTCGGAGCTGGAATTTTTTTTTAATTTTGAGAATGAGTTCGTATTCAACATGTCTATATATATATATATATATTATATATATATATATATATATATATATATATATATATATATATAAGTATGATATAAATATATAAAATATAAATATAAAATATATTGATACTCTTGTTCTTTAATCTTTCGACTGTTATCATCTTGCAATACCCATTGCTTAAAAATGAGACTGTCCTAATCTTCCAAGATGAAATGCAAAAATCTAAATCCTGATTATCGGGTGCTGCTTATCCACCAAATTCTCTTTTTTTTGGGGGGGGGGGTATCACTTCTGCTAAGTAACGGACCATTCCGTTTTTATTATAAAGAAAAAAAGGTTTTAAAAAAAAGGACATGCCATACGGAAAAAACAAGAAGAAAGAAAGAATGAAATAAAGAAAGAAAGTAGGGGAAGATAGACAGCTGTGATCGCGCGGAAGCGATAATGCTAATCTGTTTCACTTGAACATAATGAAAAGTAAAAGATGAAGAAACTGAAAGAAAAAAGAAAACAAAAAAGAGCGATAGCGAATTAAATCAAGATTATTATACATTTTACATATTGAACTATTTGCAATAGCTCTTAAGTTAAATATATCAAACGTTGTAATAATTAAATCATCATACTGTGGTATATCAACAGGTCCTGCTCGTAAAAGATTATTACGGCAAAGTGATATTGTTTGAGTTTTGTTATTAATAATTATAAAATACTAGCAAATATATGCACCCTCCGGGTGCAAGTATTTAAGTTTTAATGTAATAAAATATTGTATTAAATTAGAAAGGCTAATGAAACTAAATAAGAATGCAGATAAAAAGATTTGAAACAGAGGAGGGTATAATTGAAAAATAGAACAAATGAAACTTACTCTTCCATTACTCTCGTCTTTCATTGTTATTTTTTCTAATTAAAGTATTTAGTTAAAAGAGGAAGTAAAGAATAAAATGATAGTTATTTTTCCTTGTTAATGGATTTCATTTAAGATTCATTGAAGAGATTTTTGCTCATATTCATTAAGATAAAACCAAACAATTAGAAATCAATAATACTAAGCACATATTTAATAAAATGAAATCTTTAATATAAATATGCAAATTAGCCTTCCCGTTCACACTGTAAACCGCTATTTCGTTGTATATATAAATATAATTGCATGTTATTTGTATGTAGATATAATTAACAGTATTAATAATGTAAAACAATTTTATTAATAATAGAAGTTTAAATAAAAATAAAATCATGGAGAATATGATGTCAATAACTAA
>CM042174.1:28115482-28165482 GCA_023376005.1 Doryteuthis pealeii | reverse complement strand
GCAAGATTTCATATCTGAGGGACATCTCTTTTCTGAGTTATAAGTCGACACGTACATCCCAAACTTTTTTATATATAGATAGATACATATACATATGGACACATTCATTATATATACTAGCAAATATATGCACCCTCCGGGTGCAAGTATTTAAGTTTTAATGTAATGAAATATCGTATTAAATTAGAAAGTCTAATAAGAAGGCAGATAAAAAAAATATGTAACAGAGTGGGGGTATAATAGAAAAATAGAAATGAAACTTACTCTTCCATCACTCCCGTCTTTCATTGCTGAATTTTACTTATTTAACTATTTAGTTAAATTAGGAAATAAAGAATAAAATGACAGTTATTTTTTCTTGTTAATGGATTTCATTTGAGATTCATTGAAGAGATTTTTGCTTATATTCATTAAAATAAAACCAAACAATTAGAAATCAATAATACTAAGCACATATTTAATAAAATCACATTTTTAATATATCATATGCAAATTAGCCTTCCCATTCACACTGTAAACCACTATTTTTGTATATATAATACAATAGCATGTTATTAGTATGTAGATATGGACAACACTAATAAAAAGGTGAAGCAATTTTATTAATAATTGAGGTTTAAATATAAATAAAATCATGGAGAATGTGATGTAAATAACGAAGGGAATTGTGACTTGTGTAGTAATGTAGTTTCGGTTACAGACAGAAAAACACACAATCTCCATTATAATAAGATATATATATATATATATATATATATATATAAGGGGAACAAAAGTAATAAGGAATATTTCTTTACTATTATTGATTTTCTCTCAAGTAGTTAGAATCTTAGGTCATCACCAGGTGAAAAAATTTTGATAAGAAAAACTTTTTTTTTAGAAATTTTTAAATTGATTTTTCAAAGAGTTAATATGCTAAGAGAGAAGCGACAAAAAAATGAATTGATAACGGAGAATATCGATTAACTGAAGGAAAATTATTTTTTTAGTATCCAAGTGTCTTCAACTGACCATTTCATACTCTCTACTATTGTAGACACCTGGCACTGAGCTCTCTGTTTCGAAGATAAGTGTTAAACATGGGGGAGATGTGCTTGATATCAACCGTGACCGCTCGGCCAGGCATTTGTTTATTTAGATGTTCGTTAAATCGAACTTAACGGACCTAAATTCCACCATCGTATGTCACCCCGCCGAAAAAAAAAAAATACCAAAAATCAGGGAATTAACCTTTCTAATTTAATGAAATTTTCAGTGTTGATATATTAATGAATAAAAGATATAATGCATCAGTTATTTTATTGAAAAAATTTCACATTTTTTCGGGTCAGTTAACTTTGAACCATGTATCTTTGAGGCATAACACAGATTCTCGTGTTCAAAGTTAACTGGCCTGAAAAAAGGGGTAAATTTTGCACTAATATCAGGTTATAAAAAAAATAACCCGAACCCTAACCATAGCTGTAAATAATTCTTTCATCATATAGGGCGAGGGTTAGATTTAACTTTAGATTTAGAAGAAGAAGAAGAAGAAGAAGAAGAAGAAGAAGAAGAAGAAGAAGAAGAAGAAGAAGAAGAAAATGTGTAATTTCTTTGATATTTCGTATTTTTATCATTCATCACCTACGGCTATCATTAGGGTTAGGCTCATGGATATGGTTCGGGGTAAATTTTGCATTAATATTAGGTTCAAAAGAAGTAACCCGGATCCCTAACCATAGCCGTAAATAATTATTTCATCATATATGGCAAGGGTTAGGTTTAAATTGTGATTTAAAACACAAGAAGAAGAAGAAGAAGAAGAAGAAGAAGAAGAAGATGTGCAATTTTTTTTCAATAAAATAACTGATGCATTATATCTTTTATTCATTAATACTAGCAAATATATGCACCCTCCGGGTACAAGTATTTAAGTTTTGATATAATAAAATATCATATTAAATTAGAAAGGCTAATGAAACTGAATAAAAATGCAGATAAAAAGATTTGGAACAGAGGGGGTATAATCAAAAAATAGAACAACTTTGAAACTAACTATTCCATCATTTTCCATTACTCCCCTCTTTCATTGGTGAATTTTCCTAATTTAACTATTTAGTTAAAATAGGAAGTAAAGGATAATATTACAGTTATTTCTTCTTGTAAATAAATTTCTTTTAAGATTTATCCACGAGATTTTTGTTTATATTTCTTAAGATAAAACCAAACAATTAGAAATCAATAATACCAAGCACATATTTATTAAAATAAAATTTTAAATATCAATATGCAAATTAGCCTTCTCGTTCAAACTGTAAACCGCTATTTTGTTGTATATATAAATACAATTGCATGTTATTAGTACGTAGATATGGTCAACAGTATTAATAATGTAAAACAATTTTTATTAATAACTGAAGGTTTAAAAGAATGAAATCATGGAGAATTTGACGTAAATAATTAAGGGAATTGTGACTTGAGTAGTAATATAGTTTCGGTTACAGACAGAAAAGCACACAATCTCCATTATGATAAGATATTAACACTGAAAATTTCATTAAATTCGGTTAATTACTTGATTTTTTTTTTTCGGCGTGGTGACATACGATGGTGGAATTTAGGTGGAAGTTAGCTATGGGTTAAATAGCACCACTACTGTTCTTCTACAAGGATGGCTTTGACATTAAATAACCCATGAATATTGACATTCCATTAAACAAAGAAACCAAACCAAATCCTAAAAATATGTTTGTTTATCCGAAAATGTCACGCTGAAAGGAACTAAATTAAATAAAACTAACGCGTTAGAAATGTCTTAATGTGAAACCGTACCGATAAACTAGTAATCCAGTGTCAGGGTCTCATTCTGCACACCATCGCCCCACTCAAATACGGGGTAACAAAATCTACTACATGTCAATTTTCATAAAATGGGATTCATAGAAAATATATGAAATTCCTCCTTCCGGGTATCCTAAGCAAGAATCCCCCTCTTCCGGTCAAGGGGTTATGCGTGCTTGTTACAATTTATGAGAAGTCCTAAATTGTGAAGCTTACCTGTAAACTAGGAATTAAATTCAGTGTTGTACCGGCCGTTCCTACAGTGGAGAATATACACCGGTTCTCACTATAAATAGTGAGACACCGAGTGAAAAGGTTGTACTGTTACCGTTTAGCGGCAAGCTAGCCGTTCTTGTACCTTATTGTAAATACACTTGTCTCATTTTACCCTACCTCGACTTGACTTCTTTTTTTACTGTTGAACTAACATCACAACATTCAGGTTTCTCAGATTTAGAATCAAGGGGTTAATGGAATAATACGCTAACTGTTAATAACCCCTTGACCCCTAGAGGCGCGAATCTCACACGCCATGAGAGACACGTGATATAGTTTTAGTGAGAGTTAGATTAGATTCGACCCGACTTGAAAGCAGAGCGGACGCGTTTGTCTCTCTCGCTGGGGTTTGATCTCATCCGCGCGGAAAAAAATTGACTCATGGGCTGATAAAAATAATAAACTTGATCAAGAAAAGAACAAACAAGTATTGTTTTAATTACAAAGACCTTAAATGGGGGGGGGGATTTGTCCCTCAACTATCGGTAAGTAACTAACTTATTTCTTCATGAACTCTTTGTTACTTCTTTAGGACTTTAGTCCTATCTGTTTTGTATTGTATTGTATCTTGTTATATATAATGTCATGTCCACCTTCTCAGACAATAAAGTCTGTATTTGTTATTATATGTAACTCTTTGATCGGATTATTTTATGTATTCATGCACCTACGCTGGAAGGTTACTCTGAACCTTCTAACTTATTATAAATACCACATATTTTATTCTTCTACGTTAACCTTTCAACAATGTTTATTAACTTATAAATCTTCACAAAACATTATTCTAATTATCAAGCCTCATCTCAAAAATTCAGGGATATAGGATTATTTTTGTTTTATACTCCTGTTTTTACTTTCTTGCGCGCTATTATCTAGCTAAATTATTTTGCTATTTATTTTCCCTTTCATTACATCTCGTTATCGTACAACAAGGATAAACAGAATTACAACATCAGTCTATTAAATAATGAGACAAATTGTATAAAACTTGATTCATATTCAGCATTTTGCCAAAAATATACTTAAGTACAGGTGGTCGAACGTCTTTTCATCCCTACTTATTTTTTTTAACTTTCATTATTTTCTGTTTTTATAATAGTACTTTGCGAAATCACTTGGAAAAAGGATCTGGAAGGATTTGAAACCATTCACAACACTGCACTGCTGCAATCTGCCAGAATATTCAGAAGAGTCCTGGAGACCTGAGGAGACTTGCTGTCACTCAGACTCCAGTGAAAGACCGTCAGCTAATGCTGATGTGAAAACTCAAAAGAGTATAATAATAATAATAATAATAATAATATAATAATAATAATAATAATAATAATAATAAGAATAAGAAGAAGAAGAAGAAGAAGAAGAAGAAGAAGAATAGAAAGTGTATAATGTATGAAGACAAAGGCGAAACGGTTAATCGTATGATAAGCGAATGCAGCAAACTAGCATAAAATGAGTACAAGACTAGGCACGACTGGGTGGGAAAGGTGATCCACCTGGAATTGTGCAAGAAATTCAATTTTCACAATGTTACTAAAATGCACTAACTGAAATCTGTCCTAGAGAATAAGATGCATAAAAAACAGGACGGGTGAATTCTTCTTCTTATTATTATTATTATTATTTGCATAACATCTTAAATAAATTATTGATTTTCTCTTACGCAGCTTTGCTAAACAATGCTGAAACGAAAGAACCACAAAAAAATCTGAGTCGGTGTTATATAAGACATAGATTGAATTTATCTATTTATTCATTTATTTTTAAAGATTTGTCAGACAGAAATTTGGTTTTATCCAAATCTTAACCTTATAAGAAATATTTTCTTAATCAATTACCTCCCTTGGACCATTGCCAAAATACGAAGGTCGTAGGTCCCTTGGCCATCACCTGATGAGAACCTCGTGCGATTGGCTAGGGGCCTTTGTCAGCGACCAATCAGAGCACACGTTACAAGGCTCAGTTTGGCCGCGAATTTTGAGGCTGATACCTTGAAATCCCTCTTTTCCCACTGGAATCTCTTCGAGGAACGACGTAGTTTTTTGCACGGCAAAGGCGTTGGTAGAACGAGGAGAATTGGAACAGCATGGGGGAGCCGTAGACTTCAAATACAAGAGACAGATAAGTTTCGCAAAAGCATTATTTTGCAAACAATTACACACTACATTATTCTATTGTAACACATTGTAAACTTTGCATACACTTTGTATCTCAACTCACATATTGTATATTGTATGTTACATGTTCTTGTTGATTGATAAACGCATCGTTTTTGTTGTAAAGCCTTGAGTTGTGTTCATTACCTGCAATCTTTATTCTTGTCTTTATCTTGTCTTTATAATTGCCAAGAACCTCAACTTTTACTTTTCAAAAAATGTTCTTTAGTACCATTCACCGAATAGCGTTCGGATTCATCCAAAACTAAAACTGATACAAGAATGGAAATGAGGCTGGATATAACTTCTTTTCCTTTCAATTGCTGTTCTTCGTATCCGAAAATGACACCACGCGAATCATTTTCCTCGAATTCATTTGGTCTCTGGTTGTGTCTTGCCAACTGCCTATGGGAATGTTAAAGTCCTTCAGGTTTCTCTTGATGTTGTCTTTGTACCTGAGCTTTGGTCTACCTATTCCACGTAATCCCTCTCTCAGTTGAGAGTACATAATCTTCTTTGGTAGTCTGTCATCCCCAAGTCTGTTTAAGTGGCCAGCCCATCTCAGGTTGCGTTGGACAAGTATTTCGTGCATGCCAAGGAGTCCAGTTCTCTTCAGGATGGTCCTGTTTGAAATATGTTGCCACCACTTGACATTTAATACATTGCGCAAGTGACGTATGTAGTAGACATGTAGTCTATTGGCATCCGCGTTGTATATCGTCCAGGCTTCCGCACAATACAGGAGGGTTGAGAGAACTATGGCACGGTATACTGTAAATTTAGTTTTCAAGAGTTGTCTCTGTTGAACCAGACTCGCCTCTTCAGCCAACCAAATGCTTTTGAAGCATTTGAAATTCGGAGATCAAGCTCTGCATTGAGTCTATTGTTGATGGCAACTGTGGAGCCAGGTACCTGAAGGTATTTACCTGAGGTAGAATCTGACCTTCTATCACTATGTCTTTTCCAGTGTCATGTGATATCGGAGGGGGCTGATACATAACTTCGGTCTTATTCAGGTTTTTAAACTAAAGGTATTATATATATATATATATATATATATATATAGGTGGAGCGCTACACCTACCATAAGCTCCTTACTTCACCGCGTAGATCCCTGTGCTATTCATACGCTGAGTTGGCGAGGGTCGGTATCGAAATATGAACCTTATGGTTTCTCGCCGAACGCTCTACCGACTGAGCTAAACAGGCCCTCATAATAAAATAGAACGTAATAAATTATGCGCAGTTTTAATGTTTATTTTTTTATGAATAATATTTTTCTTTGGCGTAATAAATTTGGAAATTGGAATGTTTTAGTGAATTTATTAACATAAGCGTATCTGAAGCTTGCTCCTAACTAAAGTATTAGCTCTCAACACAAAGCTGTTATTGGTGATATACCCTATAAACTATAGTGGAATGCGCCGACGGTTACTATAAGTAACAGGACAATTATGGTTTGAGGAAGCCAATGCGAGTCAGCTCGTAACTCTATTTGTCAGACGTAATTCCCACTTTTCTTTACTGTAATTGTCTACTCTTTTGTTAATACATTTTCCTACATTTGTTACCCGTCGTTTTATATTATTTGACCCCTTAAAACCCCACAACAAAAGCAACAAAAAAAACGATCGATTGATATCTTGTAACTCGGAAAACTCGTAAGTTGCGACACTCTGGAGTCAAGTTATCGCTGTACCTCGTTTTCAAAACCGAGACCAAAAGATGCGTCTCACGTGAACATCCAAGTACGAAGTGAGTGCATTGAAACCCAAATATTTAGAATAGATAAACATCTTCAAGGCGTTTTTGAATGCTTAAAAGCAACGAAGGGATAACGTCCGCTTTATATGTGTGTCAGACGTATAATAAGTCTGTAAGGTTAGCTTTAATAATATTCACAGACGTAACAGAGATTTTTCACGACGCGAATAGATTTTTTTCCCGCAAAGCTTTAAGCATTTCCGGTTCGCAGTCTTCTGGAATTATTTCTGGATAATATTTCCAGTTTTCCTGTTTCTTTCTTTCTTTCTTTCTTTCTTTTTTTTTTTTTTTTTTTTTTTCCAGATACGAATTTCTGTCTTTTGTAGCGGAAGAAGAAATTACTTGTTTCACGAGGATTGAAGAATAAAAGCCAACATTTAGAATATGGATTTTCGGGACAGACACGTGATTGGCGCATCAAGATCTTCCTATATCCAACCAAATTCAAGTTGCTTTGTGTAATGGATACCGTCGTAGAAAATCGGGTTATTTCCTATAAGTTTAACATAAACAAAGGGGAACCACTCTTGATTGATAAATTATTCATTTATTTATTGATCTACTAGGAAAAAAGAAAACGGGGTTAGGGTTTAGGGTTTAGGGGTTTAGTTAAATGGGAAAATAAATAAATAATTTATCAGTCAAGATTCATTTATTTATTGATCTACAAGGAAAAAAGAAAACGGGGTTAGGGGTAGGGTTTAAGGTTAGTTTAATGGGAAAATAAATAAATGATTTATCAGTCAAGAGTGTTCCCCTTTGTTTATGTTAGACTTATAGGAAATAACCGAAAATCGACACAACGACACAAACGATATTCAAATGATGGACAAGGCTGTTTGCGTTTCACATAGCACTAACACCCTTGGTAAAGGTATGCATCCAACTATTCTCCATCCTATGGGTAAATAGTAGGGCAGCCTTGGCTCTTTAATCATGATTAGGCAACCAGTCTAAAAGGAAAACTCCTTCTTGTCTTTGCTCATCCTCTTTTCTTTTAATTGATGACGCAAGACTTAGTTTATTTTTCTCAGACGTCTTTATTAACCGAAAGCCCTAAAGGGTTCAAGCGTACGGTGAGAAGATGGCTTACCTGGGAATAGACGATCATCACGTCTGATCCCTTCGACTAACCGCCAGATTCTAACTACTCTCAGTTCCCTTCACACGCTTTTCTTTTAGCCAATGGGAAATCAACAGCTAAGTCAGTGAAATGTGAACTGTTGTCAATAACTTCTATAACGGTCATGCTATAATGGTAACTTTCCATTTACAATACCGTTATTTAAATTTCACTACACTACTGTGATAATTTGTAGGCAAACCACAAATTATTGTTATATATTCTTATAAACATTGGGTATATAATAGAGAGAGACAAATATAGATTAAATTTGGTTTGGTTTGGTTTGGTTTGGTTTGTTTTACGGCATATCAACCTCAGTGGGTCATTCAATACCAATAAAGATGAAATAATAATAGATTCATTCTTAATGGATACTCATTTTTTTTATAAATACATTTTTCTATTTAATCCATAGGTAGGACCCTAACAGGTACTACCACTCCGGGTCAGAGTGGAGCAGTGAGCAATGGTAATGAAGGTGTGCCCCAAATTCCCCAAACCTCCAGAACTGGAACCTTACCATAAGATAGAGTTTAACGTCATTCCCAGGACATGTAGACCCTCTGCCACCGTCTTCTAGCACCCATATGATAAAAAGGGTTGGGGCTTGCCATAAGGGCAATAGGGTTGGGGAAAATCATATAGGTGCTAGGGCTTGACATGACCAGCCGATTGATCGGGGGAAGCCTCTCCGACCGCCCGTCTAGCCTAAGTAAGGGCCAAAGTGGAGTATTATAAGCCATGGAATGCTCAACCACCTGGGTTCTATCCTTAAGTATCACAGGTCGCCACCCACGGCCAACAGGTAGCCCCGTTGGGGAAGTCTTACCCCTCTGCAGAGGTGCAGTCGATTCATTCTAACGTCCCAGACGATAGGGTGGTATAGATTAGAGAGATGATCTTACTTAATTCATTATTCTACTGGTTACTACTTACTCTGCTTGGCACTGACTCGTTGCTGTTAAACAGGTTCATTGTTTCATTTCTGCTTTGGTCCGCCATGTTAGCTAGTTGACTTCTATCTACTGTTAAAGGGTTTTCAATGGATCCGTAAATGTTGCATATATTAAAGTTTTCTGTGGGTACCACCAATTTTCCCCCGTGAAATTTACCCCCCCTCCCTACTATATTTAACTTAATAAAACTTGCATAATGGTTAACATTAACTTGAAATTTTTTTATTCACTCGAAAGAAGAAGCATTAAACAAACTCCTAATGATTTTTTTTTTAAATTTTCGGCTTACAAAAATAATGCAAATTATAAACGAAAAACAATGTTTATATTTTTTTCACCGTTAAATCAATTGAAATTTAACGTAGCCAAAAACAAGTTATAACTAAGTTTTTTTTTAAATTCTATGAAATATAAATTAATGGTTCAATTTTCACGAAAATTTCTATAATTACTTACCTTTGGATGAATATATGTCTGAAATAGTTTTTTTATATGAAATATATTAGGGGAAATATTGTTTTATGGTGTCTACTACCCCCTATATTATTTTATGTAATATGAAAAAATGAACCGGCAAAAACGATTTTTACATTTTTTCAATAAAGATAAGAGTCTAGATAATTATATCAGCAGATTTTTATAAGTCTCAATGGCAAAGATTTTTAATAAAAGAACCATAAATCCAGACTTCTGTTAAAAAATGATATCAATAAAGAAACTGGCCGTGTTGTAAATAAACCAACTGTTTTTCTTATTGTTCACGGTAATGATGAGTAATTTTTCCCCAACTGGATAATTTGATTTTTGAATGAAATATTTCTTTGTAACAGCTCTTTATGTTCGTTATTTCTTTTTTGCGAGATTTAAAAACAAAATTTCAAAAAATATTTACGTTTTTTCCTTCAACGTGACCTAAACTGATCACGCAACCTATTTTTGGAAATATACAGTATCGATATTTTTTTATGTATAACTTAAAAATACAGTTTTTGATAAATTTTGATATTCGTTATATTCTACCTGTATTTCTCATCATACACATTTATTATATTTTTGTGATATTCAGGAGTTTATAGGCATTCATTTGGCCGCTTTTTTCTCCCACCATCAAAATTACAAATTAAATTAAAAAAACTAGAGCCTTTTTTGCCTTTGGGCCTGTAGCCTATAGGGGTTAATTTCTTTGTTAGTTCTTCTATCTTCTGTGCTGGGCTTAACATTGTCTTGATTATTTAACAAACACAACAAGACCATTGTTTTGCTTGATCAAGTTTTATTTTCTTCTAGCCCATATTGATTGATTCCACGGGGGGGGGGGTGATTAGACGATCTCTCTCCTTCAAAAGGTAGGTCGCATCTAACTCTAAACTATTCTCACGTGTCTGTCATGGCGCACTTTTAAGGGATCAAAAGGTTATAACCGTCACTGGTAATTTTCCATAGACTCCCTTGATTCCAAATCAACAGACCCTAATTCAAATATTCCTAACTACAGGTCTGTTCACATTTCATGACTTCTCATGAATTGTAACATTATGTAACAAAGTGAAATGCAAACAGCCTTGTCCAGAATTTGAACTCAGGTCGTCAATTCCATTTCCCATGATGGTAATTGTCATAACACACCTCTTATCAATTTTATTATTATGTTACCCAACCTCTTCATCACAGACTGGATGTGACACAAGATTGATTTTTAAGCAGAATATAGCTGGTTTGAATTCTGAGTTTTACTTCTCCTAGACTGATTGCCTAACCAAAGCTAAAGAAGCTAGTCTGCCCTACTACCGTGTAGACAGGGCTTATATTAATTTTCACTCCGAAATGTAACACTAGGGCTTATTTTCAGGGGGATGTCGAGTATTTGTGTCATATAATGGGATTGTGAAAAATGCGTATTTCTTTCGTCTGTCTGCTGCTCTCAACTAGGGCTTATTTTAAAGCTCTCCTTATATCCAGAAAAATCACGCTAGGTCTTATTTTCAGGGAAACACTGTATTCATCCATAGCTGGTGGAGGGGGAACATATGGATTCATGCCTTTATCAAAATCCATTTAGTAGAACTGGGAAGAATGATCAATGATTAGAGAATATATTTTTGTTGTATTTAGTTTTACTAGCAGGACCTGTGGATATACCACAGTGTGATAATTTAATTATTACAACGTTTGTTATGTTTAGTTAAGACCAATTAAGTATAAAGTTTTTGAAATATATACACATCCAAAAATGTATTAACTTATTCGTCGCATAAGAACTGGATAAGTCGGGAGAAGTAAACCAACAGGGGCATTCTAACATTATTTATAACTGTGTTGGCATCCTTCCGGCTGTTAAAGACGATAGCGTAGTGTCCATTTTTTAAAATAAAAACTGCATCTGCGTGAGTGGATGAACAGGTCAATTTTTGAATATTAATCTCTGTTGTAGTGACTGCAAACAAACAGTGATGCTTTCTGTAGTTGCTGCTGTCTCTCCTTCCTTCTGGCTCTCTTTTCTGTGGCGGCTTCTTTCCTCTCTTTTTCACTCCTTTTCGTCCCTTGTCTAACAAGGAGGCGCCAGGCCGCTCTGCATATTTATAACTATTACCCCAATAGTAATAATGCTAATAACTAGCAGGACCTATGGATATACCACAGTGTGATAATTTTAATTATTACAACGTTCGATATGTTTACTTAAGAGCTATTGCTAAATAGTTCATTATGTAAAAAAAAAAAAAAATTTAATAGTCTGAATTCAACTCTCTTACTCTTTTTTTTTCTTTCTTTCTTTCCTGATTTTCATCTTTTTGTTATGTTCGATTGAAACAGATTAGCTTTATGTTACATAATCTATGTGGTTGCATAAGATTATTGTCAACCCCCTGTATTTCTAAAGGGATGGCCCCTTTTCATATCACGGACGGGACTTTCCATGGAATATCACAGAAAGCCCGCGAAGTACGTGAAGTCACGTGGGACCTGGTTGAGTCTTTAGTTTTCAGTTTAGACGTCAGGCAGAGAAGATGTCCTGCCTTAACTGGAACTCACCTGCATACGCGCGCTATGTTTAGTTACATGAAATTTTTAGTTAAGTAAATAAAAGCTTACGAAAATAACACGGTTTTGTGGTTGGTGAATGTCTTGGTAACAAGACTGACCTAGAAGAACATAAGATATCAAAGATGCCAGAAGAAGAATAGAAGAAAGGAAGGAAAGAGGTATGCAAAATTTATCGCTTCCGCACACTCACCCCTATTTCTATCTTTCTCTAATCTCTTTCTTTCTTACTATATAATTACTATGTAGCATATCCTTTTTCTTCCCTTTCTTTCTTTATGAAAAAAAAACAGAATGGTCCCTTATTTAGCTGAGATCACGACACTCATAAGAAATAAGAATTCGGCAGATAAGCAACACCAGATAATCAAAATTTGCATTATTTTTTTTTGTTTTATCTTGGTCTCCTTTTTAACCAGAGGGTGTTTGCAAGATTATAATGGTCGTACAATTAAGGAACACGAGTATTAATATATAGATTTATATATATATATATATATATATATATATATATATATATATATATATAAGTTAAGAGAAAGGAAATGAATCCGACGGTATGAGTATAGATAAAAGGATATGAAAACTACACAATATGCTGTTAAAAGTGAAAAGATTTTATATCATATTCATAGCTAATATTGAACAATATTTTGATTTATAAAAATCATCTTCAGAGTTTGTTTTACTCCAGCCTTAACAAGAACGGAGACGAAAATAATTTATGTTGCAAAAAAGTTATGCGGTAGTTTCAAATATAAACACATCCGCCTTACAGTGTACTTTTTGGAGTCCTTTTATCATATATATATATATATATATATATATATATATATATATATATATCTTATTGAGAAAAAAAGATTCCCTTTTTTCTCATTTCTTTCTGACTATTCCGTTGTCTACAACAAACCAAAAACAAAACTACATTACCATCTTTCAATGTCATTTTTTCTCCGAGGAGCATTGAGCGAAAAAAAGAAAATCATTTCTGATTTTAAATCTAACTAGGGTACCCTTACTTTTCTTTTTAAGAAAAAACAAAAACAATTTATTTTACAACATGCATATGCTTTTACGCGTCCTTTTTAAATTCAGTACTGCTAATAAACTATATAATATATATATATATATATATATATATATATATATATGATCTGCTGGGGCAGCGAGACCCACTATCTGATCCATTCTTTCCTCTCTTTGATCACGATAATTAGATCCAGTCTTCTAACCTGGATTCGCTGATCCGTTTGAATTTATTCCATGGGATTCTGTTTCGTTTTATATTTGTTGTTGTTTGTTTTTTTGTTTTGTTTTTTTCATTGTCTAAGATCCTTTTTTGTGAAGACACCATTGGTCTAAATGATTTTTAGCCGTTTTCCCAATTCCCATTGGATTACGATTCCCGCCTAATCCTGTTTATTTGTGTATTCTTTCTTGGCCAAATTTCTGCATTCACTTATTATCTAGCCGATTGTCTTATCTTTATCTCAGTACATTTTCCATTCTCCTGTGTCCTTTATGAAAAAAAAAGACTACATATATACTCCCATATCATGCTTCTTTCTGAGACCGAGGCGAGTCTCTGTGGAGTGTTGGATAATTTCTACAAGTAGTAGTTCTGTTGTGAGCATGCAGAGGGTCCACTGGTCCAAATTTGTTTTTATGTTCCCTGCCACACATGAACCCCTTCCTCGGCTTCCTCTCGCGTGCGACCGTACGTGACTGAGAAGCCCAGTTCTTGACAGGCAGGCCCCTGCCACACAGGTAACATATATGGTCAATCTTAAATGGAAGAAATGTGCCCATGCCGTCCGTCATGTGCCGCTTACGTAGAGACCGCTTCAGGATGGTGTGCTCGAGCCGCCTTACCTCAAATCCTTACAGCTACCATCAGTCTGCCTTTCCAAAAGAAAGTGTATCCGGCCTCCACTTCTGTCAATTTGTTTTCATCGCTGAAACGTACTTCCGAAAAGGTCGTGATGTCTACCCCATATCGAGAGTTCTTTGCCACGATACCAGTTCGTCGTTCGGGGCTTTTCTCGATTTACTCAAGATCGAGAGGTGTCCGAACATTCCAGGTGGCTATTATTAGACTAGGTTTGTTGTTGTAATATATATATATCGTAATAAACAAGTTCGAACTCCAGTCGCGCTATTACGTTCACTTTCGGACTGGTGGCCAACGTTCTGGACTGCGACATCGTAATAAACAAGTTCGAACTCCAGTTGCGCTATTACGTTCACTTTCGGACTGGTGGCCAACGTTCTGGACTGCGACATCGACCCCCTTAAACTCTACGAATAAGATAATAGTGCGTAATTATTTGAATCAAAAACATTTTCTTACGGCTCTAACCATTACCCCACACGCCTTCATTTTTACGTCTATTAAGTTGCGACTTAATTCTGTTACATAATTATTGGATCCCTAATATTTTTTAAGGTAGTGTAGAAATCATTATGGCGATCAGTACAGCTGATGGCCTTGAGATTGAGTGACGGCGCTTGACCTCGATCTTACCTTGCGTTCTGGGGATGGAACGTGAGAATCGGAAGGCAATAGAAGGCTCTTCGGGTTTAAGGAGAAAGCAACTCAGTTAGTCAGTTAGAACTTAGAAGCCGAGCTAGCAAGATGTAAGGATCCGCGCGCATTGTCTGGTCTGGGGATTTATGAATAAAGTAACATCAACATAAATCGAAGTCTTGTGTTTATTACTAAAAGCTAACAATGACACAGGGCTTCTGATAACAAGAAATCCCTAGCAACAGAAACCAGACCCGGAATCCCAAGAAGACCAGACCTTAGAAGATATACCAGGCCAGAAGAATAGACGACCGGAGTAAGAAGTAGTAAGAAAGGTATATAACGTTATATGCTGATTTTGGCTTAGTGAAAAGACCAGTATATAACAATTCGAGCACTTGTCATGACTTTGTTCGAGGTTTCTTGAGTCAATCCTCTTATGTCTGCACGAATATCATTCTTTATCTTTTTCTAATGTTTTTGGTTTATTCATATGCACACGCTCCTTCAAATATCCCTATAAAAAGATTCAACGAGACAATTATTATTTTAAGTCGTTCTTTCACACTATAACTTTGTGGCAGTCTCACCGGTTTAATGTTTTCTTTTTTTTTTAAATACGGCCGGACGACACCTTAAAATCATTGTTAGCTTTCTCAGAAATGAATGTTTGACCTCATTTAAGCTATGGCTTGCTTCAAACTCCGCGTCACTTCTAAGTCGTGTTTTTCGCATTTCGAAGGACGCGAGTTCGATCCGTGCCAGCAAGACTCAACTGGGTTCCCTTACGCTGCTGTACGGGTACAGTAGTATCATTCCCGCTATACATTTCGAAATTCTTTTTGAGAAAAATGTATTCCTAATATACTCTCTCTCTCTCTCTCTCTCTCTCTCTCTCTCTCTCTCTCTCTCTCTCTCTCTCTCTCTCTCTCTCTCTCTCCCCCAGAGAAACTAACATTATATAACGAGGAGGTAATCAAGAGATACATAGAGAGGAAGAAAGAGATAGACACAGAGTAAAGTAAGAGATTGGTCGGTTTTTGACTTAATTACAAATAATGACTAATTAGAACCAATTAAAACAGAATTTTTTCATATATAATTCAATCCTAAAAGTAAGTGATAATTTAGTATAATTTTCAGCCTCACCAGCTAAACTAGACCCAACCCTTGGTTGTTTAGTTGTAGTAAAGATTAGTCGGCTCCAGAAATAAAAAAAAAGAACACACCCGATAATACTCTTTTCATTTCTTTCTTTACTCTTCGAATTTTGATCTCGCAGGTCATTTGTTCGTGTGCACATCTTCGTTTCCTCGATTTCATCTTTATTTACCGATGCATTATTAACTCATGTGTGTGCATGCGGGCAATCAATAGTGTTGTATACCCTTTCTTACTTCTTACTTCTGGTCGTATTTTCTTCTGGTCGGCTTTGCTATTTCTTCATCTATCTTGGTCTGGTCTCTTCTATGGTCTGGACTTTCTTGGGGACTTCGGGTCTGGTTTTCTGTTAGGGATTTCTCCTTATCAGAAGCCCTGTGTCATTGTTAGTTTTTAGGTAATAAACACAAGACTTCGATTTACTTTGATGTTACTTTATTTGTAAATCCCCAAACCAGACATCTGCGCACATCCTACGAGCTCGGCTCCTACTTGCTAACTGAGACTTACTTACTATCCTTAAACCGGAAGACAGGGTCTTCTATGCCTTCCGGTTCTCACGATTTATCCCCGGAAGGCAAGGTGAGAGTGAGGTCAAGCCTTGTCACTCATCCTTCAAGGCCGTGGGCTGTAGCTTATAACGGCCATTTTGATTTCTACACTATTGCCATAAATATTAGGTATCTAATAATTATGTAACATACCTCATAATCATACATTTTAAATTCATAATTAATTATGAATTTACTTTTTAATAATTATGTAACAATAGGCTGAGATGACCATCGCTCCATACCCAAACGGGCACTCTAAGTCAACTGACTAAATTATAATTCTATTTTCTCAGCGTCCCCTGGTCATGTGATTCTCTAAACCAACGAGAAGCCTCGTTCCAGACGTAACCTGGTTTCAAGACCTGTCAGTCAAACCCATATTTCTCCACTTTGGAAACTAAAAACAAACAGTCTACCGACTGAGCTAACTCGGCCTTATTCGACTGGTGGCGGTGGATGTCCAATATCCATTGAAATCGGGTCGTAGCGGTTATCATAGGCTACCCAAGTTCAAATCCTGAACGAGGCTGTTTGCATCTCACATAGCGCCAATACCCTTTGGAAAGGTATGAATCCAACTATTTGCCCTCCAGTTATGGCTAAATATAAGGACAAACAAGGTCCTTTAACTTTGTTTTAGCAACAGGTATAGATGTGACCTGATTCAGGTTTTGAAATTAGAAAAAGAAAGAAAGAAAAAAAAACGGAAATGTAATTCGCCGGGTGGCTTCGGTTGGAGAATCGAAACGGATGGTAGCCATGATAAGACCGCACAGGGCGATCGGAAATGACCATATCGGAAGTGGAATTTCGAGTGGGCAGAGGACCTCCCAGAAGCAAGGCTCTTTAAATTGGCGGCGGTCGAGACGGTTCTTTGATCTAGCTAGACAAGTGGCACGGAACCAGATAATCATGGTCAGCCGACTTCCCGGATTGTCTTGGGCCCTTAAAAAGAATCTTTGTATTATTTTCCTTTTCCACTTAAGAAAAGAGATAAACTCTTTGTTGAAAATCTTATAAAAACGAATTAAACCTAAATGTAATTAAGACCACACATTTTGTTGGGAAACACTTGAGAACCCCGGAAAAACTGAAGCACTTGGATTAGTGAGCGGAAGTGAATTCGATTGGCTGGTTAGAACTAAATAAGGGCGGCTACCCTGCATAAGTGGGAGGTGCAGAGAAAATTTCTAATACCTCCACGTCAGCCGGAAATCCGAATGTTCCGAAGAATTATTATTTAACTGAGACGTTCCTGACGAAAAATCAGATGAGACCGAGCGGGCTTGAGAGATGAAGTTATGATTGCTTGAGAATCACATGAGCTGATCGGGCTAGTAGAAAAGATTAACGCAAAATACTGAGAGCCGAGAGAAACTGACTTCAGCTAAGACCATTTGAAAACTTAGTCAACTTTACAAACTGTTTTGCACAATACTTTGCAGAAGACCAGATGTTATTAATTACGGGTCCATCACTCCCACAGTCTTGAGAAGTAATTGTTTGTATTCTTTTGTTATTTGAATATAAATGTTGTTGAATTTGAAGAAGAAAAAGAGTCGTTGTTTTTTATGTGACCACTAGGCCGCCGATAACCTTGGAAATCAGTTTTATATAGCAGATTTCTAGTCGTTTGAGATCTGAAACACAAGTGGGCATTCGGCTAGACTTTCAGCAAATATAGAGACCCTGCAATCCATGGTTGATGCAGAAAATCCGATCTTGACGGACAATTTCGGAAATTCTGTGAGCCCTTTAGCTCGACGGGTTATATAGAAGGAAAACTCTGAATTCAAATCAGTTGTAGACCTGGGCAGTATGGGATCCACCAGTCTATTCCTGTCCAAGACTTACTATCATCCAGGGTCCAAGTGCAGCAGCAGCAGTAGTAGTAGTAGTAGTAGTAGTAGTATAGGATGTGAATACAAAATGCATTAAAAAGATCATGATTTTTGTTGCGTCCATAACTGTCGGATTAATCAATATATAAAAATGTATCTCAAATATTTGGCATATGAATTTGCTGGTCAGTATCTTCACCTTTTATCGATCTGATTTGTATCGATTTTGGTACTGAGTTGTTTAGTTTTATAGTTTAGTTTATTTTCAGCTTATTTTCAACTTTTCTTTTTCTTTTACTTTTTTTTTTGTGGCTTTTGCCATCGACTGTTGCCAAGATTTGAGTCGTTTTATTATCCACTTACGATCATAATGGGTTTCGGTTTTTGTTGCTTTTGTTGGGCTTTTTTTTTTAAACAGTTTCTTTTTTTTTTTTTTTTTTTTGTTCCACCCGAAGAAAGACGATCTGCCTCACAAAGTAAACATTTTTTAAGACCGCCGAAAGCATTGGTATTGTTAAATAGAAACGTTTTAAAAACTTACAATCAGTGCACAATGTAAAGCAAACGTCGGCGTCATTGAGTAATAGGGTAGGTCGATTTTTCAGTTTTTCAGCCATATATATATATATATATATATATATATATATATATATATATATATATTCATAATCTTTTCCCTACTTTTATCTTATTAACTTCTACCTTATATAATCTAAAAATTCTGATCATTATGCTGTTTCTTCCAAACATTTATTAAATAATATATCACCACATCACTTTATTTAACATTTCATTAATTAACTTCAATTCATTATATAACACAATATTCCATAAACAATATAACATACTTGACCCATTCGCTCATTTTGAGGGATTAACTCTTTTCGGTTTTCACCGATTTCTTTCTTCTTTCCCTTTTTTTTCCCAACCAATAACAATGAAAACACATTTCATTCAAACAAGTTTAAGATTATTAATAACACTAGCAAATATATGCACCCTTCGGGTGCAAGTATTTAGGTTTTGATGTAATAAAATATTGTATCAAATTAGAAACTATTTAGAAAATGATAAACTGGGGGGGCATAATCGAAAAATAGAACAGCTTTAAATCTAGCTCTTCCATCATTTTCCATCACTCCCGTCTTTCATTTTTCCTAATTTATCTATTTAGTTAGATTGTGAAGTATTAATAAAATTACAGTTCTTTCGTCTTGTTTATGGATTTCTTTTAAGATTTATCCCCGAGATTTTTGCTCAGATTCGTCAAGAGAAAACCAAACAATTAGAAATCAATAATACTAAGCACATATTTATTAAAATCACATTTTTAACATCAATATGCAAATTAGCCTTCCCGTTCACACTGTAAACCACTATTTTGTTGTATATATAAATATAATTGCATGTTGTCAGTATGTAGACATGGTTAACAGTATTAATAATGTAAAACAATTTTATTAGTAATTGAGGGTTAAATAAAAATACAATCATGGAAAATGTGATGTCAATAACTAAGGGAATAGTGATATGAGTAGTAATATAGTTTCGGTTACAGACAGAAAAGCACACAATCTCCATTATAATAAGATTTCATTCTTTGCAATACAAATTATACACATCCACCAAAACTTCAAATTTTTAACGGCCTCTAACATTAGTTGCTAATGATTAAAAAATTTTTTTTTTGCCATTGAAATCCGACCATCGTCATGCATGACAGTGAAATTATTAAGATATGGGCTCAATAGGGTAGGTCGATTTTTCACTTTTTTTAAATATCAAATTACAGGAAACACTGAACGTTGTGTATTAGTCTATTTAGTACTGATAACAAAAATTAGAACTTCAACTTGTACCATTAAAAGCCATAGACAACAATCATCGGTTTTGCAAAATTGAACAAAAAGAATTATCAGAAAATCTAACAAGTTCAATATCTAAACCAGGGAATGTCATTTGATTTTATCAGAATGAAATTGAATGACGAAATTATAACTAAAGTTCAGATTGTTTGGCATCTGAGGTGGAGCGCCACACCTACCATCAGCTCCTTACTTTACCGCACAGATTCCTGTGCTACTCATACGCTGAGTTGGCGAGGACCGGAATCGAACTAGGAACCATGTGGTTTCTAGATGAACGCTCTACCGACTGAGCTAACCTGGCCCTTTTATTATAATAAAGCTTTATTTCCAGAACCCAACCCATGATACTGCCGCGAGGGTATGCCGACGCGGAGCGGCGACCTATAGGTCCACTCACTCTGAAAACTGCGTCGCATCTCACTAACTAAAAACTTATTCTTGCGCCTGTACCGGAAGGTTAGTTGGGATCATAGTCATGCCAATCATAATCCCAACGGCTATGGAAAATTACCCACCTCTGATTTTAAATCCAACGAACTTTATTTAAATATTGTAACTACAGGTACGTACATAAATAGTATTTACCAACCTCTTCGCACGACCCGGATGCGACACAAGGTCAATTTCTTAAGCGGAGTTCAATATGTTTGAATTCAGAGTTTTCCTTCTCCTAGATCGGTTTCCTAACCAGGGTTAAAGAGCCCAGTCTGCCCTACTATTTACCCATAGCTGGAAGGAGAGTAGGATTCATACCTTTCCCAAGGGTATTAGCGCAAAGTTAAATGCCATTACCACGTCCAGGATTTGAACTCGGGGCGACGAGTCCATTTCCTATGACTTTAACCATTACACCACGCGCTTACTTAAATAATAAGCTGATTATGATTATATAACAAATGCGTCTAGGATTATTTTATACCAAGCGGTTAGAGAATTGCATTCATGTTTAGATTTTGATGTAGTTGTTTTCTGAAGAATTTATATTGTTGCACACGGTTCAATTGGATACGAATAATTTTTAAACATATCTTTATGACCATAGATGGGGGCATTTATCGTCATAGGAAATAGACTCGGCGAACCGAGTTCAAATCCTTGACGAGGATGTTTGGATTTCATATACTGCTAATATCCTTGGGGGAAAGTATGAATCCAGTTATTCTCCATCCAGTTATGGGTAAATAGTGTGGCAGACTATTTAATGTTGGTATGGCAACCGGGTTAGGAGAATGAAAATACTGAACTAAAACCTGTTAAACTTCACTTATAAATTGACCTTGTATCGCATCTTGCTCGGGGTTGGTTAGATATATAGATGGGACCCTAACAGCTACTGCCACTCCGGGTCAGAGTGGACATGGAATTAATGGTAATGAAGGGGTAATCCACACTTACCAGATTTCCGGAAGTTGAGTCTCACCATCAGATTCAATTTAGAGTCATGCCAAGAATATCCCTTTCTGAGGGAGGGTCTTATCTCTCTGCAGGGGATACTGTCTGCATATTCTAAAACCCGCCGATCGGGTTATCATTTAAGACCAGCAGGACATGTGGATATACCACAGTGTGATAATTTAATTATTGTTGTAATAACTAAATTATCATACTGTAGTATACCCACAGGTCCTGCTAGTCTTAAATAATAGCCCTATTGGCGGGGCTTAAAATACGCAGACCGTATCCCTTGCAGAAAGATAAGACCTCCCCCAATTTGATATGTTTACTTAAGAGCTATTGCGTATAGCTCAATATGTAAAAAAAATATATTAATATTGATTTAACTCGCTCTCATTTTTTTTTTTTTTTGTAGCATGTATTTTTTCACCTTTCTTTCTTTATGACAAAAGCGGAATGGTCCATTATTTAGCCGAGGTGACGATACTCAAGAAATAAGAATTCGACGGATAAACAACATCAGATAATCAGGATTTACATTTATGCATTTCATCTTGTATGATTTTGGACGGTCTCATTTTTAATCAGAGGGTGTTGCAAAATGATTATCATTAATCATTGATGATGAATGATCATTCTGCAACACCCTCTGATTAAAAATGAGACCGTCCAAAATCATACATTTTTGATCAGAGGGTGTTGCAAGATGATAACGGTCGTACAATTAAGGAACACGAGTATTAATATATAGAAGATTAGCTAATTCTTTCACAAGATTACTTTATGGAGCAATCAGTATGACCGAACCCATTGCTTGAGAGAATAGATTAATATTAATCTGTTTTGTATTTTAAAATCCATAAATCCATTCACGACTAAAAAGAACATCATGGCGGTATTAATAATAGTTACAGAAAAATGCATAAGGCTTCTGAGAATCCTGTTTATGCAAAGATTCGTGTGTGAATAAAAACAAAACAAAAAAAAACTGTTATTGTTATTAATTCTTAGCTTTGAATTCCCACAATTCCGTGTTTACATTTGCTTCACTCCCCTTTTTCAACGTCAATAAATAAAAAAAAAAAAGAAATAATCTGTGTCTTTAAATCTCTGGAATACAGAGACCATAATTGTTTCTCTTGGTGTGGTTTGTCCTCGGCATCTTAATTCATATGCTGCGTAAGGTTGCGTAACCATGGCGACTGTGAGAGCTAAAAATGAACAAAAGGTATCGCGAAGCGGGAGTCGAGTTTTTATTAAGCAGAGAGCGTTCTCGTGGCGACCGGTCCGCCGCTACTTTGGTAATTGAGCCAAAGGAAGTGACGTCAAGAAAACCTAACGTGCATCATGGCTGACTGGAAATGCTTTTCACCGGAAAGAATGGCCGACTTCCGCACGTGAGATACACAATGATTAACTGTCGACTCTTTCAAGGCGGATTTCGCCGATGAAAATAAACCTTTTCTTTTTCTTTTTTTCTTTCTTTTCTTTCTTTCTTTCTTTCTTTCTTTTTTTTTTTTTTTCTTTTTTTTTTTTTCTTTTGTAACGTCATCAAATCCAGTGATATTTTTAGTCACACAAATTCTTCTGCCTGTGTTATTATATCTAATTTTCAACTAGCATTTATTCTATTTCAGTTGCAGGCGATCTACACACACACACACACATACACACACACACACACACACACACACACACACATACACACACACACACACACACACACACACACACACCACTCCCAACCACTACAACGTCTGGGGACAAAAATCTACGGCCGTTGGTAAATAAGGCGAATTGTAAATATACAAATATAAATGAATAAAT
This sequence comes from Doryteuthis pealeii, assembly GCA_023376005.1. Lineage (NCBI taxonomy): Eukaryota > Metazoa > Mollusca > Cephalopoda > Myopsida > Loliginidae > Doryteuthis > Doryteuthis pealeii. The sequence continues at coordinate 28,142,169 of CM042174.1, read as the reverse complement.
AGATAAATAAACATTAAATAAGAATCGAACTCATATCTTTTCTATCCACTTCATCGAGATGCCTGTCCTATCTAAGATCTATCTTACGAATTAGTCTGCTCCTCATATTACCACACAGATCCCTGTGCAAATCATACGCTGAGTTGGCGAGGGTCGGTATCGAACCTGGAACCTTGTGGTTCCTAGTCGGACACTCTACCGACTGAGCTAAATGCCATAAAACAAAACAATCCGGCCAATGAACCGACATAACATTGGTGATATATTGGCTTTATATATATATGAGGTAGGATAGGATGGTTGGAGTAAATCCGTCAGAATCTGGTAAACAACAAAGGAAAAACTGGACCAAAAAGAGCAAAACTCAAACAAGTAGATGTAGGAGATATATTTCGTTCTGCATTGAGCAGGACTTCTTCGAATAAACGACTGAGAAAGTCCTGTTCAATGCAGAACGAAATATATCTCCTACATCTACTTGTTTGAGTTTTGCTCTTTTTGTCCACTTTTTCCTTTATTCTTTACCACACACACACACACACACACACACACACACATATATATATATATATATATATATATATATATATATATTATATATATATATATATATATATATATATATATATATATATATATATATATATATATATATATATATATATATATATATATATATATATATATATATATATATATATATATATATATTACGTAGGAAGCGCGTGGTGTTATGGTTAAAGTCATAGGAAATGGACTCGTTGCCCCGAGTTCAAATCCTGGACGTGGTAAATTGCATTTCACTTAGCGCTAATACCCAGGGAAAGGTATGAATTCTCTCTCCCTCCAGCTATTTGGTAAATAGTAGGGCAGACTGGGCTCTTTAACCTTGGTTAGGCAACCGGTCTAGGAGAAGGAAAACTCTGAATTCAAACCTGTTAAAACTCCGCTTAAGAAATTGACTGTGATCCTGCTCGTGCGGAGGGGTCGATATATATATATATATATATATATATATATATATAATCTAGGCTTAATGGTGTTGCGCCAGGGTGGCTTCAGACATGAACACTCCGGACTGTTTATTATATATATATGATATATATTATAAATATATATATATGATATAGATATAAATTTTTTTTTTTGGGGATGAAACAAAAAAATCATAGTGCTCAACCACAAATTTGTAGGAGCTTTATTTATTTATTTGTTGAATTTTTTTTTAATATAATTATTTTCCATAAGCAACTACCCAGGTTTCAGGTTATTTTACCATCATCAGGTTGCTAATAATTCTTCTGGTGTTTATGCGAAGACATTTATTGCTGTTATGTTTTTGGACCGCAAATTACGCCGGTGATATATATAGTAAATGTATATGATATATATATGATATAGTGGCTTTCAGCATGACTTGACCAGAAGTTCATAGGCGATAATATTGATTTTTCTGTTTAGTAAGGTCATAATTCCATGCTTAAGTTAATTAACCGTTGCTACCATACCATTGTCTTGGGGCGATACTTATGATACTAGTTTCATAGATCAGCGTTAATGATGTCGAATATAGCAGGGTGCCTTGTTATTATAGATATACCAGACAAAGCTAAAACGAGTAAATATTTATTACTTGTTATTACCGATGAAAAAAAAGAAGATATCACGTGAATATTTGAATATATTGTATGTTTTTAATTTTGGTTTGTTTTGTTTTACGGCATATCAACCGCAGTGGGTCATTTAATGCCGATAAAGTTTTGAAATAAATCAATTCTTAATGGATAATACAATTTTTTTATAAATACATGTTTTCTATTTAACCCATAGATGGGACCCTAACAGGTACTACCACTCCGGGTCAGAGTGGACCAGGGAGCAATGGTGATGAAGGGGTGCTCCACATTCCCCAAAACCTCCAAAACTGGAACCTCACCATCAGATAGAGTTTAACGTCATTCCCAGGACATGTAGACCCGCAGTCACCGCCTTCTAGCACCCATATGATAAAAAGGGGTTGGGGCTTGCCATAAACACAATAGGGTTGGGAAAATCATTGTGTGTTTTTAAAGATGAGGAAAGTCATGTAGTAGTAGTAGTAGTAGTAGTAGTAGTAGTTGATGTGGCGGTTTAGCTGAGTCGGTTGTGAATCTGCCTAGAAATCGCAAGGTTCCAGGTTCGATATCGTAATAGCGCGACTGGAGTTCGCTTACTACGATGTCACAGTCCAGAACGTTATTCACTACGCCATAGGGTCTCCCCCTGTACGACCAGGTGATGGCCCACTATGTTTTCTTTGTCAGATTATTGCGGATTGCTTTTTAAGGTTTGGTTAAAAGTTAACAAAATTGTAATTGATTTTGTATATGCATGTGAGAATAATCAAACAAAGTAGTTTTAAAAATTACTAGCTAAGTTAGTGCTTCGGATTTGAGAAGCAGATAAAAAGAAATTCATAGTTAGTTATGATAACTAGTTTTAATAATTATAAATACTAGCATATATATGCACCCCCCGGGTCAAGTATTTAAGTTTTAATATTATAAAATATCATATTAAATTAGAAAGGCTAATGAAACTGAATAAAGAATGTAGTTAAAAAGATTTTGAACAGAGGGGGTCGTATGAAAAATAGAACAACTTTGAAACTAACTCTTCCATCATTTTCCGTTACTCCCATCTTTCATTGGTAAATTTCCTAATTAAACTATTTAGTTAAAATAGGAAGTAAAGAATAATATTACAGTTATTTCTTCTTGTTAAGGGATTTCTTTTTTAAGATTTATTGAAGAGATTTTGCTCATATTCAATAAGATAAAACCAAACAATTAGAATCAATAATACTAAGCATATATTTATCAAAATCAATTTTTTAAGTTCAATATGCAAATTAGCCTTCCTATTCATACTGTAAACCTCTTATTTTGTTGTTATATATAAATACAATTGCATGTTATTAGTAATGTAGATATGGTCAACAGTCTTAATGATGTAAAACAATTTTATTAATAATTGAGGTTAAATAAAAAAATAAAAATCATGGAGAATATGATGTAAATAACTAAAGGAATTGTGACTTGTATAGTAATATAGTTTCGGTTACAGACAGAAAAACACACAATCTCCATTATAATAAGATGTTATGATAACTAGTTACAATAGTTATAAAGGATTAGTTAAAAATGATGAGGGTAAGGTATGTTACATAATTATTATTGTAGTAAGAATATTTTGAATTGGAGTTCGTTAGATTCAAAATAACTACATATTTTCCTTTGTGGACCAGGAATGAGGGGCTATGTACCTTTCCCAAGGGTATTAGTCTGAAAGTGAACGTAATAGCGCGACTGGAGTTCGAACTTGCTTACTACAATGTCACAGTCCAGAACGTTATTCACCACGCCATAGGGTCTCCCCCTGTACGACCAGGGTACGCTGCATATATACTGATTTGAAATTTCGGGAGTAACGTACTATCATTACCCTTTTTTTATTTTTTTATTTCGTTATTTTTTATTTCATCTTATTTATTTATTTATTTGCTTGTCCTAAATATAGTATACGAAGAAACAAGAAGATAAATATAAAATAACGGAGTACGAGTTGCGTGAAACTCTACGTATGTCCGCTGCTATCGGGTATTTTGTTCTTCTTGTTTGTATCGGGATTTCTTCTTCTTCTTCTTCTTCTTCTTCTTCTTCTTCTTCTTCTTCTTCTTCTTCTTCCCTCTCTCCCCTTCTCTTCTTCTTCTTCTTCTCTTCTTCCCTCTCTCCCCTTCTTCTTCTTCTTCTTCTTCTTCTTCTTCTTCCTCCCTCCCTCCTCTGTCCTTCTTCTTCTTCTTTCTTCTTCCCTCTCTCCCCCTTCTTCTTCCTCTTCTTCTTCTTCTCTTCGATCGGGACCTGGTATCTGCTTTTCTTCGGCAGGATCTCTCTCTCTCTCTCTCTCTCTCTCTCTCTCTCTCTCTCTCTCTCTCTCTCTCTCTCTTCTCTCTTCTCTTTCTTTCTTTCTTTTCTCTTTCTCTCTCCTTCTCTCCTTTCTTTTTCTTTCTTTCTTTCTCTTTCTCTTTCTTCTTTCTTTCTTTCTATTATCTCTCTCTTTCTTTCTTTCTTTCTCTCTCTCTTCTCTCTTCTCCTCTTTCTCTCTCTCTCTTTCTCTCTTTCTCTTTCTCTTTCTATCTCTCTCCCTCTCTCTCTCTCTCTCTCTCCTTTCTCTCTTTCTCCTTTCTCTCTCTCTCCCTCCCTCTTTCTCTCTCTCTCTCATTCTCTCTCTCTCTCTCTTTCTCTTTCTCTCTCTCTCTCTCTTTCTCTCTCTCTCTCTCTTTCTTTCTTCCTCTTTCTCTCTCTCTCTCTCTTTCTCTCTCTCTCTCTCTCTCCCTCTTTCTTCTCTTTCTTCTCTCTCTCTCTCTCTCTCCCTCTTCTCTCTCTTCTCTCCCTTTCTCTCTCTCCCTCTCTCTCTCTCTCTCTCTCTCTCTCTCTCTCTCTGGGTCCATTTGGCAATGTTGTGTTATTTGATCAGGAAATGACACTTAGACATATTCCTGTGTGTACACTTTTATTCCCCCGATACATACTTAACCCGCTCGCGCGGGGACTTGGGTTAGCAGCAGAGACAGAAACACACGTATGACCCTAATGTGCCGCTGATGTCAACTCTATTAAATTCTAAATCTACCTTTTCAGCGTTCCCTGATCATGTAACTCTCTATGCCAAAGAGGGTCCTGTTCTAGACGAACCTGAATTCAAGTTTGTTTCCAACCAAATTATGAAATTACAGGGATATTACGCTGTTTATTTTTATTTTGGACCTTAACAAAGCTCCTGGAAAAATAAACTAGATGGGAGCTGCACAAGAATTCTAATCGTGAAAAGGACCCCCAAAGAAGCAGCTGTACGGACACTTGCTCCCTATTACACAAACTATCCAAGTGAAACGAACAAAACATGCTGGACACTGCTGGAGAAAAAGGGACGAACTCATGAGCGACATCGTCGTATAGAAACCAGAATATGGGCATACCAGTACAGGCCGTCCAGCAAAGACATACATAGACTAGCTCTGCGTGGATATTCGATGCTGTACAGAGGACCTCCAGAGGACAATGTGTTGAATTTCTGGCCGCCATCCTTGGCTAGTTGTAAAAGAACTTAAAGTAAATAAGTAAGTAAGTCAATAAGTCCTGTGGTATTGTTTCCTTTAGGTCCGACGTCCAAGATGATCCAAGTAACAATGAGCTAAGATTAGAATCGGCTAGTATAAATACACCAACAGCAGCAGCAGCACTGCCAGTGATTGGATAAGAAGGCTGGTCACATGGTAGTCGACGAGTCTATAAGCAGAGGTGACCATTTACCTCATGCCTTATATACATTAAAAATTACCATGTCCTGGGAATGACGTTAAACTCTATCTGATGGTGAGGTTCCAGTTTTGGACGTTTGGGGAATGTGGAGCACCCCTTCATCACCATTGCTCCCTGATCCACTCTGATCTGGAGTTGTAGTACCTGTTAGGGTCCCATCTATGGGTTAAATAGAAAAACATGAGTTTATAAACAAAATTGTATTATCCATTAAGAATTGATTTATTTCAAAACTTATCGGCATTAAATAACCCACTGAGGTTGATATGCCACAAAACAAAACAAACAAACAAACAAAATTAAAAATTACAACACAATGAATGATAATGACTATTGGCGAGGGATTGTCATGGATGTCCATGCTACTGGCGCAACATGATGATGATGATTTTAAATTGCTCTATACTACTTACTAAAAATGAGAGGCCCTGCCTATTCATTTAGTTACATTCATAAAGTTATTATGTAGAGTAATGAACGTAAGAGTAAGAGGACACAACAACTATCTTGAATCAAATCTTCATGTTTTCTGCTATTTACCTTAAATTATAAGAGTAAAAAAGTCACAGCAATGGAGAAATAAAAAATAAATAAATACATTTATTGTTGTGATGTTAATCCAACAGTAAAAAAGAAGTCAAGTCGAGGTAGGGTAAAATAAGACAAGTGTATTTACAATAATGGTACAGGAACGGCTAGCTTGCCGTTAAACGGTAACAGTACAACCTTTTCACTTCTAAATAAATATAATAATCTCTACTGGAATACCGTCTCACTGTATGTATGTTATGTATGTATGCAATGTATGTTATAGAGAACGATGCTCCGGCACAGTATTACAGTCGTTGAAACCGCCCGTTCCAACCTTCCGTTCTTATGTTGTCTGTTGATTTACAGGAAGGCTGAAAATGATCTGGTTTCGTTCCTTTTACCAACTCGGCTGAAATAAGATTAAATAACCAAAAGCTGTCAACGGATCAACAAAACAATTGAACACAACGCCTTTTTTGATGATTATGTATACAATATATACATTTATTTTACAAAGGAGCGAGGTGATTTCTTTATCGGCTGATTGGCGATCTACAGCTAGTTTTTGGCTAAGTTATCAATTTCGTACCGAGTGGCAAGCATCAGAGTGTATCGGTAAAGTTGTATCAAGGGCCCCTGGTTTCGGAGTGTCCGACTCCGCCTCTCTCTTCTTCGGTCTGTCCCGGTCTCTCCTGCTCTATCGCTGCCTCTTTCTATCCTACGGTCTGTTATTTATGGGATCCAGACCTCCCCACCCCCAACATATGTCTCTGATTGGCCAGCCACTCGATACTATTGCCTACGTGTCTAAATGGCCTTGTGCCAGCCTAGCCTGTATCTTTCCATTTGGAGTCAAGGCCAACCATTGTTTTATTTATCTAAGTTTTTGAAATTGTTGACGAACTTTTCAAAAACTGGAATCTTATTCATTAAATTATCATTTTATTTTATGAACATTTTAAATTCCGATTATATATATTAAATTCCATAATTTAAAGAATTTATGCCTACGTGATGATTTTTCGTTTAGATAAATATATACCTCCAATATAAACATTATTATTATTATATTATTATTATTATTATTATTATTATTATTATTATTATTATTATTTTTTACTTTTAATTTTAACAAACCACCATAATTAATAATTAGGGTAGTTTTAATTAATTAGTAATTAATTAATAGGTCGCCAATCAACCCATAACACAATAGTGTTACATAAATGCATTTATATAGATCACTAAGCAGGCACTGAACCTATTCTAGTTGTGACCATCCCAATCGGAGATTTAAGAGATTTGAATTCAGAGTTTCCTGGTTGCCTAGCCAAGGTTTAAGAGCCTAATCTGTCCTACTATTTACCCATAGCTGGAGGGGGAATAGTTGGATTCATACCTTTCCCAAAGGTATTAGCGCTATGTGAAGTGTGGCTTCGTCCAGTATTTGAACTCGGGTCGACGAGCCCATTTCCAACGACTCTAACCATTACACCACCGCACTCACCCGCAAGAAATTTGGTTGATGAAAATGCTGTAAAATATCCGAAAAATGTTTGCAATCTATTTTACATGCAGGCTGGCCGACATTTTGGATTGGCAGAAAGTCATCATTTTTCTCCGGAGGGAAAAGAAAAGGTGAAAAAAAGATTCATGAAAATGTGACAGGACGCCATTTTGAATGTGTTTATTTGCCGCAATTTTTAAAAATATAATAAAAATTGTTCCAGTGAATTTCTTTCTTCTTTTTTTTTTTTAAATCTCCGTTGGCTTCGGTGGATGAAGCCAGGTTGAGAATAACTAGCAATGACTTTGTTAAAATTTAAAATTTTATATTGCAACATTGAAAACTTCTGGATTATATGAATCTTTCGTTTTGTCTTTTTCCTTCAGTTAAACAGGACTAGACAGCAACTGCAGTGGTAGTAAAAGATTATCTTATGCTTGTGTGTGTGTGTGTGTGTGAGTGTGTGTGTGTGTGTGTGTGTGTGTGTGTATGTCTCTCTCTCTCTCTCTCTGTCTATCTCTCTATCTCTCTCTCTATATATATACATGTGTGTGTGTGATATATGTCTCCTCTGTGTCTATCTCTCTATCTCTCTTTTTTCTTTCTCTTTCTCTTCTCCTCTCTCTCTCTCTCTCTCTCTCTCTCTATATAATAATATATATATATATATATATATATATATATATACGTGTGTGTGTGTGTGTGTGTGTGTATATGTCTCTCTCTGTGTCTATCTCTCTCTCTATATAATATATTGTATACATATATATATATATATGTGTGTACATATATATACATGTGTGTGTGTGTGTGTGTGTGTGTGTGTGTGTACAGTAGTAGCTTGATTTACGAGTACCCCAGCTTACACGTTTTCCAAGTTCCGAGACGTCACTTAATCGATATTTTGCTTTGAGTTAAGAGCTAGATATTTGAGTCATGGGCGAGCTTCATATACGCTTATGTTAATAAGTTCACTAAAAACATCTAAGTTTCCAAATTCATTAGGGCAAAAAAACATTATTTATTAAAAAAATACATAATTCATTACATTCTATTGTATTGTGATTTCATTTCCACGATTTGTTCAAGACTGCACGCAGCATTCTTGTGCAGCTCCCATCCAGCTTATTCTCAAGGCGCCTTGATAGAGTCCAAGTAGTGCAGCCATACAGCAGCACTGATATAACCACAGAAGAACCGTCGCTTCAACTTGTCGGCGAGATCGGACTTCCATATTACTGATAATTTGTTTGTGGCCACGCTTTTCCTATTTGTGTATTTATGTCGCTTTCTGTAGATGAGATATTACTACCTTGGTATGTGAATTGTTCCACTGGCTTAAGGTGCTTACCGTTGAGTGTAGATATGTCTCCTTTTCTTTTGAAACATATGAACTCAGTTTTATCGGAGTTCACATAGAGGCCAATATTCTTTGCTATCTTCTCTAGGCTATGCAGTAGTGACTCGGCCTGTGGCGGTGTATCTGCAAGAAGTGCAAGGTCATCAGCATAGTCGGCATCTGTGATAATCTCTGCGGGATATCGCCTGCTTCTTGCCTTTTTTAGTGTGAAGCCTTCTTCTTTTATGGTATCTAATGATGTTCGGAGTACATAGTCTAAGCATATTATAAATATATATGGTGCCAATGTATCTCCTTGTAGGACTCCAGCGCCGATGTCAAAGAAATCTGTGTCACCATCGGGTGAGCGTACCGTTGCAAGTTCACTAAAAACATTTAAGTTTCCAAATTCATTATGGCAAAAAAATATTATTTATAAAAAAAATAATTCATTACATTCTATTTTATCATGATTTCATACAATACGATTATTTTATTTGAAAAAACAAACACCACAAAAAAAATTTAAGGTGTCGGGTGGCTGGTACGGGGTAATGGCGTTTCAGTTTATTTCAGTTGGGAAAATTGCTTTGATATACGATAAAATTGAGTTATGAGCGGAACGAATTAAACTCGCAAGTCAAAGTACCATTGTGTGTGTGTGTGTGTGCGTGTCTTTGTGGTCAAAATAATTCATGAAACCTTTTGCTTTAAGCAACAAAATAAAACTAACTGACTAAAACGAAGAAAGTGTATTGTGACTAGCTCTTTAATCGATTTAGTTGTCATGTGACGTACTCTCAACTAAGTCCATGCATATTATCAGCAGTCTTATAAATATCTAGAAGTTTGTTTTCATTTCTTTTCTTTTTTATACACCAAGAATTAACTGTCGGATGCCACATTGCATATTTGTTTCTGTTCTGTTCTGTTTGCTTTGTTTTACGGCATATCAACCTCAGTGGGTCATTTAATGCCGATAAAGTTTTGAAATAAATCAATTCTTAATGGATAATACAATTTTTTTAATAAATACATTTTTCTATTTAACCCATAGATGGGACCCTAACAGGTACTACCACTCCAGGTCAGAGTGGACCAGGGAGCAATGGTGATGAAGGGGTGCTCCACATTCCCCAAACCTCCAAAACTGGAACCTCACCATCAGATAGAGTTTAACGTCATTGCCAGGACATGTAGACCCGCAGCCACCGCCCTCTAGCACCCATATGATAAAAAGGGCTTGAAGCTTGCCATGAGGGCAATAGGGTTGGGAAAATCATATAGGTGCTAGGGTTTGACGTGACCAGCCGATTGATCGGAGGGAGTCTCTCCGACCGCCCGTCTAGCCCAAGATAAGGCCAAAGTGGAGTAATTGCACTTCATGAACTGCTCATTCACCTGGGCTCTATACTTAAGCATCACGAGTCGCCACCCACGGCCAACAGGTGGCCCCATTGGGGGAGTCTTACCCCTCTGCAGAGGTGCAGTCGGTGCATTCTAACGCCCCAGCCGACAGGGTGGTGCATATTTATAACCGAGTTTTTGATTCGTTGATTTGAAACGTGTAGATCCCATGTAATAGATTTTTGTGAAAATTATTTGAACTGCAAATATATGCACCCTCCGGGTGCAAGTATTTAAGTTTTGATATAATAAAATATCATATTAAATTAGAAAGGCTAATGAAACTGAATAAGAATAGAGATAAAAAGATCTGCAACAGAGGGGGTATAATCGAAAAATAGAACAACTTTGAAACTAACTATTCCATCATTTTCCATTACTCCCCTCTTTCATTGGTAAATTTTCCTAATTTAACTATTTAGTTAAAATAGGAAGTAAAGGATAATATTACAGTTATTTCTTCTTGTAAATAAATTTCTTTTAAGATTTATCCACGAGATTTTTTGTTATATTACTTAAGATAAACCAAACAATTAGAAATCAATAATACCAAGCACATATTTATTAAAATAAAATTGGAAATATCAATATGCAAATTAGCCTTCTTGTTCAAACTGTAAACCGCTATTTTGTTGTATATATAAATACAATTGCATGTTATTAGTACGTGGATATTGTCAACAGTATTAATAATGTAATACAATTTTTATTAATAACTGAAGGTTTAAAAGAATGAAATCATGGAGAATTTGACGTAAATAATTAAGGGAATTGTGACTTGAGTAGCAATATAGTTTCGGTTACAGACAGAAAAACACACAATCTCCATTATAATAAGATTTTTGGAATATTGTACTGCAAAAAAAAAATTAAGTTTAGCTCCTAAATCCTAAAAATCAAGATATATAAAAAAGAACTAAGTACAGATCTCAATACATATCAATGTGTTCCTTAGTTGTACAGAGTTTTAACAGAAAAATGTTTACAGGAATCATAACAAGTATGGAGAGTATGAAATAAAAACATTTTCTTTCTAAAAACCACGTCAGGTTTTTAGCGTGAGCTGATTTCTCTTCTGTTAGCGAAGGGCTAGTCAGTTGCTTTTAAAAAATCGATTATTTCAAGACATTAGATGCAATATGGTCACGATTTTAAAGCTTCTTGAAACTGCTTTGAATAAAGACACCCACCGAATGTAAATAGATGTGTAGATGTGCGTGCGCATGCGCGCATGTGTGCGTGCGTATATATATATATATATATATATATATATATATATATATATATATATATGTGTGTGTGTGTGGTGTGTGTGTGTGTGTGTGCGCGCGCGTGTGTCTGTTTACTTACGTAATGAAAAATACGCGCATATAAAAATATTTTTAAGCATTTCTATACAATGAATGAAAGTTACTCCGAAAAAACTATATTCTCCTCCACAGAGAGCGATGTTAATACGCGGATAGCAAAGGCATGGTCGGCCACAAATAGATTATCGATCATATGGAGGTCCGATCTTCCTAACAGGCTGAAGCGACAGTTCTTCCAGGCTGTGGTTGTGTCGGTGCTGTTATATGGCTGCACCACCTGGACCCTAACTAAACGTCTTGAGAATAAGCTAGAGGGGAGCTGCACAAGGATGCTGCGAGCAGTGTTGAACAAGTCATGGAAACAGCACCCCACAAGGAAACAACTATACGGTCACCTGCCCCCCATCTCACAAACTATCCGAGTGAGACGGACAAGGCATGCAGGACACTGCTGGAGAAGTAAGGGTGAACTCATAAGTGACGTTCTCCTGTGGAAGCCAACACATGGTAATGCAAGTGTGGGGCGCCCAGCAAGGACCTACATTGACCAGCTATGTGAAGATGCTGGCTGCTCCGCAGAGGAGCTTCCAGGTGTAATGAATAATAGGGAGAGTTGGCGTAAGATTGTTGTCGATACCCGTGCTACATGCGCGACATGATGATGATGCCTACTTCAGCTAATATAAAATAAAACTCCATATCAGCCTGGTTTTTGGTCGGGTTCTAAGACTCTAACCATCATTTGGATTGTCCATTGAAATATGGTTGGCAACACTAGTTCTTACCCAGTGTAGGTTGGTTCTTGAAGACCCTAATGAACATTTTGAATAAATGTAACATTTTCGATTCATGTACTAAAAATCCTCACCTTTTTTGGTCCGTGGAGCTGGTTCTAGACGATTTCTGGTGAGGAACTCTCCGAAATCTTCTTTATTTTTGTTGGAAACTACAAAATAATTATTATTATTATTATTATTATTATTATTATTATTGTTGCTGTTGTTTTTGTTTTTGTTTTTGTTTTGTTTTTTAGAAAAAAAAGACTGAACGAATTGAAAATCAGAGGTAGAATCGAGACCATACCTGCCACAACATTGGGTAATTATAAACTTTAGTTGGCCAAATTCCTAGTATAAAATTGTGCGTGCGAATTATCTCCCTTAACAAATTTGCTTGTATAGTTTTTCTTATGAGATTTTCTTAAACAATTGAAGGAATCAAAATACATTTCATTCTTATCGTTTGTTTGTTTGAGAAATATTTTTTTTATTTCTCAAACAAACAAAAATGTGTTGATAAGACAGCTGTTTGTTTGAGAAATATTTTTTTATTTCTCAAACAAACAAACAAACCAACAAAAATCTGTCGATAAGAATGAAATGTATTTTGATTCATGATTTATAAAGTTCATAATTATCCAGCATTGTTGAGATCGGCTAGATACTCAGAAGAGTCCTGGAGACCTGAAGAGTCTTGCTGTCACTCAAACTCCAGTGATAGTTAAAACTGGCATGGTTAAAACTCACAAGGGATGAAATAATTGAAACACGTAGCAGATGAACAGTTAATGCCGTTAGCAAGTCACAAAGAGTGATCTACTGGTTTATTTAGCGTACTCAAGATTTAGTTTATTAGCGTACTCAAGATTTTGAATATGGGCGACGGGGTAGAGTAGTTCAGGTCACCAGAGTTCGTGGACGGTTAGGACTTTTGGTGTTACGGGGTGGGGGTTATGATGCTTAGTTGGTGGGGTAGTATTAGGAATTTCACTTTCCCTTGTTCTTTTAATTTCTTCCCTAACTCGCTCTATTCTTCTTTCGTTCATTTTAAAATTTAATATTAATAAATGTAATCTTATCGACACATTCATGACAATATATACCAACCACCCTGCACGAGTAGGATATGACACAAGGTCAATTTCTTAAGCGTAGTTTTTCCTTTTCTAGACTGGTTGCCTAACTAAGATTACAGAGACCAGTTTACCCTACTATTTACGCATTTATCATATACATATATATATATATATATATTTACCAACTCCTCCGCACGAGCAGGGTGCGACACAAGGTCAATTTCTTAAGCGGAGTTTAACAGGTTCGAATTCAGAGTTTTCCTTCTCCTAGACCGGTTGTGTAAACAAGGTTAAAGAGCTCAGTCTGCCCTACTATTTGCCCATAGCTGGAGAGAGAGTAGGATTCATACATTTTCCAAGGGTATTAGCGCTAAGTGAAATGCAATTACCACGTCCAGGATTTGAACTCGGGGAGACGAGTCCATTTCCCATGACTTTAACCATTACACCACGATCATATACATATATATGGTGTTTCAGAAGGAAAAATAACATTCTAACCACTTTACCAATACTAGGTCAGATAATCTCAAATTTTCACTGCATGTATAGAAACTACTCAAGCTTTGACGTTTAACATGTTTTACTGGATATTTTACTGGAAAATAAATGGCATTTGAATATTGGAGATAAAAGTACTTGAGATCGGCTAGATACTCAGAAGAGTCCAGGAGACCTGAAGAGACGTGCTGTCACTCAAACTCCAGATCGGCTAGATACTCAGAAGAGTCCTGGAGACCTGAAGAGACGTGCTGTCACTCAAACTCCAGATCGGCTAGATACTCAGAAGAGTCCAGGAGACCTGAAGAGACGTGCTGTCACTCAAACTCCAGATCGGCTAGATACTCAGAAGAGTCCTGGAGACCTGAAGAGACGTGCTGTCACTCAAACTCCAGATCGGCTAGATACTCAGAAGAGTCCTGGAGACCTGAAGAGACTTGCTGTCACTCAAACTCCAGATCGGCTAGATACTCAGAAGAGTCCTGGAGACCTGAAGAGACTTGCTGTCACTCAAACTCCAGATCGGCTAGATACTCAGAAGAGTCCTGGAGACCTGAAGAGACTTGCTGTCACTCAAACTCCAGTGATAGTTAAAACTGGCATGGTTAAAACTCACAAGGGATGAAATAATTGAAACACGTAGCAGAAAACTGCTCCCGATGAACAGTTAATGCCGTTAGCAAGCCACAAAGAGTGCTCTTTAGGCTTCGGGAAGTACTTGATAATCTTTAGCATGAAGACATAATTCTCAAACAAGCTTTGAGGAAGACAAAGTAGCGAAACGAAAGTTTACTGTCAAACGATTAAGATTGGGATGTTACTGATACTTTATTTCGGTACAGAAATTTATCACGTGATTTTTATCGACCAATCAGATTTCAGGTTTGTGAACAAGACCATCGTGCAAAGTGGCTGGCTTATTTTCTTTTTCTTTATAAAGAATGCGATTGACATGAAATCAGCAATCAGAGTTCAATTATCGAAATTTAATACAATTATTAAAAATACTAGCAAATATATGCATCCTCCTCCGTAGGGTGCAAGTATTTAAGTTTTAATGTAATAAAATATTATATTAAATTAGAAAGGCTAATGAAACTAAATAAGAATGCAGATAAAAAGATTTGAAACAGAGTGCAAGTATTTAAGTTTTAATGTAATAAAATATTATATTAAATTAGAAAGACTAATGAAACTAAATAAGAAGGCAGATAAAAGAATTTGAAACAGAGTGCAAGTATTTAAGTTTTAATGTAATAAAATATCATATTAAATTAGAAAGGATAATGAAACTCAATAAGAAGGCAGATAAAAAGATTTGAAACCGAGTGCAAGTATTTAAGTTATAATGTAATAAAATATTATATTAAATTAGAAAGGCTAATGAAACTAAATAAGAAGGCAGATAAAAAGATTTGAAACAGAGTGCAAGTATTTAAGTTTTAATGTAATAAAATTATACTAAATTAGAAAGGATAATGAAACTAAATAAGAAGGCAGATAAAAAGATTTGAAACAGAGTGCAAGTATTTAAGTTTTAATGTAATAAAATATTATACTAAATTAGAAAGGCCAATGAAACTAAATAAGAAGGCAGATAAAAAGATTTGAAACAGAGTGCAAGTATTTAAGTTTTAATGTAATAAAATATTATACTAAATTAGAAAGGCCAATGAAACTAAATAAGAAGGCAGATAAAAAGATTTGAAACAGAGTGCAAGTATTTAAAGTTTTAATGGAATAAAATATAATATTAAATTAGAAAGGCTAATGAAACTAAATAAGAAGGCAGATAAAAAGATTTGAAACAGAGGGAGTATATAAAAAAAAATTTTAAATAGAACATCTTTAAAATTTATTCTTCCATCACTCTTGTCTTTCGTTGCCACATTTTCCTAATTTTTACTATTTCGTTAAATAGGAAGTAAAGAATTAAAATACAGTTATTTATTCTTGATAATTGATTTCTTTTAAGATTTATCCCCAAGACTTTTGCTGATATTTATTAAAACCAAACAATTAGAAATCAATAATATTAAGCATATATTTTTTAAATAAAACTTTTAATATCAATATGCAAATAAGCATTCCCGTTCACACTATTTTGTTCTGTTATATATATATATATATATATATATATATATATATATATATATATATAATGGACTCTCCGTCGATTTTCGACGTATGAGGGTTCATACATACAATGAACACCACACAGGGATTTGTTTATAGTGGTGAAGGCTTATGTTGGACCATCCACACTTTTTGGCACAGTCGATAGGAAAGAATTGGTGCATCAAGGGTTGCCACAAACCCAATCAACGATCGACCTCAGGAATTTTGAATTCAGAGTTATCCCTCTCCTAGACTGGTTACCTACCCAAGGCTGAAGGGCCCAGTCTACCCTACTATTTAACCCATAGCTGGAGGGAGAATATATGGATTCATACCTTTCCCAAGGGTATTAGCGCTATGTGAAATGGCAACAGCTTCGTCTAGGATATATATATATATATATATATATATATATATATATATATATATATATATATATTTCACAGCATTTTCAACTCTCTAAAAAGATTCAGGTATTTGACCTGCTTTTCATCAAGATTTAGTGATCCGTTTGTATCTCAAGGTTCCAGATGGATCTCATTTTCTCGGACAGATTCTGGTTTGTGCATACACTATTTGTCATTTTATAGTTATATGGCATCAGATAGTCTTATACAATTCTTATCATAATGGAGTTGGTGTATTTGTCTGTCTGTAACTGAAAACTAAACCTCAATTATAAATAAAATTGTTATACATCATTAATACTGTTAGCCATATCTACATACTAATAACCTGCAATTGTATTTATATATACAACAAAATAGCAGTTTACGGTGTAAACAGGAAGGCTAAGTTGCATTTTGATATTAAAAGTTTGATTTTAATAAATATGTACATAGTATTACTGATTTTTAATTGTTTTGTTTGTTTGTTTGTTCGGGTTTTTTTTTGTTTTGTTTCACCATCTGCTGGGCTGGGTCGTCTGTGCTCATTTCATTATTAAAATAAGCAAGACTTATTTGTTTTTTGAGATGTCTATTCTTTATTTAAAAAAACCAAAGCAGTCCTTAACCGTGTGGTGAGAAGTTGGCATCTTAGGAGCTAGGGACCATTGTATCTGCTCCTTTTGACTAATGGCTAAAATCTCGGGGATAAATCTTTTAAAAGAAATCCATTAACAAGAAGAAATAACTGTAATTTTATTCTTTACTTGCTATTCTAACTAAATAGTTGAATTAAGAAAAAATTATCAATGAAAGACGGGAGTGAGGGAAATGATGGAAGAGTAAATATTTTTACCCGCATTCTTATTTAGTTTCATTAGCGTTCCTAATTTAGTATAATATTTTATTCCATTAAAACTTAAATACTTGTACCCTACGGAGGATGCATATATTTACTAGTACTAACTAATTTTCCAATAGATCTATTTGACCCATAGATGGGACCCTAACAGGTACTACCACCCGAGTAACAGTCAACGGATGTAATGTCAATGAAAAGTTTTTCAACAGATCTCCAGAAGTGGAGCCTCGCCACCAAATGCAGTTTTTCCAGGACACCACATAAGAGTGGGGGTTATCCCTCTGTAGGAGATACAGTCAACAGATTCAAGCTCCGCCGAAAGGGTGAGGCTTTTGTAGAGGATTTTCCGGGTTCGATACCGGTCCTCGCCAACTCAGCGTATGAATCGCACAGGATCTGTGCGGATAAGTGTGGAGCTGATGGTAGGTGTGGCACGCCACCTCAGACACCAAAACAATCTCCCTGGTCTAGCGCTAGTGAAAAAGAGATAGACTCCCTCGCTGTCTCGCTGATACCGACTTTAGGCCACCCCGACGACTTTTTACTTAAAGAGTTAAAGAAACGGAAGTTTTTTCACATGAATGTAAATTCAAAGATCGGAAAAAAAATTATCGACGCATTTTATCGAACATCGGATTATTTACTAAAATGTTGTGGGAAATATCTGTGGCATTGTGTGTGTGTATGTGTGTGTGTGTGTGTGTGTGTGGTGTGTGTTAGACACACAGAGAGAGAGAGAGAGGGAGAGAGAGAGAGAGAGGGCAACAAAGTGAGAGAGATTGTTCCGATGATTTGAAGTGATGTATATTGGAAAATAGAAATAGGTTGATAGATAAAAATGCTTTTAAGTAGATGTTTGGGTTCAATCAGTTTGATAAATTCTAAGCATTCAATAAAATCCATCAATAATTCGTAACATTATATGGAAACGTACACATGATATATATATATATATATATATATATATATATATATATATATAGAGAGAGAGAGAGAGAGAGAGAGAGAGAGAGAGAGATATTGACTGACTGACAGGGGGAGAGGTGTATATAGTCGTGTAAGTTTTTTTATTGAAACAGCATATATGGTTTTATATACATATATATAATATATATATATATATATATATATATGAGAGGTATCCAAAACTTGGTAGTAAGGGATGATTCTATATGTGATTTCTAAGACACACTGTATCATTATTGTATGATCCCAGTATGTATAAATACAGTGAATCTTTAAATCACTAAAGAGAGCTCAATGTATAATAAACTTTTTAGATTATATACAGAGCAATATTTATCTTAGAAAGGAAGGAAAAACTCAACACCGCAATTCCATAATAAATTTATTTCGACCAAAATTTGGGCCTTTATAAATCTAAGTTGATTTAATATAGTTCCCCAACCTGATCTTCCATCTGATGAGACTGGATTTTGGGGAGCTATATTAAATCAACTTAGATTTATAAAGGCCCCAATTTTGGACTAAAATGAAATTTGGAACACCAGGGAGTGAGAGAGAAAGTGGAAGACAATAGTTAGAGAGGGAGCAAGAGGAAAATAATTCTTGAAACTAAAATCATTGAGAATTTGTATATTTCAGGATTTTTATTTTCTGTTTTCTAGTTTAAAATTATTACACATTACTATACAACAAATTGAAAATATTCGTTTGTATATTTATTTGTTTTTTTTTGTTTTGTTTTTTTGTAAATTTTGTAACATCACATGTACCTAATAGAACAGAAAAACTTAACAATGTAATATATATTTAAATTACAACCGAATTAGACACATGTAAGGAAAGGAAAATAAGATGAACAAAAATATTGTTACTTAATGTAATACATATTCCTTGTACGTATANCCCAATTTGGGTCGAAAATCCGTGATTTTTTACAAAACAATTTACCCCCCACCTTTAAAAGAAATTGCTCAAAAATCAGGGAATTATCCGATTTTAATGAATTATGAGTGTCTATTTATCAATGAATGTATTTTATAATGCATCAGTATTTTATTCAAAACTTTCTCATTTTTAAGGGCATTTAACTTTGACTGCTCCCACCTATTTTGGGGGCTCAAAATATCGGTGGTTATATAATTTTGAAACTAATTACAGTATGAATAAAAAGACAAAGACCGAAGTGTGAATAGAAGAAAAAAAATTATGATGATATTTGGTAGAAAATAAGTACCGAAAATCGGAAAATAAAATTAAAAAAAACTAAAAAAATTATTTTTCGAGATTTTTTTAAAGTATTTAAATTAGGTACCAACAAAATAGGTCACGTGATCAGTTTAGCCATATTGAAGAAGAAACGGAAATATTTTTTGAAATTTTTTTTAAATCTCGCAAAAACGAAATAACAAGCATAAATAGTGTTACAAAGAAAAACTTGTAATCAAAGATCAAATTATCCAGTTGGGGAGCAATTACTCATCGTTATCGTGAAAAATAAATAAAACAGTCCGTTTATTTACAACACGGTCAGTTTATTTATTGATATTTTTGTGTAGCAGAATTCTGTATTCATGGTTCTTTTACAAAAAGCTCCGTACTGAGACTTATAAAAACAACTGATATAATTATTCAGACTCTTACTTATAGAAGAAACTAAAAAAATCGTTTTTGCCGGTTCATTTTTTCATATTTCATAAAAAAAATAGGTAGGTGTAGACCTCATAAAAAAATATTTCCCTAATATATTTTAGAAAAGAAAAAAAACACAATTTCAGACAGATTTTTATCAAAAAGTAAGTAATTACGGAAATTAATGATTTTCATAAAATATTTTTAAAAGCCTGCAGTCATAACGTTTTTTTTTTTTTTTTGTTTTTTGTTTGTTTTTTTTGTTTGTTTTTGTACGTTAAATTTCAATTGATTTAACGGTTGCAAAAATGTAAACCTTATTTTTCGTTATAATTTTTATTATATTCCAGTAACTGTAAATTTGTTAAAAATCCATCAAAACTTTTTGTTAATGTTTCTTCTTTTCTAACGAACATATATACCTAATGAGTATATCAGGTAGTATATACTAAGCAACAGAGAAACACTTTCCAAACCTTTTTTCAATCCTTGGGGGACTGGTTCAAGTGCACCA
This sequence comes from Doryteuthis pealeii, assembly GCA_023376005.1. NCBI lineage: Eukaryota > Metazoa > Mollusca > Cephalopoda > Myopsida > Loliginidae > Doryteuthis > Doryteuthis pealeii. The sequence goes on along the minus strand of CM042174.1, from coordinate 28,121,884 downwards.
ACTACAATTGGTATCACTTTCCACTTTCATGTTTCATTATTATTAATTATTATTATTATTATTATTTTATTTACTCGTTTTGAGTTTTTCACATCAGCGTTAGCTGATGATCTTCACTGGAGTCTGAGTGACAGCAAGTCTCCTCAGGTCTCCAGGATCTCTGAGTATTCTGGCAGATTGCAGCAAATGCAGTGTTGTGAAATGGTTTCAATCCTTCCTCTGATTTCCAAACTTTCCAAACCCTTTTCCAATCCTTTTGGGACTGTTCCAAGTGCACCAACTACAATTGGTATCACTTTCACTTTCATGTTTCATTATTATTATTATTATTATTATTATTTTATTATTATTTACTCCTTTTGAGTTTTCACATCAGTGTGAGCTGATGAATCTTTCACTGGAGTCTGAGTGACAACAAGTCTCCTCGGTCTCCAGGACTCTTCTGAGTATTCTGGCAGATTGCAGCAGTGCAGTGTTTGTGAATGGTTTCAATCCTTCCTCTGATTTCCAAACTTTCCAAACCCTTTTCCAATCCTTTTGGGACTGTTCAAGTGCACCAACTACAATTTATATTATATCTACATCTAGTTAATAAATGTTATGTTTAAGTAATAGGTACCAGGTACTTTTCACAATATCCCAATTTTTCATTAAAGGAACCCCTCTTTTCGACATACATGTCCGGCGCCTAAACTGTGAACCCCCTGGTTACGCTTGACGGAAGACAAAAGTCTCTTGACGTTAATAATCCGTTGTTCATGGGTCTGGTTGCTTTGATAAAAGCTTTCTTTGATGGATTATAGAATCGGAGTTTAATCTCAGCACAACGCATATTTTTTTCACTCACTTTGTAGCCAGATTTTTTGTTCTAATAAAATCTTGAAGTTGAGCAATTCCCGCGTGGAATAGTCCATTGGGAATGTCAGCAACGATTGATTTTCGTGTTTGTTTACTCGCGCGAGCATATCCAATTGAAGAGGAAGGAGCTTGAGGGGAAAGAATAGGCGTATATTGACATGTCTGTAATAAGTAAAAAAAAAAGTGACATATGCAAATGAGGTCTCTGTTCATTGGTGCATACAGCGCCACCAACGGGCGACATGCCAATCTCTCTGGAAATTAGAATGAACGAAGGTTCCAATATTTTGGATTGACAAATTATTTTCTTTATTGTCTTTATTCCCCCTACCTAGTGAGAATAGTTACAAGACTGACTGGAATGGTATTACCATTCCCTCAAAGTTCGTTGTGCGAAATCCGAAAAAAAATGTGAGATGAATGATGTTCGGAAGATGAATCAGTGGCGTTTCGAAAAAATAAATCTAATACACATATAAGGGCCGGGTTAGCTCAGTCGGTAGAGCGTTCGGCTAGAAACCACAAGGTTCCTAGTTCGATACCGGCCCTCGCCAACTCAACGTATGAGTAGCACAGGGATGTGTGCGGTAAAGTAAGGAGCTGATGGTAGGTGTGGCGCTCCACCTCAGACGCTAAAATAATCTCCTTGGTCTAGCGTGAAAAGGGGATAGACTCCCTCGCTGCATGGCTGATACCGACATTAGGCCGCCCGACGATTTTATACATACATAAAGGGCAGTTGTGTGTATCTGTATGTCCGGAGTAAACTTCGAAAATAAAACATTTAAAGACAAAGTGAAATACATATATATATACAATTAAATATCACCAGGGCTTGGTTTTTGAGCCAAAAATAAATTTGATTTGAATTATATTCGTGAAGATAATTAAAAAATAAAATTTAAATGATAACAGCATAGAATTTCTTTTGCATTTAAGATTTTAAATCGTAGACAATAATTGTTCTTTTCAGAGTGGCTGAATCCACGCAAGGTCTTTTTTTTACATGCGGATTTTAATGAGGCATCCCAAGAGATCCAACACGTGATTCAGTAATAATGGATCAGCAAGACTAACTTTGTTTTGCTACCCCTCTCTACCAGGCGACGCTGGGTGGCCGCTTCTAGTACATATATAAAGGGCAGTTGTGTGTACGTGTATGTCCAGAGGAAACCTATGAAATAAAACAATTAACGACAAAGTAAATATATATATACACATTAAATATCACCATAATTAACTTACTATTTTGACAACTCTTTCAAATTGCAGGGCGTGTCCCATTTTTCAATGGCGTCAAGAATTTGTTCTGTGCTCAAAGATTTCTTTGAGTTGAAGCTTGGACACAGAAATAATCTTGAACTCCAGAATACAGGAGTACCCACGTCCTTGACAATGGCTAAAGATAGTCGAAAGTAATTGAAGTATACCCGAATTATATTCCTGGGAAACACATACCCCAAAGACAACGATGGAAGTGAACACTGCCTATTGTATGATTGCTATAATATTAGTATCAAAGCCTCTGTTTTGTGGTTTACCGTTTTGTTATTGGGTGATGGTTTGTGTGGTTTGTTTTGTTTTACGGCATATCAACCTCAGTGGGTCATTTAATGCCGATAAAGTTTTGAAATAAATCAATTCTTAATGGATAATACAATTTTTTTATAAATACATTTTTCTATTTAACCCATAGATGAGACCCTAACAGGTACTACCACTCCGGGTCAGAGTGGACCAGGGAGCAATGGTGATTAAGGGTGCTCCACATTCCCCAAACCTCCAAACTGGAACCTCACATCAGATAGAGTTTAACGTCATTCCAGGACATGTAGACCCGAGCCATCGCCTTCTAGTACCCATATGATAAAAGGGTTTGGGGCTTGCCATAAGGGCAATAGGGTTGGGAAAATCATATAGGTGCTAGGGCTTGACGTGACCAGCCGATTGATCAGAGGGGGCCTCTCCGACCGCCCGTCTAACGCAAGAAAGGCTAAAGTGGAGTATTGCATGTCATGAACTGCTCATCCACCTGGGCTCTATCCTTAAGCATCACGGGTCGCCACCCACGGACAACAGGTGGCCCCATTGGGGGAGTCTTACCCCTCTGCAGAGGTGCAGTCGGTGCATTCTGACGCCTCAGCCGACAGGGCGGTTGTTATTGGGTAAGTCTTAAGAGTTAATCAGTAGCTATGCTTAAAACGAATAGAAGATTTTACAATAACCATACTCGGACTACACCAATATGACTTCGGATAATTTTAAACTGCCTACAACTAAAAATAAAAGACGAATACTAAGCTAAATACCAAATCTTTGTCTGTAATTTTCAATAAGATATGCCTACAATATGATTACATATATATATATATATATATATATATATATATATATATATATATATATATATATATATACATATATATATATATTATATATATACATATATATATATATAATATACATATATACATATATATATACATATATATACATATACCATATATATACATATATATATATAATATACATATATATATATATACATATATATATATATACACATATATATACATATATATACATATACATATATATATACATATACATATACATATACACATATATATATATACATATACATATACATATACATATATATATATATACATATACATATATATATACACATATATATCATATATATATATACATATACATATACACATATATACATATATACATATACATATATATATATATACATATATATATCTATATATACATATACATACATATATACATATATATACACATATATATATATATATATATATATATATATATATATATATATATATATATATATGCGCTCACCCAATTAGCAGTGTATCCCCTCCCTGCAATCTGTTCCTGAATAGCAGATCGTTAGATGTGAATGTATCTGCGTTCTGTTCAATTATATCTCTCTTCTGATAAGCAAAAAGAAGAAAAAAAAAGATACAAAAAAAAATCAATCACTGATTCCTTTTCAATATGTATCGATATTCAGCCGTTGCAATTCGTTTTGTTGAATCAGAGTTTCCGTTGTTGAGCCGGAGGGGAGTCAAAAAAAACACACAGCCCAACAACGAGCGGATATTCAACGATTTGAAGGTGAGATGAACAACGGTGCGCATAATGATTGGGGTTGTTAGGATTCAATATTAGTGTGTATGGGGGAGGGGTTGCATACAAAGGAGGAACGAAATAAGCAATTGATTATAGATAAACAGAAAAGAACATAATGAAAGAAAGAGAGGGCGTACAATCATGGCGTAAGGCTTAACAAGCTAGTTTCGCAGATCCATTACTAGGTGATGAGTTCGATAAGGCCGGTTTATCTCAGTCGGTAGAACGTCCACCTAGAAACCACGATACTTTTACATAATTATGGACCCCTAATATCTTTTTAAGGTAGTATAGAAATCCTTATGGCGATCAGTACAGCTGATGGCCTTGAGAGTGAGTGACAGTGTTTGACCTCACTCTCACCTTGCGTTCTGGGGATGGAACGTGAGAACGGAAGGCAATAGAAGCCCTTCCGGTTTAAGGTGTAAGCAACACAGTGTCAGTTAGACAGTTAGGAGTTAGAAGCGAAGCTAGCAAGATGTGAGCTCACTGCGTGATTGTCTGGTCTGGGGTTCTACGAATAAAGTAACATCAAAAGTAAATCGAAGTCTTGTTGTTATTACTAAAAGCTAACAATAGCACAAGGCTTCTGATAAGAAATGATCCCTACCAATAGAAGACCAGACGAGACCTTAGAAGATACACCAGACCAAGATAGAAGATATACCAGATCCGGCCAGAAGACTAGACGACAAGAATAAGAAGTAAAAGAGAAGTATATAACGTATAGATATTTAGTGCCGTCACAGAAAAGGCACTACGTAACAAATATATCTATTTGGTACCGTGACGACGCCGCTACGTAACAATACCACTCCTTGCCAACTCAACACATGAGTAGCACAACTTGAATCGTTCCATTCATTATTATTTTTTCAGAATACAAGGTGTGTCAAAAAAGTATCATGTTTAAAGCTATATGTACCAAGATAGAAATGAAGAATGAATGAACCTTTTTTTTTCAGAATGCAAGGTGTGTCAAAATGTTTTTAAAAATCTCGATACGTTTTTTATATACCTTGTATAACAATAAAGATGAGGACAACATTCCGAAAAATCTAAATAATAACTGTTGTACCGGCCGTTCCTACAGTGGAGAATTTACACCGGTTCTCACTATAAATAGTGAGACACCGAGTGAAAAGGTTGTACTGTTACCGTTTAACGGCAAGCTAGCCGTTCTGTACCATTATTGTAAATACACTTGTCTTATTTTACCCTACCTCGACTTGACTTCTTTTTTACTGTTGGATTAACATCACAACAATATTCATAGCTAATATTGAACAATATTTAAATTTCATAAAAATCATCATCAGAGCTTGTTTATACTCCGAGTTGTTAAAAGCGGAGACAAAAGTCATAAAAGTGAAAACATTTTATAACATATTTGTTGTACCGGCCGTTCCTACAGTGGAGAATATACACCGGTTCTCACTATAGATAGTGAGACACCGAGTGAAAAGGTTGTACTGTTACCGTTTAGCGGCAAGCTAGCCGTTCTTGTACCTTATTGTAAATACACTTGTCTCATTTTACCCTACCTCGACTTGACTTCTTTTTTACTGTTGAATTAACATCACAACATAACTAATTACAACTTCCATTATAATCGCAAAATAGAACAACTTTGAAACAAACTCTTCCATCATTTTCCATCACTCTGGTCTTTAATTGATAAAATTTTCTAATTTAACTATTTACTTAAATTATGATTTAAAGAATGAAATTACCGTTATCTATTTTTGTTAATGGATTTTTTAAAGATTTATCTCTGAGATTTTTGCTCTTATTTATTAAGATAAAACTAAACAATTATAAATCAATAATAGCAAGCACATATTTGAATTTTCCGTAAACATCCGATGAACCCATACAATTCCCCACCATTTCTTTATATCTTTTCTGTATTATCTTTTTCTTATCATAAGCCTTTCCTAATCAATTTTATATCAAGACTTCCCACGGCCTTTCGACCTTAGAGATTCGATAAACCTATCGACTCTATATTTGCCGTGGTTTTGACCTAAAAACAAAATATTTTAAAAGCTTCAGTTTTTTTTTGTTTTTTGGGGGGGTGGAGGGGGTGTAAAAATTGTGATATTGTGAAAAGTACCTGATACCTATTACTTAACCATAACATTTATTATCAAATAATGGACAGTTGTGTGTATGTATGTATGTCCAGAGGAAACTACGAAAATAAAAGAATTAACGACAAAGTAAATATACATATATATACATTCACGATCACCAGATCTTGCTTTTTGAGCAAAAATAATGCAGATTTGATTTATATTAGTAAAGATAATTAAAAAATTTAAACAGTAGCAGAATAGAATTTTTTTTTTTTTATTTAATATTCTAAATAAA
>CM042174.1:28075482-28102982 GCA_023376005.1 Doryteuthis pealeii | reverse complement strand
TTATCTTCGTCCAAATTCCTAGATAAGTGTAGCTTTTTATTTGTGCTACTGAGCGTACGCTTATGTGACTCTCTGTATACGTATACGTGTGTGCGCTGGTGCGTGTACACACACACACACACACACAATATATATATATATATATATATATATATATATATATATATATAAACAAATATACTAGAATTTGCCCTCGTTTGTCTATGTGCGTCATCCTCTCGAACAAGTGTCATATTTAAAGGCTTATATAATGTCATCTGTGAGAGATTGAATTTATCTAGTTCGTTGTGCGGGAGCAAATGTATACGTACTTTTACAATTAGACCGACCTTATGAATGTGTGTGTACGTACACACGTACTTATGTGTGTGTATATATGTGTGTGTGTGTGTGTGTGTGTGTGTGTGTGTGTGTGTGTGTCATAGACATACACACAGATTTGTACATAGTTGTAGCTTATATAACATGATCATGTCTATCTGAGCGATTCTTTTTTTATCATATACAAAACTACTGCGGTTTAGTTCTGTCGGTAGGCTCCTAGTTCGATATCAGCCTGTGCTAACTCAGCGTATGAGTAGCACAGGGATTTGTGCTGTAAAGTAAGGAACTGATGGTAGGTGTGGCGCTTCACCTCAGACGCAAAAACAATCTCCTCAGTCTAGCGCTAGGGAAAAGGGGATAGACTCCCTCGCTGTCAGGCTGATACCGACTTTAGGCCACTACGATGACTTTAATTATTATTCTATGTTACTGCTGTCCCTGACCAGGATTGAACCTGCAGTCTAGAGATAACTGGCATTTAGAACTGTCTTAATCTAACTCCTTTATCTACTAGGATATGTGTTCAATTGGACAATCCAGTGTGAATTTTTTCAATTGCAAAAGTTACAATTTATTTTGTAAAAACGGATTTTAAGTAGCCTCTTGGCAGGCATCTTGATCAAAATTGACGAAAAAAACGTTTTAAATATATCAAAAATAAATTATATGTGTAATATTATTTTGTTTTTTTACTGATGCTCATTATGTTACTACTTTTCGACTTAGACAAAAATTTGACCTTAAATAATCAATTTAATAAATTTTAGTTCGTTTTTAAAATGAAAAGCAGATGATATTTTGGCAGATCCTACTCTTTTCCCTAATCATCTAGCGAGAGCTTAATGGGTGACTTTACTTTTTTTTACTTTAATTTTGGTTATGCCTCCCTATAATGAAAATTTTGGGAAATGGACTCGTCGCCCCGAGTTCAAATCCTGAATGTAATAATTGCATTTCACTTAGCGCTAATACCCTTGGGAAAGGTATGAATCCTACTCTCCCTCCAGCTATGGATAAATAGTAGGGCAGACTGGGCTCTTTAACCTTGGTTAGGCAACCGGTCTAGGAGAAGGAAAACTCTGAATTCAAACCTGTTGAACTCCGCTTAAGAAATTGACCTTGTGTCACATCCTGCTCGTGCGGAGGGGTTGGTAAATATATATATAATGAAAATTTTGGAAGCTCCTAACTTGAATATTAGAACTTAGAGTTTGTTTTTTTTTCTATTTATTAAACGTAAATTTAAAAAATCTTTTTATATCAAATTTGGCTAATTTAGACATTTTATTTATGAATTGTGGGTCGGGTTAGCTCAGTCGGTCGAGCGTTCGGCTAGAAACCACAAGGTTCCTTGTTCGATACCGGCCCTCGCAAACTCAGCGTATGAGTAGCACAGGAATCTGTGCGGTAAAGTAAAGAGCTGATTGTAGGCGTTGCGCTCCACCTCAGACGCAAAAACAATATCCTTGGTCTAGCGCTAGTGAAAAGGGAATAGACTCCCTCGCTGATTGGCTGATACCGACATTAGGCCGCCCGACGACTTTACTTACTTTATTTATGAAAAAAAACATCGGTAGAATTATAACAACAAAAATTATCAGTTAACTAGCTTAAAAGCCGCCATATAGGGATAGACCTGTGTTGAACTTTTCCTGATATAAGGTGAGTGCTAGACGCTCCCTCTTATTTAGACTGGGCGATAGTCATGTGACCATATTCTTGTCCAATCACTGGCAGTGCTCTGTTGCTGATATTATTATTTATACTGGCTGATTCTAATCTTAGCTCATTACTACTTGGATCTTCTTGGACGACGGACCAAAGGATTCTATATCACAGGACGTATTGACTTATCAAAGGATTCTATATCACAGGACTTATTCACTTACCAAAGGATTCTATATCACAGGACTTATTCACTTACCAAAGGATTCTATTCTATAACTCGGGACTTACTTACTTATTTACTTTAAGTTCTTTACAACTGGCCAAGGATGGCGGCCAGATACTTAACAACCTGTACAGCCACTTGCGCAGATGCCAATTTTTTTTTAATTTTATATATTTTTTTTACACTACGCCATCGTCTTTAGTGGACGGAAAGCTACCAATAAAGTTAAAAGCTAAATTAGTATTATTTGGATTATTCGGACTGTACAACGTTAAATAATACTAATTATCAAGCTTCATCTAAAAAATTCAGAGAAATTAAAAGTTAAAGTTAATAAAAAAACTGGCATGTTGATGATATGCATTAAAGAATTAGATAATTCATTATAGATCATTTTAATTTATATATATATATATATATATATAATATATATATATATATATATATTGGTTTTGAGGTTGATTTTGAAGGCTATCACAATGCAGGTGTAAAGAAAAAATAATAAGGTAACAATGGTGTTGTGTGTTAACCTGTATTTTATTCTTGAAAGTTAAAAATAAATAAATAAATAATTTAACTAGAAATGACATAACAAGACAAAAAAATAAATAATTTAACTAGAAATGACATAACAAGACGACTTCTGTTCCAGTGATCTTCTGAAAAAGAGATTTATCTCGAAAATTCAAGAATAAAATACAGGTTAACACACAACACCATTGTTACCTTATTATTTTTTTCTTTACACCTGCATTGTGATAGCCTTCAAAATCAACCTCCTAACCAATATATACACAATGCTTCAAGCAAATTATAAAACTCTTATATATATATATATATATATATATATATATATATATATATATATATATATATATATGAAGATAGGATGGATGGGTTTAGAATCCGACAATATTAGGTAGATAAAAGGAAAAGTGAGCAAGAAATGAACAACTCAAAACAAATCAAGGGTTGAAATTATTTCGTCCGTATTACGCGGACATCTTCAGTCAAAATGATTTTATTAGAGCAAAGTTACGTGCGTACATGTGATTTGGTGAGGGGTGGTGTGAGGGTAGTTTGGAGGATGTAGAGTTGATGTAGGGGAGTGCATAGGTAGGTCAGAGTGAGTATGTTGTTATAGGAGATGAGGAGGGGGGAGATTTGAGTGATGTGAGGTCGTAGGTTTAGGTATGCGGAGTAGGGGGAATTTTTTGTTTCATGTATGGCGGCGGTCATGAACAGCGGTAGGATACTGGGTCAGTTGGGAGGAGTGGAGTATGGGATAACGGCATCTAGATAATGAAAAATTATAAAACTCTTTATATATATATATATATATATATATATATATATATATATATATATATATTATTATTATATATATCTTATATCTAGATAATGAAAGTTATGCTAAAGTAATCGGTAATTTTTCGTGATTTGAATTGAAATTGTTAATCGATAAAATACTATAATTCTTGATGATATTGCTCCGGAAAATAAAGCTGCTTCTCTTGAAAATGTTGAGCTTGATACTTCCTTCATAATTTCCGAACTTTTGCAAGATTTAATTGAAAAAGTCTACAAACCTGAAGTTGATAAACCAGACACGAATAACCGTGTTGATGTGACTAATAGAGATACGAAAATTGATGAAAGCTGTCAGCTGCAATTTTGTTAAGGTTCCACCCATAATACGCGTTATTTTTCAAATTTTCCTTTCCTGTTATTAGCAGCTTCAGACTTTGTTTTACTTGACACTGCTGATGGTAATTTTAGTTTTTGATGGTGTATACAGTGTTAAGAAAGAATTTACCGACTTGAAATATCCCACTTCAATAATAAAAAAAAAACAAAGGAACGCAAACCAATTAAGAATGTCAGCTCATTACGTATTAATAACAATTGTCAGACACATCATTAGTTGTAATCTAAAATTAAGAGCTTACAAACCCTGGATCAACATTATTAAAAACACTATGCAAATTTGATAAGAATTTCGTGAGAGATCAACCAACATTTTCTCCTGTTCATATCGGGTCTATAGTTCCAACGTCACTGCGTTACCAAAAATGGACTCTCTCGTCGATTTCGACGCATGAGGTATCATCCAATGAACAACCTACTCAATGTTTTGTTTATATGGTGAAGGCTTGTGTTGGACCATCCGCACTTTTTTTGGCACAGTCGATGGGAAAGAATTGGTGCACAAGGAATGCCACAAACCCACAGGATTTTCAAATTCAGAGTTTTCCTTCTCCTATCCAAGGTTAAAGAACCCAGCCTGTTCCATTATCTTACCCATAGCTGGAGGAAGTATATATATATTTACCAACCCCTCCGCACGAGTAGGATGTGACACAAGGTCAATTTCTTAAGCGGAGTTTAACAGGTTTGAATTCAGAGTTTTCCTTCTCCTAGACCGGTTGCCTAACCAAGGTTAAAGAGCCCAGTCTACCCTACTATTTATCCATAGCTGGAGGGAGAGTAGGATTCATACCTTTCCCAAGGGTATTAGCGCAAAGTGAAATGGAGGAAGTATATATGGATTCATACCTCTCCCAAGGGTTGTGACAGAGAACACGAGGTGAGTGGCGAACGTCAAGGCCTGTCGTATTCTCGAAGGAAGCGAGCTAGGCTTTGCCTGACATGTAGGACTGTAGAATCGAATTCCTTCAGAATGCGAACTGGCGACACCGAAGTCGAGATGCTACAGTCCCGGATGTAAGCACCAGATGCCCGGATGATAGCTATGAGGATTCCGGCGGCCGGGATTGGCTCGAAAATCTCGTGTGTGGGGCGCAGACACCCGGATGTTGAGGAGAAACTAGTATAAGTAGAAGTGTGGTGACGGCAGGAGTGGAGTTGCGATTTTGAGTTGCTGAAGATTTTACGACGACGGATTTTCAGCTGCTGAAGATTTTTGAGTTGCTAAAGATTTTACGACGACGACGACGGAGTTTTAGCTGCTAAAGATTTTTTTGACGGCGACGACATTGTTGCCCCCCCCTTTCAACAAGTCGAATATTTTTTCCCTCTATTTTTTTTCATTTTAGAAGGGTATTAGCGCTATGGGAAATGCAAACAGCCTTGTCTAAGATTTGAACTCGGGTCGACGAGTCCATTTCCCACGACTCTAACCATTATGCCACGCGTTACTAATAGTCAAAACATCACCCCCCCCAAAAAAAATAAAAAATAGTCGGTTAAAAAAAATTCCAACATTTTGCAATGAATTGCAAATGGAAAGCTTTGTCAACCAGCAAGATTTAGAGAGAATGTCGGTCTTTCTTTAAAATAAGATTAAGTTTACCTTAGTGGAGTTGGAAGAGGAATATTTATTTACGGACTAACAAAAGTATGCACACCCTGGGCTCAAGTATTTAAGTTTTATTGTAATAAAATATTATATTAAATCAGAAAAACTAACGAAACTAAATTAGAACGAATATAAAAATATTACACTTATTTTAGTGTTAATTTAATATAAATATTCTTTGTTATTTTATATATATATATATATATATATATATATATATATATATATATATATATATATATATATATATATTTACATAATAATTGGATCCCTAATACATTTTTAAGGTAGTGTAGAAATCATTATGGCGATCGTACTGATCGCCTTGAGCTGATGGCCTTGAGAGTGAGTGACAATGCTTGACTCACTCTGACCTTGCTTTGCGGGATAGACCGTGAGAAACGGAACCCCGATAGAAAGCCCCCTTCCGGTTTAAGGATACTAAGTAAGTAACTTAGTCAGTTAGAACTTAGAAGCCGAGCTAGCAACATGTAAGCCTCATCTGCGCAGATTGTCTGGGTGGGGATCTACGAATAAAGTAACATCAACATAAATCGAAGTCTTGTGTTTATTACTAAAAACTAACAATGACACAGGGCTTCTGATAAGGAATGATCCCCAAGAGAAACCAGACGCGGAATCCTCAATAGAAGACCAGACCAGACCTTAGAAGATATATCAGACCAAGATAGATGATAGACGATCAGAACCAAAGCCGGCCAGAAGAATAGACGACAGAGTAAGAAGTAAGAAAGGTATATAACGTTATATGCTGATTTGGCTTAGTGAAAAGACCAGTATATAACATATACCTATTTAATGCCGGTAAAGAAGGCGCTATGCAACATATATATATATATATATATATATATATATATATATATATATTAACACAAAGTGATGAGACAAATAGGAATATTTTTTATGTTATTTATATTTAATTGTTCTCAACTAGTTTTGACATTCAATCATCGTCAGGAGAAAGAAATAATTTACATACAGTTATAAGGTAAGCAGTAAACACAATTAAAACAATGGGACTTTTTTAGAGCTCTCCTGTTAAGGAAAATATAAAAGTTCCCAACAGTAAAAGATGTGAACTGCTAGGTTGCTTGTGAGACTTTTTGGATGAGCTGATAACAGAAGAATGATACAACAGAGTGCCACAGATTCTCGTGAACAACACTCCTCAAGTTCTGAATTCCTCCTCCTACACTGGTTGCCATACCAAGGATAAAGAACCCAATATGCCCTGGAGAGCTGAAGAGGTGGTTTCAAGCCTTTCCCAAGTAATGCAAACAGCCTCATGAGGGATTCTGGTTTTTACTATATAAATCTTTATTTCTTAGAGATATATAACATATATTTCAGGATTTTAAATGCGTAAATAATGTTACATAATCATTAGATACTTAATGATTATGACAATAGTGTAGAAATCATATTAGTGCAGATGAGATATTACTACCTAGGTATGTGCTTTCTAATTCAATGTAATATTTTATTACATTAAAACTTAGATACTTGCACCCTACGGAGGGTGAATATATTTGCTAGTTGATATAAAGAAACTACATTAGCTTTCAACCATTGATTCTCATGATGTAGAGAACATCAATTATCCAAAAGGATAAACAAAATGTCCCCACTGCAATTGCATGTCTATTGAAATTTGTGTATGTCATTACAACAGAAAAAAATAAATCTCATCTCATACAAACTTTATCAAATACAAAATGAATTAAAGTTACTTTCTGCAGTGTATAAAGAACTTCTTTGTTTGCCTTCATATAGAGAATTTTCTCTTTCCAAATGAATTCAAATGGTTTCAAAAGCTATATATTCGTTGTTAGTCCTGTTTCAACTTCCGAATACAAATATTCTTCAATCTCAGTCATGCACACACAATCTACATTTATCGATTCAGTGTTCTGCATAGTCAAACTTCAAATAAAGCGCCCTGATTCTTGTGTATATTTTGTCCTTCAGGGAATAGGTACAGTTGAACGATTTCTTTTTTTCTTTTTTTTTGTTCATTTTTTTTTTTTTTTTTTTTTTTTTGTGATTGCCGCTCAATGTATAAACACAAAACATTTGATGTACTTGATCTGATGTATTGTTTCTAACGCCATTTGTAATTGTGACAATATCCTAATCCGATACTTCGAAATGAGATCGAGAAATGACGAATATCCAGATGTCCTACACTTGACTATTCAAACAAATACATTTGACATAGTGTAGTTTGTGGGGATTAAAATAAAACAAAAATAAAAATAAAATTTAAAAAAATTTAAAAAAAAACTCCCATGGGGCCTTGGCCGGAAGAACCCTCTGCGCATGTCCGACAAAAAGAACCGACTCCCTACCCACAAAAGGATACCTCGGTCATTTGTATTTAGGCAGCAATTGAGTGTGGTCGCTCCTACTAGCTAGGAGGGATATCCCCTTGCTACAGGTAACTATGCCTCGTTCAATAAAGCCTGTCATAAAACTACCTCTTGTCTTTGTCTCTTTCCTTTCTAGTTCTTTGAATGCCTTCTTTTCAGTGCTCCCACCAAAAAGAGAGGGCGTTAAAAGAAAACCCGAGGAACACGCACCAAGAATATTCAGATACCTACATTTAACCTTAAAACACTCAAAACCACTTATACCCATAATTTAAGCGTGGTCTAATGGTTAGAGTCATAGGAAATGGACTCGTCAACGCGAGTTCAATTCCTGGACGAAGCTGTTGGCATTTCACATAGCGCTAGTACCCTTGGGAAAGGTATGAATCCACTCTCCCTCCAGCTATGGGTAAATAGAGGGGCAGACTGGACTCTTTAACCATAGCTAGGTAACCAGTCTAGGAGAAGAGAACTCTGAATTAAAACCTGTTAAACTCCGCTTAAGAAATTGACCTTGTGTCGCATCCTGCTCGTGCGGAGGGTTGGTAAATATATATACCCATAATTTAATTAAACCCCCATAAGTTTTTTGAAGCAATATTTAATGTAAATTTTGTTTTATTTAGGCTTAAAATAATTATTTTAGATTTTTTTGGCCTCAGTTAAATTTTGCTATTTTTTTTATTGTTAATTAGTGTCTTTGTTGTATACCCTTTTTCCTTTCTTACTTCTATTATTCTTCTGCTCATCTTTGGTATCTTACGTTCTCTGTTTGCGTCTGGACTTCGTCTTGGTGGTCGGTCGCACTTAATTCATTTCTTCTTCTAGATCAGTCTTGTTGCCAAGACATTCATCAACCACAAAACCATATTATTTATTTAAACCTTTATTTACTTAACTAAACATATTTCTCTAACTAGACACAGCGCGCGTGTGCATTGAGCTCCAGCTAAGGCAGAAACATCTTATCTGCCTGACGTCCAAGCTGAAAACTGAAGAGCCAACCAGGTCCCACGTGACTTCACGTATTTCGCGGGCTTTCTGTAATATTCCATCGAAAGTCCCGCCCGTGATATGAAAAGGGGCCATCCCTTCAGAAATACAGGGGGTTGGCAATAATCTATGCATAGATTATGTAACATCTTTTTACTTCTTTTTTTTCTCTATATTTCTACCCAAATCAAGGTGAAAAGGGTTTATTTACTGTTAAAAGATAATGCGAGCTGAACATCCTCTAAGTGATCTAATTCCATAGTTTTTGCCAGAGCCTGTATAATAAAATGTCATGTCTATTTGGATATTTATTCTTTGTTTTTTTTTTGTTAGTTTTTTGTTTTTTTGTTAATGATATACTCCATGGGTTATTCAATACCGAATCCATCCTTGTAGTACATCATTGATACTATTTAACCCAAATCCGAACGGATGAGGGCTTTCATACCTTTCCCAAAGGCACTAGCCGAAATTTAATGTAATGGTGCGAATGGACTTCCAACTCGCTTATTACGATCTTGTGCTCCAGCACGATGGCCATTACACCACGAAACTCACTTATTCTTTGCATGAAATATTTAAAAATCAGTAAAGAAAAAGAAAAAAGTAAAGACGTTTCCCATAAATATCGGAGGATAGAGCATGAGCAAAAATATTAACTTATCAGTTCAAGACAATTCAGTTTTCTTAACTGATATTTTAATGCTATCCATAAAGAATATCAAAGCTGTCTTATTTCTAAGGGAAACTTAATTAATAAAGTCTTTCGAATAAAAATATAACGTAATATTATTCACATAAGACATTAAACCAATGCAATTTCCCCAGGAATATCTATTAATAAATTTCACAAGGGATATAATTCAATGCTATAGATAACATTGACTTTAGAGAGCTGATTCATTCATATAGAAACATTTTTTGAAATTGTTGAATGTCGTTCAATTAAAGAATTAAAATAAAGAAGGAAAATATTCAAGAATAGAGATGATTGATGTTGCGTTTGACATTTTGCAGGTTATAAATTCCGGAAAACAAAAGTCCGGCAGAAAATTCCAGATCAGAAAAGTACAAAGGAAGAAACTATCATGATAGTAAGTATGATTACATTTAGAAATGTTGGACTATATTACCTTTAGGCACCCCTTTTTGATCTCGATTAAGAAAGAACATGTTTTTCATTTACACCGTCAATATCCGGTTGTTTGTTAGGGTTAGGGTTAGGGGTTAGGGTTAGGGATTAGGGGTTAGTTTTATGATTTTTTTTTAAAAATCTAAAAATCGTCTGTTAAAGTGAATTGGTAAATTGTAATAGAACCTCACAGTTTCTTATCTACATTCCTTTGCTTTACCGCTGAGCAAATGTGATTTTATACTCGACTTTTTATCGTGTACTTTATGTTTAACTTTAAAAGGTAAAGATTTGCTGTGACATTTCTAATGAAAACTTTACTTCCGTGATTTTATCATTAAGGAAACGACACTTTCTTTTATTTATTCAGTTATTTATTTGTTATTTATTCGTTTTTTTATTCATTTATATTATTTATTTATTATTTCAGCAGAAGGTAACTTTAAACCCTAAAATCAAAACAACAACAAAAATGTAATTCCTGACACTTGAACCAAAAAATGTCTCTGATAGCTGCCTATTTTCCAACAGAAGCAATAGTTGTTTATATATATATATATATATATATATATATAAAGATAATCTAATGAGTCGGACGAACCTACTATTAGTTTCGCATAAAGCTCTTCAGGGCTAAAATCCGACTCGGATTTAGCCCTGAAGAGCTTTATGCGAAACTAATAGTAGTTCGTCCGACTCATTAGATTATCTTTATTATTGGCTCTACTTAGGTATCGAGCACTTTTACATATTATCTTTCTCCTAGCGGTTATATGAATATATATATTATTATATACATATATATACATATAAATTGTTTCTTTTGGCCAATACTGTACCAATAGATTATTTTTTGTTGGTACGAATTATTGGTCCTTTCTTTTTTTCAAAAAAAATTTTTTCAATCAAACTTTCTGCTGGTTTTTTCTCTCCGCAAGGATCTACCAACACGCTTGGTATATTAAATATATATATTATATATATATATATATATATATATATATATATATATATATATATATATATATATATATAAAGAAATAACAAAGACGTAGAGATTTAGCTTTATAGTCTATTTCAGGGAGCTTAGAAAAAGTGTCTAATTCTCCCGACTCATCAGATGCGAATGATGAATTCTTTATAACTTTAAAGGTATTTGAAGACAGATTTTTTTTTCTATAAAATTTAAAAAATTTAAAAATAAAAATCTGTTTTCAAATGCCATTAAAGTAATAAAGAATTCATCATTCGCATCTGATGATTTGGGAGAGTTAGACACTTTGTCTAAGCTCCCTGAAATTAGACTATAATGCTAAATCTCTAAGTCTTTTGTTATTTCTTTACTTATATATTTGCTCTGTGACTCTAACATTAAGAGCACACATTGAGCTCTCAAACTGCCACAGGTTTTTTAAATAAAACTCTTTTGTCGTAAGGAATATTTCTTCTCTGGACTTTTGGATTATATATATATATATATTATATATATATATATATATATATATATATATATATATAATATATAAATATTTAATAAAATAGCTATAATATATATGACTAATATGAAATTGAAAAATTGGCCCAACACAATCTTCCCACCACTGGTCCTATCCATTTAGGTCTGTATCGTACTAAGCTAAATCTGGATGACAAATCACAGCGAATGACTAAAAGTATGTTTCTGTTATATAACTTAAGGAGAACATTTTTTCTATGCTAACAGTAGTAGTAGTAGTAATAGCGAAGCAATGAGTGTATGTATATGGTGTCAGTTATTAACGTAGTAGTAGTAGTAGTAGTAGTCGTGGGAGCAACAATTGTCCTTTTTATTTTTCATGTTTTGCGATGGGGAAAGTGGCGACGGCTTAGAAAGTAAATTAATTCTTAAGGATGGCTGCTTTAAGTAATAAGATGAATTTAGCCGAATGTCTACAGTAAATGGAACAGGCTTTCCGGCTGTTTTGAAGAAGAAGAAAGAAGAAAAAGAAGAAAAAAAACGTATACACCCAGCGATTTATAGGTTAATCCTCGTGTTGTTGTTTTTAAAAAAAAACATATTTTTTTTATCTATTCATTTCGCTTTCAGTTGTTGTCTATTCACACGTTTATCGCATAATAAGAGGCGAGACTGGACTTCAAACGAAGGCAACATTTGGTCTTCAAAGCTGCGTCTTAATTTGACGGTGTTTCAGATTTTCATTTATCCATTGCAAGTTTTCAAGTTTTACTTTGGTAAGTTTTACTTATTATATACTCTCTCCTCTCCTCTCTCCTCTCTCTCTCTCTCTCTCTCTCTCTCTCTCCTCTCTCTCTCTCTGTCTGTCTGTCTCTCTCTCTCTCTCTCTCTCTCTCTCTCTGCACCAATTCCCAGTAGATCTTATTTACCATCCAGTCGTGTCTTGTATTACTTTATCTCTCTCTCTCTCTCTCTCTCTCTCTCTCAGTCTCTCTCCCCACTCTCTCTCTCTCTCTCATCTGTCTGTCTGTCCCCTCTCTCTCTCTCTGTCTGTCTGCCACTCTCTCTCTCTGTCTCTCTGTGTCTGTCTGTCTCTCCTCTTCTGCACAATTCCCAATAGATCTCATTTCCCATCTAGTCGTGTCTTGTCTTCAATTCTCTCTCTCTCTCTCTCTCTCTCTCTCTCTCTCTCTCTCTTCTCTCTCCCCACTCTCTCTCCTTCTCTCTCTCTCTTCTCTCTCTCTGTCTGTCTGTCTCTTCTCTCTCTCTCTCTCTCTCTCTCTTCTCTCTCTCTCGAGTCTGTCTCTCCCCCACTCTCTCTCTCTCTCTATCTGTCTGTCTGTCTGTCTGTCTGCCCCCCCCTCTCTCTCTCTCTCTCTCTCTCTCTCTCTCTCTCTCTCTCTCTCTCTCTCGTCTCTCCCCCACTCTCTCTCTCTCTCTCTCCCCCTCTCTCTCTCTCTCTCTCTCTCTCTCTGTCTCTCTCTCTCTCTCTCTCCTCTCTCTCTCTCTCAGTCTGTCTCTCCCCCACTCTCTCTCTCTCTCTCTCTCTCTCCTCTCTCTCTCTCTCTCTCTCAGTCTGTCTCTCCCCCAATCTCTCTCTCTCTCTATCTGTCTGTCTGTCTGTCTGTCTGCCCCCCCCTCTCTCTCTCTCTCTCTCTCTCTCTCTCTCTCTCTCTCTCTCTCTCTCAGTCTGTCTCTCCCCCCACTCTCTCTCTCTCTCTATCTGTTCTGTGTCTGTCTGTTCTGCCCCCCCCCTCTCTCTCTCTCTCTCTCTCTCTCTCTCAAAATTGTATTATAACCTCTCTCTCTCTCTCTCTCTCTCTCTCTCTTCTCTCTCTCTCTCTCCTCTCTCTCTGCACAATTCCCAGTAGATCTCATTTCCCATCCAGTCGTTCTTGTATTACTTCATCTCTCTCTCTCTCTCTCTCTCTCTCTCTCTCTCTCTCTCTCTCTCGCTCTCTCTCAGTCTGTATCTCCCCCACTCTCTCTCTCTATCTGTCTGTCTGTCTGTCTGTCTGTCTCTCTCTCTCTCTCTCTCTCTCTCTCTCAAACCTTCTTTTATTTTACTATATTTTAGCATCAACCAACATTTAACTAAATATTTCGTTATTAACTAAATGAATTATCCGTGTATGAAACGCACTTTTTCTAGATTTTTAAGCCTAAATCCCAGGTTGCGTATTATACACCGGAACTAGATATTACCTTTTTGTTTGGTCACGTGAGTCGCCATATTCTGGACAACATGGCCGAAAAGTAAGTTATATCTATTGTCCAAATTAACTAATGTGTAACAAACAGTTCCGGGTTCAATACCGACCCTCACCAACTC
This sequence comes from Doryteuthis pealeii, assembly GCA_023376005.1. NCBI lineage: Eukaryota > Metazoa > Mollusca > Cephalopoda > Myopsida > Loliginidae > Doryteuthis > Doryteuthis pealeii. The sequence goes on along the minus strand of CM042174.1, from coordinate 28,089,145 downwards.
AGCACATGAATAGTATAGCTTAAATCTGTGTGGTGAAGTGAGGGAACAGACGGTATGTGTGACATTTCACCTCAGACACAAAAACAATCTCTCTGGTCTAACGCTAGTGAAAAGGGTATAGACTCCCTCGGTGTCTGGCTGATACCGACAATAGGCCACCCTTCCGTGTTTATTTATAATTGGGTTTTTTTGGGGGTTTTTTATCGTGTATTTATTTTCGTCAAAAGTTTGTTACATTTTCGTTTGTTTGTTTGTTCAGTTTTGTGGCATGTCAACTGCTATGGGTTATTTTATGCCGAAATTTTATATTTTGTTACTTTTGTGATTATAGAATGGTTGTTTATTGTATTTTGAGTCTTTTCATAAGAGATTCTATCTTGGTGCATATCGCATAAATGTGTCCTGGCCTCCTGCCCTAAAAAAAAACGCTAAGCGGTGCCTGCTCAAAATCCGACCCGTGAACTCCATAGCTGTTTGAAGGCGTTTTTCCCGAAAAGTTAATGCGATATGAAAGCGATATTTTACCCGCCCAAGTCTTTTCTCGGCAAGTAAATGTAAATATTTTTAACCCGCCCACTCCTCTTTTGAATGCTTTTTAGCGGTTTGAAGGCATTTTAACGATAAATAACTTTTTTATATCGTGTTTGAAGGCATTTTTAACGAAAATAACTTTTTTATATCGTGGTTTGAAGGCGTTAAAAAGTAAGCCGCTCCCAGGTTTTTTTATCGACAAGTAAATGTAAATACCTACCCACTCCTCTTTAGAATGCTTTTAGCGGTTTGAAGGCGTTTTTAACGATAAATAACTTTTTTATATCGTGGTTTGAAGGCGTTAAAAGTAAGCCACTTCCAGGTTTTTTTTTTATCGACAAGTAAATGTAAATATTTTACACACATACACCCATTTAAAATATCTTCTTTTTTTTCAGTATTTTCATCTTATTTTAATTGAAAACAACTGTCACGAATTTTTAAATAAAAGGTACGACCGAATTTTGAAAATAAAAATCAATACTTTATTAAACAAATACAAATAAAAAAAATAGAAATATTTAGATATTCTTTTTTATTTTACTAAAAAAATAATGTCACGTCATTTTTTAATTAAAAAAAATATCTTTTTTCATTTTTCGGGAAAAACGCCTTCAAACAGCTAGGGAGTTCACGGGTCGGATTTTCAGCAGGCACCGCTTAGCGTTTTTTAGGGCAGGAGGCCAGGACGCATTTATGCGATGTGCACCGTTATGTTTTATGATTTTTCCCTGTAGTTGTTGGTTGTAATGGAAAGATTTAATGATTTGTGTTTTATAATTTATTATATATATTTGCTTTCTTTAGAATGTTTATGATATTACGGTAGGGACTGGCATTTTTGTCATCTGCTAGGAATTTTAAAAGCGAATTAAAAATAATTAAATCTATTATTTAAGGTCAAACTGTGACTAAATCGATAAGTAGTAACATAATGACCATCATCAAAAAAAGAAAAATATCATTACATATGCAGTTTATTTTAATAGATTTAAAACTATTTGTTTTGGTCGATTTTGACGTGATCCGCCATTCTGTCTATTTTTCAATGGTTTTACGCGCTTGTTTACAATTTTTATGTAACATTCGCGATTGCAAAAAAAATTACCAAAAATCAGGTAATTATCCGATTTTAATGAAATTTTCAGTATTGATTTATCAGTTAATGAATTTTATAATGCATTAGTTATTTTATTTCAAAACTTTAATTTAGTATTTTTGCTATGAAAAATTAATATATAAAATTCATTTAAAATAAAAATATTCTGGTGTTAATTTTAAAATGTTATATTTTTAGATTCTAGAAATAAATATCTATTTAATGCAAACCTTATTTTAGACACATAAAGTAATAAGTTTTGAAGAAAAACTCTATTAAAAATGTACCCCCTCCCCTTTTTAAGCAGAAAAAACATCGATGTATAATTTTTTCTTTTATAAGATAATAGCCAATTAAATAATTATCGAAATGAGTAAAAAAAATATCTAAAAAAAATTAATTGTCTATTATTTTTTTACATTTTATTTTTCGATTTTCGGTACTTATTTTCTCATAGAATAGCCACGGTAAAAATTTTTTTTGGTTTCTATTCATAACTTTGGTTTTTTATCTCTTTATTTATACTGTAATTAGTATGATATAAGACCAACTTGAAAAAAATGTTACGCCCCCAACATAAGAGGGGTCAAAATTAAGCGACCTGAAAAAGGTGAGAAAGTTTTGAAATAAAATAAATAATGCATTATAAAGATCGTTCATTGATAAATAAACACTGAAAATTTCATTAAAATCCGATAATTCCCTGATTTTTGGTAAATTATTTTCTGTAGCGGGGGAGGGGGCTAAAGTCATTTTGTCAAAAACGCATTTTAGGCTCAGTTTGCCAGTAGCTATATTACGGGTATTTGTTGTTTGCAAGAATTCATTCATATTACTTGAATTAGGGTATTTTTCCTTAGCGGTTTCAGTCTTTTTTTATTTTATTTCTATGAGGGTGTGTGTTGATTGTGAGCAGTTCTCCACATGTTCATTTGGGATGTGCTTCACTTTTGACTACGTAAGAGTGTATTTACATTTTCGTGTGAACATGTGTTTTCCTTTGCCCTAAATACTTTGTAAATTTTAAGTTTCGAAATTTATACATACATAAAGGGCAGTTGTGTGTATGTATATGTCCGGAGGAAACTTCGAAAATAAAACAATTAAGGACAAAGAAAACATATATATATATATATATATAATATATATATATATATATATATATATATATATATATATATATATATTTGTTTATGGGTACTACTATGTGAACATAGCGTAAGTAGTTAATCGAATAGGGCTCAATATATTGTGAATACAGGGCATTAATAGTTGTAAATAAAGTTGTTTCCCGCCGCGGTTTCGGTGTTATTCACGGTCGGGAAACAACTTCTTTTACAACTATATATATATATATATATATATATATATATATATATATATATATATATATATGAGGTAGATAAAAGGATAAATGAGCAAGAAATGAATAACTCACTTATCCTTTTATCTACCTCATATTGTCGGATTCTAAACCCATCCATCTTATCTTCATATACACACACACACACACACACACACACACACATATATATATATATATATTATATATATATATATATATATATACATTAAATATCACCAGGGCTTGGTTTTTGAGCAAAAATATTTGATTTATATTAGTGAAGATAATTTAAAAAAATAAAATTTAACTGATAACATCATAGATATATATTATTTTTTTTTTGCGTTTAGTATTTTAAATAGTAGACATTAACGTTTCTTTTCAGAGTGGCTGGATCAATGCAAGGTTTTTTTATGTAGGGATTTTAATTGGGCATTCTAAGAGGATCTAACTTACGATTTAGTAATAATGGATCTGCAGGACTAACTTTTAACCCCCCTTGTGGTTAACTTTTTATTTAGAGAAACCGTGAATGTAGAGAAGTAGGGATGTGATTCACAGAGGACCAGCTTCATTTTGATGTATGATACCTGTTCTTGTGTTGGTAATTATACCTGTCCTAAACAAAATGGCATTACTTTTTGAATTACCCTCGTAGCTTACGACTCACACTCTCATTCGAAAGTGGAACATTGCTATTGAGAGAAACGGTGACTGTAGAAAAGTGGGGATGGGATTCACAGAGGACCAGCATCATTTTGATGTATGATACATGTTCTTGTGTTGGTAATTATACCTGTGCTAAACAAAATGGCATTACTTTTGGACTCTACCCAGGCGACGCCGGGTAGCCGCTTCTAGTATTATACAAATTCTTATTTTTAGCCAATACAAAAGGGATAAAAATTTCGTTAAATGTTAAATTTGATATAGATTTAGCTGCTACACGTTCCAAAACGCCAATGTATCAGGTTGGTGCAAAAGTAATGTCCGATTTAAAGACCTTGGGTAAAAAAATGAATTAAGCCAATGACTATGAAAATATTTATTCATTAAAATACGCTCCATTGCTTTCAATGACTTCGTTCCATTTATCAACAAGCTTATAAATGCCTCGCTTGTAAAATTTTGTAGGTTTAGAATTGAAATAGGAATCCAACTAATTTTCAATCTCTTCTCTTGTTGTTAACTTAAGTCCATCAAAATGGGAAAAACTATTTCCTGCAACTTCTTTCATTCACTACATCTTCCCCATATATGCTCTGAATAGATCTTGCTGCCACACTTGCATTAACACCTTTATGAAACTCGTAGAGTAAAACATTTCTTCTGTGATCTTTGGATGGGACAAACATCGCTGCCAATTTTTCTGAAAAATATGAACAGAACGGAAAGATAATCTGAAAGAAAATATCAGTTTGGATATTATCTTATTATAATGGAGATTGTGGGTTTTTCTGTCTGTAACCGAAACTATATTACTACTCAAGTCACAATTCTCTTAGTTATTGACATCACATTCTCCATGATTTTATTTTTATCTAAACCTCAATTATTAATAAAATTGTCTTACTTTATTAATACTGTTAACCATGTCTACATACTAACAACATGCAATTGTATTTATATATACAACAAAATAGCGGTTTACAGTGTGAACGGGAAGGCTAATTTGCATATTAATATTAAAAAATCGAATTTAATAAATATGTGCTTAGTATTATTGATTTCTAACTGTTTGGTTTTATTTTAATGAATATAAGCAAAAATCTCTTCAATGAATCTTAAATGAAATCCATTAACAAGATAAAATAACTGTCATTTTATTCTTTACTTCCTCTTATAACTAAATACTTAAATTAGAAAAAATAACAATGAAAGACAAGAGTGATGGAAGAGTAAGTTTCAGTTGTTCCCTTTTTTATTATACTCCCTCTGTTTCAAATCTTTTATTATACTCCCTCTGTTTCAAATCTTTTTATCTGTATTCTTATTTAGTTCCATTAGCCTTTCTAATTTAATACAATATTTTATTACATTAAAACTTAAATACTTGCACCCGGAGGGTGCATATATTTGCTAGTATAATAAAATATCAAAATAAATGATTGTTCAGTTTAGACACAAAATTATATTACAACTATAACAAAAGATACATCTAAAAATTAGACATTACTTTTGCTCCAATCTGATTTATTATACAATAGAGAAGGGTTTTTTCTCTCCAGAATTTCGTAAAAAAAAATTTAAAAAAATTTAAAAAAAGAAGAGGAACTAAGAATATATTCAAATCGTTATGATTCGAATATATTCTTAGTTCCGTCTACTAAAGACGATGGCGAAGCGTCCACTTTTTTTATCTGCAACAGCGTGAGTGGCTGAACAGACCAATTTTTGAATGGCAATCTCTGGTGCACTGACTGTAAACAAACGGTGATGCTTGCTGGAGATGCTGTTGTCTCTCCTCCCTTTTAAACTCTCTTTTCTGTGGTGGCTTCTTTCCTCTCTTTTTCACTCCTTTTCTTTATCTGCAACTGAGTGAGTGGCTGAACAGACCAATCTTTGAATGGCAATCTCTGGTGCACTGACTGTAAACAAACGGTGATGCTTGCTGGAGATGCTGTTGTCTCTCCTCCCTTTTAACTCTCTTTTCTGTGGTGGCTTCTTTCCTCTCTTTTTCACTCCTTTTCGTTCCTAGTTTAATGAGGAGGCGCCAGGTCGTACGGTCTTCTGCATAAGCCTCCCATGTGTTGATGTCGATGTGGCATGTCTTCATGTCCCTCTTGCATACATCTTTAAATTGCAGGCGTGGTCTCCCTACCGGTCAGGTGCCTTCTACTAATTCATCATAGGTCTTTGGGGATGCGGCCTTTGTCCATCCTCCTGGCGTGGCCAAGGCAACGTAGTTCCTCTTCTTTAGTTGAAAGGAATTCAATCAATTCTGAATCTTAAGACCAAAGTTGCTCAGATTATTGAGATCGATTCGGAATTTCTATTAGACAATAAAATCCTCGTCTAAATCTCGTTAACATTAATTATGTCGGCATGAATGAAGCAGATTGCCTTCTTTTCTTCACACATACTCATACATACACTTACACATACATACTTACACACTCACATACACATTCACACATGCATATATACACACATTTATACACACACACAAACACACACACACATACACACACTTATTCACGCACAAGCGCATATGTACACGCGCTCACACACGCGCGCATACTCACACACACCTCATGTGGATTGAATAAAGGGTTGGGTTCAAAGTTCCGGGATGGTTCCCGATTATGACCCGAAGGTTCCGAATTCGAAAAGAAGGTTCCGATTTAGAGAAGGCTCTCGAGTCCGACAAGAATTACTTGAACAAGGCCGGAGGGCACATCGGCCGAAACGTTGTACAGATAACAATAAAGATGATGACAATAGTCCTAATAATACTAAAGCTTCGTCTCAAAAATTCAAAGAAATATTTGCATATTTATATAACGAGGAAGTGGACCCGTTTAGCTCGATCGGTAGAACACCTGCTTAGGAATCGCAAGGTTCCGAGTTCGATACCGCCCCCCCCCACAACTCAGCGCATGAGTAGCACATATTAGGTAATCTTATCTGTGTGTTAAAGTGAGGAGCTGGCGGTAGGTGTGGTTCTCCACCTCAGCAAAAGAAAACAATCTCCCTGCTAAAGCAAAAAGGGGATAGACTCCCTCGCAGTCCGGTTGATACCGACAATAGGCCACCCCGTCAACTAAAGTAAGTAAACTTTACTCATATAATGAGGAGGCGCCATGTAACGGTTATCGTCGTAGGAAATTGAATCGGTGATCTGTGTTCAAATCCTGGACGAGGTTGTTTGCGTTTCACTTGTATGGTTAGGCAACCAGGAGTTAGTACTTTAGACCACCAGGAGTATGGTTAGGTAGCCAGAGGGATTGGGTGGGTAAATAAATACATTAATACATTGGCTCTTAAACTATTGATATTACAACTAATCATAAAGTGTTTACCTGTTTAAAATGATAGTACATTTTATTGATACGTTAGCTCTTAAAACATTGATTTGACAACTAAGTATAAAGTGTTTACCTGTTTAGATTAACAGTAAACTTGATTAATACATTGGCTGTTCAAACGTTAATATTGCAACTAAATATGAAGTGTTTACCTATTTAAACATTGGTTCTTAAAAAATTGATATTGAAATTAAGTATGAAGTGTTTACCTGTTTAAAATGACTATATTTATTAATAAATTGGCTCTTAAAACAAATATAACAACTAAGTTTAAAGTGGTTATTGGTTGAAAATGATCATATACGTTATTAATACTTTGGCTCTTAAAACATTGATATTGCAATAAAGTATTAAGTGTTTAACTGTTTAAAATGATGGTAAACTTTATTAATACATTGGCAGTTCAAACGTTAATTTGCAATTAAATATAAAGTGTTTACCTATTTAAAATGATTGTAAAAATATTTTTGAACATTTTTTTGTACTGTATATAATTGGATGCCATGATTTTTAAACTGACTGTAGCTGAATAGTAGTGGCAGGCGATAGGAGTGAACGTTGTCTTCATTCTATAGTCTATCAATTATATTATACTCATTAGGAAATATTGCTTTTTGGGAGATTTGTACGGCCGCCTATTCACTTTATTGAACGACAATACCTAATTTTGAGGGTTTGTTAATGCGTTTCAATTTTTTTTTTAACTTTTGAGATTTTTGTTTTATTTTTGTTTGTTTTTATTACTTTTTCTTTTTTTTTTTTTTTTTTTTCTTTTTTTTTTTTTCTTTCTTTCTTGTAACTTGTTATTCAACTTTTAAGATTTTGTTTTATTCAATTGTTTGTTTGTTTTTTTTACTTTTTCATTTTTTTTTCGTTTTTTTTTTTTTTTTTTTTTTTTTTGTTTTTTTCCTTGTAACTTGTTATTCAACTTGTTATTATCCAAGAATATGTGGAATAATTCGCTTATTCTCCGAGACTTTTTTTCTTCATTCGAATTATTTTTCCTTGAATTTCTTCTTCTTCTCATTATTATTATTATTATTATTATTATTATTATTATTATTATTATTATTATTATTGCCAGTATCCAAAAATAACCAATATCATTTAAATGAGATTTCTTTGAAACAGTTATCTCTTCTTCTTCTTCTTCTTCTTCTTCTTCTTCTTCTTCTTCTTCTTCTTCTTCTTCTTCTTCTCTCTTCTTCTTCTTCTTCTTCTTCTTCTTCTTCTTCTTCTTGTTTCTTTGTTTTTTTCCTCCTCTCTTTGAATTTTTTTCTTCTTCTCTTCGTCCATCTTTTTTTCGTTTTCTTGTTGTTGTTGTTCTTTCTTCTTGTTCTTCTTCTTCTTATTATTATTATTATTATTATATATTATTATTATTATTATTCTTTTTTTTGATTTCCTTATCATCATTATTATTATTATTTCTTTCAATTAACAATTCAATTTGCCTTTATTCAAAAATAAGAAATATTATTCGTTTATTTTTATATATTTCTCTTTCATTTAAATGAGATTTCCTTGAAGTGGTGGTTCTTGTCTTTTTCTCTTCCTCCTCCTCCCTCCTATCCCTCCCTCATCATCATCATCATCCCCTTCTTCTTCTTCTTCTTCTTTATCACAATTCCTCATCTTCTTCATATTCTACACCTTCTTTTGTTGTTCTTCTTCTTGTTCCTCTTTGTTTCCCAATTCTTCTTCTTCTTCTTCTTCTTCTTCTTCTTCTTCTTCTTCCCTTCTACTAATGAAGGGAGATCTTCAATGACTATTGCAATAGGCGCTCTCTTGACTTCTAAATGATCGCCCCTGGTTCTTTCTCATTCCAAACATCCATAAAAAGAACTATTTTTATTTTGTTTTTGTTTTGTTTTGTTTTGTTTATTTTTTTTTTCTTTGCTTTTTTTTCTTTGCTTTTTTTTTTGTTTGTTTGTTTCTTTATTATTTTGAACCTGAAATCAGTGTTCTGATTCTCTGACGAAGGATTTTTATTAGATTTGCCCTTAACGATTGCCGACAAGTATGGTTTAATTTCAAACATTTCACTTCTAAGGAAATTATCTCCGTGTTCTTCTTATTTTTCTTTTAACTCTTTTAGAAGAAAAAAGAACTTCACCTCAGATTCATTATGGGTCTAAAAATGCCGTTAAAATTCTCATGCGATTTTTACGAATATATTTTTTACCAATATCGTTCGAATTAATGCAAAGAATATTAAATTGACGCCGTAAATAGAATAAATACCCTAAAAATGTGAACATGCAATATTAGACAGTCCGCATTGTTTTTTTAAAGTGAAAGTCAGTTGTTAATATTAAGAAAAAAAATTATCAGTAGTTATTATTTGATCAATGGGGCTGGTTTAGCTTAGTTGGTAGAGCACACACCTAGGAATCGCAACGTTCCTGGTTCGATACTGGTCCCCACCAACTCAGCACAGGAGTAGCACAGATTGGCTAATCTGATCTGCACGGTAAACTGGGGAACTGATGGTAGTTGTGGTACTCTACCTCAGCAAAAAAAAAACAATCTACCTGATCTACCATTAGTGAAAAGGGGATAGACTCCCTCGCCAACAGGTTGATACCAACAATAGGCTACTCCGCTAACTAAACAAGTTTATTAGATCCCCACCCCTCAATTATGATTTGGGGATGAAAAGAAATCAGTGAAAATTTTGTTTCGTTCCGTTGTTTTTTTATTTGAAATAAAAGTCAGAAAAAAGAGAAGTAATATTGATAATAATAAAAACTAGATGGACTCATGGAAACTTCATAGGTGTTGATAATTTTTGGTGTAATTTTACAAGAGGAACAATTGAGTTTTGCTGTTGGTTTCAATTGTTTTTGTTTTGTTTTTTCTTCTGAATTTTATTCATTCATTTTTTTCTTTCTTTCTTTCCAATATGATTTTATTTATAAGAATTAAGAGGTATGGTTCTTATATTGATAATACGTTAGAAGGCTCAGAGTAACCTTCCAACGTAGGAGAATATATACATCAATAAATCCGAACAAAGAAGTACAACATAACAACAATACAGACTTTATTGTCTGAGCATGTGGAACATGACATACATGATATTATACAAACAGATAGGACGAAAATCATTTAACTCTTAACATCCTGTTGAGAATTTTCTAAGTCCAGAGCATTCCTATAAGTATATATGAAAAAATGGCTAAAAATGACCTTCGCATCTAAAGTTACCTGTTATTTCCCTTTTAAAAAAAGACTTCTGAATATGTTTGATATTACATTTAAACAAAGGCTATCATTTGGGACGGATTAGGAAAATGAATGAGATTTCCATACGGGTAGAATGAGGTGGTATAGGACTTTAAGAGTTAAAATACGGAAGAGTTCATAAAGAATATGAGAGTCACTTACTGATAGTCCACTTAATGGGCAGAGACACCACGCGTCTAGTCCATCTTTTGTGGATGCTAGACCAAGAGAGAGAAAGGGCTGAGTTTAGATACCCAGCTAGTAGTGTCATCAAGTGGCGAAACTCCGGCGTCAAGGGAATGTAACCCTTTTGGGCATAAGTCCATCCCTGCAGGGTCTTTCCTTCTTTCTTTCTTTCTTTCTTTTTTCTTTTCTTTCTTTCTTTCTTTCTTTCTTTCTTTCTGTCCTTTTCTTTCCTTCTTTTTCGCTTTTCTTTATTCTATTTCTTTCTTTAAACTTCATCATGATTTTCCCTCTTTCTTTCTTTCTGTCGTTCTTTCTATATTTATTTAGTTATTTTTCTCCCCTGTACATCTATCTATATCTAAAAAGCTGTCATTTTCTTTCTATCTTTCCTTCTTTCTTTCTTTTTCTTCTTTCTTTAATTTTTTTTTCGCTTTTATTTATCGTATTTATTTCTTTTTAACTTTCTCATGATTTTTCTTCTTTCTTTCTTTCTTTATTTCTTTAATTTTTTTTTCACTTTTATTTATTGTCTTTCTTTCTTTTTAACTTTCTCATGATTTTTCTTCTTTCTTTCTTTCTTTCTTTCTTTATTCGTTTATATGTTTTTGTTGTAGTTTCCGTGAAAATCCCTCATATAATTACTTTAATTCCGACACTTAAAATAATGACCTTGCTCGTTCAGATTGAATTAGACATCGTCGTTCAAATAAATTGAATGGTCGTCCGTACAAATCGCCGATGAAGCAATATTTTCTAATGAGTATGATATAATTGATAGATTATTGAAAGAAAAGAAAGTTCACTCCTATCGCCTGCCACTACGATTCGGTTAAAGTCAATTTAAAAATCATAGTATCTAATTATATACAGTACATTACATTATATTTATTCATAGTATACAATTAGCAAATATATGCACCCTCCGGGTGCAAGTATTTAAGTTTTAATATATAATGAATATGATATTAAATTAGAAAGGCTAATGAAACTGAATAAGAATGTAGATAAAAAGATTTGGAACAGAGGGGGTATGATTGAAAAAATATAAACAACTTTGAAACTAACTCTTCCATCATTTTCCGTTACTCCCGTTTTTTTTCATTGGTAAATTTTCCTAATTAAAACTGTTTAGTTAAAATAGGAAGTAAAGAATAATATTACAGTTTTTCTTCTTGTTAAGGATTTCTTTTAAGATTTATTGAAGAGATTTTTGCTCATATTCATTAAGATAAAATCAAACAATTAGAAATCAATAATACTAAGCATATATTTATTAAAATCAAATTTTTAAGATCAATATGCAAATTAGCCTTTCCATTCATACTGTAAATATATCTATTTTGTTGTATATATAAATACAATTGCATGTGTATAGTATGTAGTTATGGTCAACATTATAAGTATTGTAAAACAATTTTATTATTAATTGAGGTATAAATAATATAAAATCATGGTAAATGTGATGTAAATAAACAAAGGGGAATTGTGACTTGTATAGTAATGAATAAATAGTTTCGGTTACAGACAAACAAACCCACAATCTCATTATAATAAGATATATATCATAGTATACAATATATATAAAAGCATTTTTACAATCATCGTAAATAGGTAAACACTTCATATCTAGTTGCAATATTAACGTTTTGAACTTGCAATGTATATATATTATGAAAAAATTATATAAAATACTAAAAAATCAGGGAATTAACCGAATTTAATGAAATTTTCAGTGTTTATATATCGCTATTATAATGGAGATTGTGGGTTTGTCTATCTGTACTGAAACTATATTACTATACAAGTCACAATTCCTTTAGTTATTTACATCATATTCTCCATGATTTTATTTTTATTTAAACCTCAATTATTAATAAAATTGTTTTACATTACTTACACTGTTGACCATATCTACATACTAATAACATGCAATTGTATTTTATATACACAAAATTAGAGGTTTACAGTATGAATGGAAAGGCTAATTTGCATATTGATCTTAAAAAATGATTTTAATAAATATGTGCTTAGTATTATTGATTTCTAATTGTTTGGTTTTATCTTATTGAATATGAGCAAAAATCTCTTCAATAAATCTTAAAGAAATCCCTTAACAAAAGAAATAACTGTAATATTTATTATTTACTTCCTATTTTAACTAAACAGTTTAAATTAGGAAAATTTACCAATGAAAGACGGGAGTAACGGAAAATGATGGAAGTGTTAGTTTCAAAGTTGTTCTATTTTTCAATCATCCCCTCTGTTCAAAATCTTTTTATCTACATTCTTATTCAGTTTCATTAGCCTTTCTTAATTTAATATTCATATTTATTATAAAATTTAACTAAAATACTTGCACCGGAGGGTGCATTATATTTGCTAGTTAATGAATAAAGATATAAATGCACCAGTTATTTTATTAAAAACTTGTACATTTTTTCAGGTCAGTTCACTTTGAACCACGTATCTGTGTTACGCCTCAAAGATACGTGGTTCAAATTAACCGACCTGGAAAAATGTACAAGTNCCAAGCCTCATATATCCTATCTATGAACATTAATGGTATGTCCCAAGCCTCATATATCCTATCTATGAACATTAATGGGTATGTCCAAGCCTCATATATCCTATCTATGAACATTAATGGGTATGTCCCAAGCCTCATATATCCTATCTATGAACATTAATGGGTATGTCCCAAGCCTCATATATCCTATCTATGAACATTAATGGGTATGTCCCAAGCCTCATATATCCTATCTATGAACATTAATGGGTATGTCCCAAGCCTCATATATCCTATCTATGAACATTAATGGGTATGTCCCAAGCCTCATATATCCTATCTATAAACATTAATGGGTATGTCCCAAGCCTCATATATCCTATCTATGAAACATTAATGGGTATGTCCCAAGCCTCATATATCCTATCTATGAACATTAATGGGTATGTCCCAAGCCTCATATATCCTATCTATGAACATTAATGGGTATGTCCCAAGCCTCATATATCCTACCTATAAACATTAATGGGTATGTCCCAAGCCTCATATATCCTATCTATGAACATTAATGGGTATGTCCCAAGCCTCATATATCCTATCTATGAACATTAAATGGGTATGTTCCAAGCCTCATATATCCTACCTATAAACATTAATGGGTATGTCCCAAGCCTCATATATCCTATCTATGAACATTAATGGGTATGTCCCAAGCCTCATATATCCTATCTATGAACATT
>CM042174.1:28032982-28072982 GCA_023376005.1 Doryteuthis pealeii | reverse complement strand
AAAATAAAATTTTTAAAAATTGTACAAAATGGTATATAGATAAAATCTAAAATAAAATTTGAAAAAAATTAGTAAAACAAATAATTAAAATCATTCGTCTCTTATCATTATTAAAGAAGGGTTGACTTACCTAATCATCTCAACCTCGCAATCCGTACGGAGAAAAGTGTTTCTGGCTAAGTATCCCATTTAAATATGGGGTACCGCTCATCTGATTGGCTGTTACTAACAACCAATCAGATGCACAGTGCTTTGTATTTGAATGAGACAGAGTTCTATAACCGTCCAAAAAAAGACAAAATATTTGTCAAACATCTTTTAGTGGCTATTGTTGGTGGTTGTACCAGAGTTTGATCACCTCTGATAGGGTCAGCAGGGCGAGGGAAGTCTGATGATGGAAGACCCGAAACTTCCCAATGAACCCTGCAGATTACATCACTGACGACAACCACCAGCACCCCAAATGTAGGAGCGTATATTTAAAGATGATAAAATTTAGTCTGAATAAAAACAACGAGAATTATGGTGAATGAAGATACCAAGTCAAAATTGATAATTAATATATTTGACTCTGGACTTTAAGTTTGTTAAGAATGTTTTATTTGAGCAATTCTCGTTCAGTGATTTGAATCTTGGCACAGATTCTAGAATATTGTTTGAAGACTTTGTAGATTAGAATAAATTGTTATGCTTTGCACAGAGTCATAAAATGAGCTGTGGTTGTTGAAGAGTGTTGAATGCTTGCCAGACAATAAGAAATAAATCATGTTTTGTTTATCTTGTAGACAATATCAAAGTAATGAATACTCATCCAGATAGATGTAATATATATATATATATAAACAAGGATACATATCAATGAGATGAGTCATAGATAGATAAATAGATCATGTATGGGGATGGGCATTGTTAGAGTTTGAATATGATCTAGTTGTTTATGTAGTCTGATAGATTATTGAAAGGATTTTACCAATGGGTTTTGCTATGAAAATTCATTGCCAATGATTTTTACTATGAAAATTCATTGCCAATGATTTTCACTATGAAAATGCATTACATATGATTTTTGCTATAAAAATGCATTACAAATGATTTTTACTATAAAAATGCATTACAAATGATTTTTACTATGAAAATGCATTACAAATGATTTTTACTATAAAAATGCATTGCAAATGATTTTTACTATGAAAATGCATTGCAAATGATTTTTACTATTAAAATTAATTGCCAATGATTTTTACTATGAAAATGCATTGCCAATGATTTTCACTATGAAAATGCATTACATATGATTTTTGCTATAAAAATGCATTACAAATGATTTTTACTATAAAAATGCATTACAAATGATTTTTACTATGAAAATGCATTGCCAATGATTTTTACTATGAAAATGCATTGCCAATGATTTTTACTATGAAAATGCATTGCAAATGATTTTTACTATGAAAATGCATTGCCAATGATTTTTACTATGAAAATGCATTGGAAATGATTTTTACTATGAAAATGCATTGCCAATGATTTTTACTATGAAAATGCAAATGATTTTACTATGAAAATGCAATGCAAATGATTTTTACTATTAAAATTAATTGCCAATGATTTTTACTATGAAAATGCATTACAAATGATTTTTTTACTATAAAAATGCATTGCAAATGATTTTTACTATGAAAATGCATTGCAAATGATTTTTACTATGAAAATGCATTGTAAATGATTTTACCATAAAAATTCACACACATGTACATTAATACGCACATGCATAAAAATCTAAGATTTTTTTTTTGGGGGGGGGCATGGGGTTTGTAAAGTGTTTTAAAAGGATTTCAAAATGTTGTATTTTTTAATCTTTTCTTTTTGTTTTTCTTCTTTTTTTTCAGTCACAACAGTCGTCAAATTGATGAGATTTGCCAGCAGCCAATTTCAAAAAGTCGTCAATTCACACGTGCACGCCATCACAGCCAAATATCCCAAATCCAGATATCTAATTGGTTATGATGCACATTGTTATTTCTGGCCATTAATGCATTTACCAGAATGGATCAGCGATTTTTGTTTAAGCATTGAATTTGTGCCTCCAGTTGGAGCTCAAAAGAAAAAGAAAATTCTATAAGTCAGTTTTTACTTATAAGAGACAAGAAGCGGCTACCCAAAAAATTCCATGCTGTTATCATTTGAATTTTATTTTTTAATTATCTTCATGAATATAAATCAAATCTTCATTATTTTTGCTCAAAAACCAAGATATGATGATAGTGAATGTTTATATATATTTACTTTGATTTTGTGCCTCCAGCTGGAGCTCAAAAGAAAAAGAAATTCTATAAGTTAGTTTTACTTATAAGAGACTAGAAGCGGCTACCCAGCATCGCCTGGGTAGAGATGGGATTTTTTTTTAATTTACTCGCATAGATCCAGTCATACTGAATCGTGAGTTTGTTTCCCACAGGATGTCCCATTAAAATCCCCACATAAAAAAAACCTTGTGCTGATCCAGCCACTCAGAAAAGAAAAAATAATGTCTACTATTTACAACATTAAATACAAAAAAAAATTCCATGCTGTTATCATTTAAATTTTATTTTTTTAATTATCTTCATGAATATAAATCAAATCTTCATTATTTTTGCTCAAAAACCAAGATATGATGATAGTGAATGTTTATATATATTTACTTTGTCGTTGATTGTTTTATTTTCATAGTTTCCTCCGGACATACATACATACAAACTGCCCTTTATATATGTACCAGCAGCGGCTACCCAGTGTCGCCTGGGTAGAAGGTTTTTTTTTTTAAGTTCATCCTTCAAATCCATTATTACTGAACTGTGAGTTGAATCCTCGTGGGATGCCCCATTTAAAACCCTATGTAAAAAAAATAGACCTTACATTGATCCAGATACTCTGAAAAGAAATGTTAATGTCTACTATCTAAAATATTAAATGAAAAATAAAATTCATGCTGTTATCATTTAAATTTTATTTTTTAATTTTCTTCACGAATATAAATCAAATCTCTATTATTTTGGCTCAAAAACCAAGAACTGGTGATATTTAATGTGTATATATATTTACTTTGTCATAAATTGTTTTATTTTCAAAGTTTCCTCCGGACATACATATTCACACAACTGCCCTTTATATATGTATAGATAGATTATTTTGTCCAAACAAATCAGGACTAAAGAGTTTTCAACAAAAATTTACAGATTCTTTTTTTAAAGACTGTGACGGAGAACGAGTACTACCGTACTCATTTAGAAAAAGAGCAAGACATTTTTATACCTGCCGGAGTCGAATCCACGCCCTCCCGAATGCTAAGAAATGCGATTTAGGCGCTGGATGGACACGAGGTTCAATTCTGGTGCCCGGATGTTGGGGCCTATACGCGTCCATCTGAATGCACAAGAATTGTGCGTTGCGCGGGCACGAGGTTCGACTGAAGTGCCCGGATGTTGGGGGAATATGCCCATAAATAACTGAAGTGAGTGGAGCGCTGTGAGAGACGTGGTTGGCCTACGTGAGACTGCAGTCAGTGAAGAAACGCTTTGTGGACGACCCTGCATAAGAATTTGTTTTTAATTCAACATAAAGACAAAAATGAACACTAACCACATTTATTGAGAAATAAAAAAATTGTTGATAGCCAACTGGATATCAAGACTTTATGATGGAAGAAACTCAATAAAGTCCTAGAAACAATTTTTTAAAAAGTAGAAAATGGTAGAAAATGGTATAATCCTACTACTTATAGGGTTGTAAGGGCAGTCTCCCTTGTCTGAGGGTTTTGGTGAATCTCCTGTGTCAGGAGACCCTATTTTGGTCACGTGACACAGGAACCCAAGGAGAGAACCCTCTTCTTACGATGCCACTGAACAAGCCTGGACGTGCTTGTCATCTCTCTCCAGCAGACACCTATGGTGCACACCAGACGCCACAGCCTCTACTTACAGTAAGTGGTTACCACTTTGTCTATTAACACTACTGTGTATGTTTGGACACTTGTGACATTAAATAGCCTGGGGAACTTCATTCTCTTAATATAAAGTTATATAAATGTAACTAACACGTTTGTTGTTTTCCTAATTGAAGTATTCCGCATTGGGTACTTATCCTTTAAGTAACCCAATTTTTTATAAGAACCAGAGTTAACACTCTGTGGACCTCTTATAGGGTTAATCAGGACTGAAGTGTTTTCAACGAAAATTTACATTTCAAAAATGAACACCAACGACTTTTATTGAGAAATAAAACTCTAACCCTTTTATCCCTTAGTGCCCTGTCAGCAGGGCTTACAATACTCTGACTGTATACCCTGTAAGACATCTCTGCCCCCCCCCCAAAAAAAAGGGGTGTTCTGGGTATGACACTTAACTGCGTCTCCATGTAAGTCTAAAAAAAAATAACTTTTTATAAAAAAATTGTTGTATATATATATATATATATATATATATATATATATATATATATATAAATCAATGGTAATATTATGGTTTCACACTCATAACTTAAAGTTCCATGGTAATCCAATCATCAGATGAGATCAGTGGTTGAGATGTCAAAAACCAGTCGTGAAATGGTTGAGATGTTAAAAACCAAATTTTTTAGCGTTTATATGAAGCGTTTTTCACGCGATGGGAAATGTAAAGCTAAAAATTGTTTTTTTTTAAACTGTGGCTTGTTTAACGTTTATGTGATGTGGATTGTGTTCACGTGATGTGATGTCATGACGTTAAATTTGTATTTAAAAAACATTATAATCAAACAAACATGTATTGGTGTTAATGCACGACTGGTTTTTGACATCTCATGAGTGTGAAACCATAATATCACCATTGATTATAAATCTGCTCTGCTTTATTAGCATTGAGCACCTTTCCATGCAAATACTTTTCTCATTTTTTCATTCACTATTCATTATATATTATATATATATATATAAACAAACATATGGCTATTTTCAGCCGACAATATTTGGGAGAATATGTGCTTAATTGAAGTAAAACCTAATTTTTTGAAAGTTAATTCATTAATAATTAATTAGGCGGGATTTAACTACTTAAATGTAAGGCTAAAAAAATCGAGAAAAATCAATCTCTGTATGTACATTTCAGCCTATTAGGCCTCATCAGCAGATCTATAGATACGAAGATCGCCTCGTGTGGGATTTGAAACCTGTCTGTCGGATCGACAAACAAGCCTCTTACCCCAACACCAAACGGACCTCGCAGTTTTTCTTCGCTTTGTTTAAGTAGTAGTAGTACTCATATTCCTCTTAAGAGACTCCGCACAAACTTACGAGAACGTAAACAAACATATGGCTATTTTCAGCCGAAAATATATATATATATATATATATATATATATATATATATATATATATATATATATATATTTGCTAGTTGTCGCAATGTTTCTACCATTCCATTTCTTCAGTCTTCCTTATCAGGTGTAAAAATCCAAGAGAAAAAATGGATTAATCTCTTCTAAAAGAAAAAGAAAAACAGAAAGGCACAGAAACAAAAATTGGTCGTAAATGTACCAAATGGAAAAAAGTCCATTATTGAAACTCAAGGTACATTAAGTCTTTGGTCGATACCAATCCATTAACGACATACAGGTGCACTATATTTCTGACCAATTCCAAATCTATACCTCGGAGGAAGAGGAGGAGGAGTTCTTCAACACCCACTTTCTTTAGCAAAGAAAACTGAATACTGTAAAAATCTTTACTCACCCGACAACTTTTTATCATATGTGTACTAGAAGGCAGTGGCTGAGGGTCTTATTGTCCTGGGTATGACATAAGACTCTGATGGTGAAGTTCCAGCTCTGGAGCTTTGGGGAATGTGGAGTACCCCTTCATCACCATTACTCTCAGGTCCACTATGACCCGGAGTAGTAGTACTTGTTAGGATCCCATCTATGGGTTAGATAGAAAAAAAATGAGTTTAAAAGCAAAAAAAAAAAATTGAATACCTATCAAGAATAAATAAAATAAAAACATCTTTGGCATAAAATGACCCAACAAGGGTTGAGATGCCGTAAAACCCACCAAACCCACTGTAATGATAAACAAAAACACGGATAGGCTTAAGAAAGCTTTCTTCTACTTAGAATATCACAGTTTACTGAGAGCTTATATACTCTTAGAAACACCAAAGAGTTCCCCAAAGGGGAGGTAATAATAAAATAGGGGAGGTCACTCTCAATTACTTATTAGACCAACCAACCAACCAACATTACCCTCCCAATACCCCATTTTAATTAATTAGACCCTACTCTAATTAAATCAATCCCTCATATCGGAACCGCTCTACCTTAACAGTTAGGCTGAATTTGCACAAAGGTGTCAAAATTAAGGTGACACAGAAAAAACAGAACCCACAAATTTTGTAATAAAACTGTTAATTTAGGGTTAGGGTTTGGGGTTAGGGTTAGGGGTTGGTGTTGTGGTTTAAGGTTAGTTTAATGTGAAAATAAATAAATAATTTGGGTTCTGTTTTGTCTGGGCCACCCTAACTGACACCTTTGCGCAAGTTCAGTTCGAGCGGTTCCGATATGGGGGATCGATTTACCTTAAACTTATACGTGGAAATGAGCACCCCTGTAAACTCAAAAAATAAATAACTTTTAAGAATTTTTTTAAAAAATCTTATAGATCGGTGTGTAATCGATAATAATCCATTGAAGGAAAAAAAAATAAATAAATGAATGTTTTTAGCAGTTCCGATATGGGGGATCGATTTACGATAAACTTATACGGGGAACTGAGCACCCCTGAAAACTCGAAAAATAAATAACTTTGAATTTTTTTTTTTTATTGTGGAAATTTGTTATAAATTATTTTGCTATGAAAATACATCAAAAATTATGTTCCCATGAAAATTCATTCAAAATAATTGTGCTGTAAAAATACATTGCAAAGGATTTTTACTATAAAAAAGCATGGAAATTATTTTACAATCAAAATGCATTGAAAATTATTTTACAATAAAATTGCAAATTATTTTTACTATAAGAATAGTACTACTGTTTGCTGTCCATCGTATCCAATGATGACACCACACAAATCCTTTTCCTCCAATTTATTTGGTCTCTGGTTGCGTCTTGCCAACTGCCTATAAGGATGTTAAAGCTCTTCAGGTTTCTTTTGATGCTGTCTTTGTACCTGAGCTTTGGTCTACCGATTCCATGTGATCCCTCTCTCAATTGAGAGTATAAAATCTGCTTTGGTAGTCTGTCATCCCCAAGTCTGTTTAAGTGGCCAGCCCATCTCAGGTTGCATTGGACAAGTATATTGTGCATGCTAGGAAGTCCAGTTCACTTCAGGATAGTCCTGTTTGAAATATGCTGCCACCACGTGTCATTTAATTTACTGCGCAATAAAAATAAACATAGTTGTAATGTACGTATCATCACAGGGTACAACACCTCCCAGTTCACCGGACACTTCCGGCCTGGGAGCTTAGGCAATGCGTACCTTGGAAAAAGGGAATAAAGGCTTTAATTAACACCTGCGTTGTTGTTTTCTATGAGAAACACTACTTGGCGACGAGGATGAGATATCACCTTTATCCTTTCTAATCAAACTGGAAGATGGCCGGATTGTCCATCGTCACCAGGATCAAATCAGATCTCGTCCCTGCACCACTATAACAACTCAACCCCAAGTGGAAGATAACTTAGATTGCGAAGACGTCGAACTAAGCATGCCCTCAAATGCAGCACCCCTTGAGGTAACAAGAGAAAGTTCACCTGATAGTGAACAGCCCGCCACGGCATTGACATCAGCACTTCCACGACAAACTGGACAGACAATAAAACGTCCTAATCGGTTTAGTCCTGATTAATATATATATATATAAGTAAAAAAAAAAAATTTAAAAATTAAAAAAAAATTTTCTTTTACACATGGGCCAAATAGAGGCAGAATAATCCTCGGCCATATAAAATGGTCATAAGGGCAGTCTACTCAGACCATTCTACCCCTAAAAGAATCTTGAATGGGGGGAGATGTAATGTATGTATCATCACAGGATACAACACCTCCCGGTTCACCGGACACTTCCGGCCTACGGACTTAGGCAATGTGTACCTTGGTAAAAGGGAATAAAGGCTTTAACTAACACCCGCGTTGTTGTTTTCTATGAGAAACACTACAATAGTAAATGAGGAAAACATTGTCTGAGACCAGAAATTAAGAGCAGCATTACTACTACATAAGGGCTATTCTACATATAAATTAAATAATAAAAAAAGGCTTGTGCAGAAGACCGTGCGACCTGGCGCCTCCTCGTCAAACAAGGAACAAAAAGAAGTGAAAAGAGAGAAAAAAGCTGCCACAGAAAAGAGAGCTAAAAGAAAGGAGAAACAGCAGCACCCCCAACACCTACAGAAGGCATCACTTTTTGTTTGCAGCCATTGCACCAGAGACTGCCATTCGAGGATCGGTCTGTTCAGCCACTCACGTAGCTGTAAGTGAGAGAGAGAGAAAAAGAAAAAAAAGACAGACTACGCCATCGTCTAAAATAGACGGAACGTTACCAACCAAAACCAATTGTGATTTTACTACAGAAATGCAATTTTTTTCTATAGAAATGCATTATAAATGAGAAAGTTATTTAGAAGTGTAAATTATAAATCAAGGTATGAAATGAAAACATCTGGTGAGATAAATACTTCAAATTATATTCCCATTGATGAAGTGAAAAATACCTTTGAGATGAATTATTATTGTAAAGACCTCATCATCTGAGCAGCTGTCTAGCAATCTGTAAATGGGAAGCTCGTTTTTGTTTGATGTGAATTAATAGATTCTAATCTATTCATAAGTTATCTGCCCTTACCCAAATCTTCCCTCGCCCCCAAGAGGAGAACATGATTTTAATTATGACTTTTAAATATCAGACTATGATTAAAAGAAAAAGATTGGCTTCATTAAGAAATCCTTATTTGTATCATTTAATGAAATTTGTCTGGAGAGAGAAATTATTGACAATAGATGTATTGTGCTTCATGCATAGACAGCCGCACATATATGTATGTATAGATGGACAAAGAAAGAAGGAAAGAAGAAAGAAGGAAGGAAGGAAAGAAAGAAAGGGATAAAGGAAGGAAGGAAAGAAGAAAGGAATAAAGGAAGGAATATACTTCCCTCTTTCTTTCTTTCTCGGTAAACTTCTTTCGTTCTTTCTTTCATTCTTTCTTTCTTTATTTCTTTCTTTCTTCTTTCTTTATCTACTTCTTTCTTTATCAGTCTAATTATTTTCCGTATTCATTTTTCCCTCCTTCCGGCAGTGCGTGGCAGGCACTGCCCGGCAGGCATGGCACTCACGGCGTTAGGGTTATCACTCGGCAGTGCGCGGCAGGCACGGCGGGTTAGGGTTAGAGTTAGGGTTAGAGTTAGGGTTATGACTCAGCAGTGTGCGGCGGGCAGTACCGACAGGCAAGACACTCACGGCGGCAGGGTTAGCACTTGGCAGTGCGCGGCAGGCACAGCGGAGTTAGGGTTAGTGTTAGGGTTAGGGTTAGGGTTAAGTATAGGAATATTGAGAAAGAAAGAAAGAAAGAAAGAAAGAAAGAAAGAAAGAAAGAATTTTACTTAAAAAGAAAGAAAGAAAGAAAGAAAGAATAAAGTTTACTGACAAAGAAAGAGGGAAATTTACTGAAAAAGAAAGAAAGAAAGAAAAAAGTTTACTGAAAAAGAAAGAGGGAAGTTTACTGAGAAAGAAAGAAAGAAAGAAAAAAAGAATTTTACTTAAAAAGAAAGAAAGAAAGAAAGAAAGAAAAAAGTTTACTGACAAAGAAATTAATAATAATAACGTAAATCTGTATACATTTTGATAAACAGACCGAAACACGTGTAAGTGATATCGATTAAAAGTGATATCGATAAAATTCATTTTTATCCATCTACATTTCTTTACTCATTTTTTCCTTATATATATATATATATATATATATATATATATATACGAAGATATTTATATTTACGTATGTACGAAAACGAAAGAAGATAATTTTACGTAGCTACGTAATTATATAAAGATATCTACTTTTATCTTCAGCGAGATGAAAATAAAAATATCTTCATTGATGAATATATACACGTATCTAAGAAGATAAAAGAATGTATAAATAATTTATGGTGACAGAACTACAACCACAAACTTAAATAGGCTAAGGTAAGGTAGCGAAAATATGCAGTCAACGACGCTTGGTAACTGACCGTTTCTCACCTGATATATCCGGGTAAGTGATATATTAGTAAAAGTTGTAGGGGGTATACTCGTATGTAAGTATGAAGCTGGTGCGTTGGAGTAGTAGTGGTAGGCGTTGTAGTACCACTACAGTGTTAAGTATTTATGGTGTACACTAACCAATCAGGATATATTAGTAAAAGTTGTAGGGAGGTATACTCGCAAGTAAGTATGAAGCTGGTGCGTCGTATTCAGAGTAGTAGGCGTAGTAACAGGCGTTTGTACCACTACAGTGTTAAGTATTTATGGTGGACACAAACCAATCAGATTACTGTACCTAGATATATGCATATTCATTAGATCATCACCTATGCGATTTTATAACCAAACTTGGTTTGAAAATCGTTATCAAGCTCCCTTGACTTCATTTCTACCCTAATTTAGATATACATGATTTATCAATGATATTGAACACTCTTCACTTAGAAATATAGCAAACGGCCGGGTTAGCTCAGTCGGTAGAGCGTTCGGCTAGAAACCACAAGGTTCCTAGTTCGATACCGGTCCTCGCCAACTCAGCGTATGAGTAGCACAGGAATCTGTGCGGTAAAGTAAGGAGCTGAGGGTAGGTGTGGTGCTCCACCTCAGATGCTAAAAAACAATCTCCTTGGTCTAGCGCTATTGAAAAAGGGATAGACTCCCTCGCTGACTGGCTGATACCGACATTAGGCCGCCCCGACGACTTTACTTTACTTTTATATCATCAAAATAAATGTATGTATGTTGTATGTATGTATGAATTTCATATGAGGTAGCTTGAAAGATTCCATCAGCACTGTCTTAGGCATATCCTTGGTCTGAAGTGGGAAAGCCATGTTCCAGATACAACTGTCTTGACCAAAGCCAAAACAACTAGCATTGCTGCAATTGTGATGAGGAATCAGACGCGTTGGACGGGTCATCTTGTTCGGCTGGATGACTTTAGACTACCAAAACAGTTTTTTTATGGTGGGCTCCTTTTTGACAAAAGACCACAACACTGTTCAAAATTTGAAGTTTGAAGAAGGAACGCGGGAAATGTAGACGGTTTGAAATATGACGTCAAATATTCTTCTTTTATGGTGTGAATATGAGTGTGTGTGGGTGTATGTATCGAAAAATGACATTGTGCATTTTTTAGGTGTTTTGTGTGTGTGTGTGTGTGTGTGTGTGGTTGCGTGCGTTTATATATATATATATATATATATATATATATATATATATATAATTTAATATACCAAACTTGTTGGTAAATCCTCGCGGTGAGAAAAAACCCAGCAAATAGTTTGATTGTAAAAATATACTACCAAACATCAACCGGGAAGAAAAAATTTTGGGGAAAAAAGAAAGACCAAGATAATCGTACCAACAAATAATAATCTATTAGTACAATATTTTGGCCAAAAGAAAAAACAATTTATATATATATATATATATATATATATATATATATATATATATATATATATATATTCATACAAAACCGCCAGGAGACTAAAGCTAATAAGTAAAAGTGCTCAATACCTAAGTAGAGCAAATAATATAGATAAATCTAATGAGTCAGACGAACCTACTAAAAGTTTCGCTTAATGCTCTTCAGGGCTAAGATCTGACTCTAAGATCGAAACTTTTAGAGAGAGGGCGATAGGGGATGAACATTGCCATAGAGAACGGTCTTTTATTTTTCTCTAAGGTGCTGATTAATACTTTTAGTAAAATTATGTTTGGATTTCGTGATAGTGTGAAGGGGTGTCTATTGTGCTTTGGTATTCCCGTCGATAATTGGGAATCCCTGACATTTGATCGTGGGCAATGGAGGGCTGCGATATACAGGGGTGCAGAACTGTTTGAAGCTGCAAGGGTGAAACCGAGCAAAACTCAGGTGAGTGCCGAAAACGTGAAACTCTGCCAACCAATTCTGGTGACGTGTGGATCTGTGAGGAGTGTGACCGGGCCCTATTGTCAAGGGCAGGCATGGGAGCTACCCGACTGCAATTGTTGTCTCTACCATGCCACCTCTAAGACCCAGTATGATCCTCAAGATGAGGACAATGATGAGTATACAACACCTGTCGGCGCAGTCAACACCAATCGTTATGTGTGCCAGATATGTTCGAGGATATGCAGGATTTTGGCGGGATTAAAGAGTCATTAACGAGCCCACAAACGGACAATGGATGAAGGAGTGGTAGTCGCCTGACAAGACGTTGCGATTCTTATTTCTAGTTGTTTGGTTATTTCTTTAACTCTTAACCTGTCTGCCACACTCGTGGTTAACTCCATACTTCAAACTTTGAAGTACTGTCGTTTCGTGTTTAGTTTCTTTATAATAGTACTATTTTACCCGTAGCTGGGGGATGCGGGTCCATACCTTTTCCAAGATTCCGAAAGTGAACGAAATAGTTGTGACTGGAGTTTGAAATTGTTACGATATGCAAATTACACATGTGTTATATACTGTATCAATTGACAGCGCTGGTGTGTAGTACAGTGTTAAGTATTTATGGTGTACACTAACCAATCAGGATATATTGGTAAAAGTTGTAGGGAGGTATACTCATTACACTAGGGAGGTATACTCGCAGGTACGTATGAAGCTGGTGCGCCGTATTCAGAGTAGTAGGCGTAGTAACAGGCGTATGTACCACTAATGTTAAGTATTTATGGTGGACACAAACCAATCAGATTACTGTACCTAGATATATGCATATTCATTAGATCATCACCTAATGAAAAACCAACACAGGTATACAAAAGAAAGCTGGACTATTTTCTTCCCTCGGTTGGCGTGGATGAAAGGAGGTGTGCGCCGGCTTGGGTGAGTGGTGAAATGAACCGTAGTTATAACAAGTCTCTTCTTCGGAGAGTCGACGGGAGTGACTGAAGTTCGTGGCTGCCAAAGCTCAACTGCCGAACTCTCCGTCTAACCGTCACTTTTCAATCTTTTTCCCAGCATGCTCTGGTCTATTCAAATTACACCGGAACTGTATTGCGTGACCTGCAATCCTAGATTTGTCACCAGTCAATAGGAAGTCCTTTGTCATCCTGCTATTGTTGTTTTTCCGGACAGTTCGTTTGACCCGGTCAGCAGTAAGCCTCCGATCTTACTCACTCTTCCTCTTTGTTCGATCCAGACTTCTGTCTGGAACATCCTTTGTTTCTCAATTCCTTTGTCTATTTGATTCAACCGGAAATTCCTATTTCCGTTTGTACAATATCCAACACATGTTCATTAAGCAAGAACCGCTACGTTGGTCAAAACATAAAAGACATTAAAGTCGTGTTCAAACACAAACACATACAACCAATTAACTTTATATATTGACGAAAAATAAAATTGCAACAATCTGAAGGATAATGTGGATTTTGACATGAGTACCCAATAAAGATACAGATTTTTTTTGGACACTACGCCATCGTCCTTAGTGGACGGGAAGGTGCCAACAACAGCAACAACCCAATAAATTATATCCACAACTTCTTCTTTTGGAATCTATTGACCTTGTTCATGTGATTATTGTCATCCAGAAATATCAACGAGACATTTAATGTTTTGTAAATAGAAGTACATATTCAGGACAATGCAATTTTATTTTCTCCTCAATATTTGTAGGTTTTATTTTTATCCCCACCCCCTGATATGCCTAGTGAGGTGTACAAATACTAGTAGACAGAACTGAACTGAACTGAGTTGAGCTTGTGCGGATTTGTTTTCTTGTGAATAGTTTCGGTGTTCACGTGAGCTGAGATATTCTTCATTATTGGCCAATCTCTTTTGTCTGGGTGCCAACGTCCATGAATCTTAAATCACGTTGTTCAAAATTCTTCTTCACGGAGTGAAACACAATAACTCAGCATTGTTAACATTTAAGAAGTCCGCCATTGTAATGCTGCCTCGTCTTAACAAGAAACGGGGCCGCTTAAGACAAAAATCAATACAACTACAGAAATAAGCAGCAACAATTTACCCACAGGTCTATTTCGGCTGCTCAAATACCCGCATTGTTTTTATTAAAATACACCATTTTTGTTTTTAGACGGATAAAAAAAAAAAATAATTTTAAAATTAAAAACAAAAACGAACACAGTTGTAGTTTGACTTTATTTTCTTTTGTTTTTGTTTGTTTTTGTAATTTTTTCTTTTTTATATTTTTTCATTTTATTTTGAGAACCTAAAAATACAAAAGAAAACTTTCTCATCAAACTTAGATATATTTCCACTTTGCCAAGATATCGATCTAAAGATTTTCTAGTGAATCTTATCTATTGAAATTTTATATTATTATCTTCGGTCTACACCGGGACTTATGCCCCTAGGGGACTGTCACCGACACAGCAGTAGCAGCAGCAGTCATCCCTATCATCATGGTCACGTGGTGATACCTATAAAAAGCCGTGTCACTAGCGATTCCTCCTCTTTTTAGTTGTAACCCTTCTGAGGGCTCACTGCTGGGTTCGGCCCACCATGTGTCCCTCCTTTTGGTTGTACCCTTCTGACTGCTACAACAGGTAAGGGCTTTGCTCTCTCTCTCTCTCTCTCTCTCTCTCTCTCTCTCTCTCTCTCTCTCTCTCTCTCTCTCTTACTACGAACTGGACTTACGGATAGAAATACCCAAGACGGACTTCATCTATATCCTGCTTCGGGACCAAGTGAGATTGCTATCTGTTGACCCATGAAGGCTGATAGCAAATTACCACCAGGATAACAACTAAGGGAGCCGACGAGATAATTGCAACATCAGACAAGCTTCACACTTTGTTACCAATGCAGTCGATAGGCTGCTAGCAGAAATAAACTTTTCCAACCCTAAACAAACTTAAACAAACCCACAACCAATTAATTACGGCTTACCCAGAACGGTGCTGTAACCAAAAACTAATGACTCGGCTAAGACCTTGTAGAGCTGAGAACTAAATTAATAACACACACAGCTAATACCTCACGTGCAGGTGCTGCTAACTTCTAAAATTCTGAAATTCATGAACTCAGTTTTATCAGTTTTATCCGCTTAAGAAATTGACCTTATGTCCCATCCTGCTCGATGAGTTTGTGAATATATATACGGTTTTAAGTATTCCTATCAAATACTGATAATTTGCACACAATTATATTGTTTTAATTAACTATTCCTATATAATAATCATTTGTTTGATTGCAATTCTATGTTTTCAAGTATTCTTATCTAATACTAATAATTTGCACACAGTTATACGGTTTCAGATGCCTAGACTACGTACTCCGAACATCATTAGATACCATAAAAGAAAAAGGTTTCACACTAAAAAGGGCAAGAAACAGGCGATATCCCGCACAAACAATCACATATGCGGACTATGCTGATGACCTTGCACTTCTTGCAGATACACTGGCACAGGCTGAATCACTGCTACATAGCTTAGAGGAGACAGCAAAGAATATAGGCCTCTATGTGAACTCCGATAAAACAGAGTTCATGAGTTTCAAAAATAAATGAAACATCTCCACACTCAACGGCAAGCCTCTTAAGCCAGTAGAACAATTCACGTACCTGGGTGGTAATATCTCCTCCACAGAGAGCGATGTTAATACACGGATAGCAAAGGCATGGTCGGCCACAAATAGATTATCAGTCATATGGAGGTCCGATCTCCCTGACAGACTAAAGCGGCAGTTCTTCCAGGCTGTGGTTGTGTCGGTGCTGCTATATGGTTGCACCATCTGGACCCTAACAAAGCTTCTTGAGAATAAGCTAGATGGGAGCTGCACAAGAATGCTGCGCGCAGTCTTGAACAAGTCATGGAAGCAGCGCCCCACGAGGAAACTATCCGAGTGAGACGGACGAGACATGCAGGACACTGCTGGAGAAGCAAGGATGAACTCATAAGCGACGTTCTCCCGTGGAAGCCAACACATGGACATGCAAGTGTGGGGCGCCCAGCAAGGACCTACATTGACCAGCTATGTGAGGATGCTGGTTGCTCCGCAGAGGAGCTCCCAGGTGCATTGAATGATAGGGAAGGTTGGCGAAAGATTGTCATGGATACCCGTGCTGCATGCGCGATATGATTATGATATGATACGGTTTCATGTATTTCAAGCAATAATAAATTTATTTTTTGCGTAGGCCAAAATGGAGTATTGCTTGGAATGGACTGCTCAGCTACCAGGGTCCCATCCTTCGTAATTTAAAGAAAATAGGGAAAAGGAATATCTTTAATATATCTGCACATAATTCATATCATAAGAGAAATAAAATATATAACAAAATATGAAATTGAATTGTTTTATATGGTAACTGTAATTAGGAATAATTTAATGAATAATGACTATGTAATAAAATATTTTTTACCTCTGCGATTGGCCGGGTTAGCTCAGTCGGTAGAGCGTTCGGTTAGAAACCACAAGGTTCCTAGTTCGATACCGGTCCTCATCGACTCAGCGTATGAGTAGCACAGGGATCTGTGCGGTAAAGTAAGGAGCTGATGGTAGGTGTGGTGCTCCACTACAGACGCTAAGATAATCTCCTTGGTCTAGCGCTAGTGAAAAGGGGATAGACTCCCTCGCTGATTGGCTGATACCGACATTAGGCCGCCCCGATGACTATATGTAAATTTCAAAGGTGTAATTCCATGTCAAATCATCCAGAAAAAAGTAAAATTGTCACCCACCCCCAACAATTTTTCTGAATTTTTTTCCAGGTGTGGACTATGTTAACATAAGACGATCCACTAAATTTGAGCGTCCAATTCCCAAAGTTGGCGGAGTTATGTCGATTTTTAGCTCTCCAAATTTATGGGTTTGGCAAAAGAAGGCGATCTTTTTGTAACCTATTTTTGTCTGTAAAATGAGTTCTAGAGCTTCCCTACTACTAAAAATTGGTTTATAAAAGCATTTTTGCACAAGGAATCCAAAAATGCTATCAAAAAAGTCTTAAAGTCAACCAATTTTAAGTTATCAAAAATTATTGGGGATTGGCTAACTTTATCATAATCCACACTTTCAGAAAAATTGAAGGGGGTGGGTGACATAGCCTGGATGATTTGACATGGAATTACCCTTAAGGCAGGGTGGGTGACATGGCCTGGATGGTTTGACTTGGAATTACCCAAAGGTAACTGTAATAAAAATTAATAATCGTATTCTACCTGTCAATTTCTATATTATTTTTCCTATCTAATATAGATAATCTAGGTTTGGTTTGGATTAGTTTATTTACTGGCTTATCAACTTATCATGGGTTATTTAATGCCCAAATTTAATTTATTTCAAAATGTTTGGTTGTAATCATAGCTAAAATGTTCCATGTAAACGAATCTGTTTGCATTTCACATAGCCAATACCCTTGGGAATGGTATACACCCGACTATTTTCCTTCCAGCTATGGGTAAATAGTAGGCCAGATGGGTCTTTTAATTATAGTTAGGAAACCAGTCAAGGAGAAACAAAACTCTGAATTCAAAAATGAGTTGAGCGGCCAGGTTCAGCCTCTACAATTATACCACCAACATTAATTTCTAATGTTGTTATAAATAATTATAAAACAGGGGGCGTTATTTTCAGAGCGAGCCTCTTACGAATGCGGCATACAGACTGTTGTGTTGCGTAGGGGCCAAGGTCGAGTTGTTGTAGTAGTAGTCGTTAGTAGTAGTAGCCATAGTTAGTTCAGAGTAACAACATACGAAAGTTGTATGGTAAAAAAGGGGTTGCTTATTTTTCTAGATCCGTGGGTTCTTTTTCAGAGAGAAGGAGAGAGATTGTATGGTCAAGCTGTTCTGTCGTAGATCATGTTCGGTACTACTATGCAAAACACATCACAGGGGAAACCGGGAAGCCCGGTCTGCCCCTTACGAAGGCCGAGCCGAAAAAGGCCGATTTTCCTCTTCTTCCGTTTGTCGTCTCGGGGGTGGGATGGTCACATCCGCTTCCGCTCCTCCAGAGAAAACCTGGAACTTCCGTTTTTATTTTTAAATCTAGTTCAGGGGTCATTGGTCGATCAATAGCTGCCACCCATTGAGTATTTACAATTCTAAACTTTAACCTCTTTTTGTTCTTATTTCTTTTTCTTCTCTTTCTCCAGAAATCCGATTACCGTTTTCTTTTCAATCCCCAAATTCTCCGTAGACTATAATAATTACGTTAGACTTGTTTATTGCTGGAGAAACTGCATAGTCCGTGATATAGTAAGAGTTTTGTAGCTGAAAACTTACTCTATCCAACGGTGTTATTGTGCTCTCTGTATTTGCTGTAGTTTGCATGGAAATAGATAAGATGCTTTATTTTTCGGAGCGTCTCTCGTATTATGAAGAAAAAAAACACATTCATAAATGACAAGCTCTTCTTAAAATCTTTTAAGTTTTTTTAAGTCAGGAAAAAATTTCGATAGAGACCAGCTTAATATATATATACGGATATTTATTGTATTTTCAATGGTTTGTTGTTGTTTTTTTTGGGGGGGGGTTGTATTTTGTTGTTGTTGTTTTCTTGTTGTTTTTGTTGTTTGGGGGAAGGATTGTTTGTTTTTGATGACGTTGTTGCTTTTCCAGAATAACTTCAATATTGGTGTATTTCCATATTACAAATGATCAAGTCTACCTAATTGAAAAGGGGAAAAATCTCTTGAATATTTATACTAACTCATTTTTTCTTTCGTTCTAAAAGAAATATATTGGTCTACACGTATTTTCTCTGTCGCTAGCTCAGGCTATCTATATATCTGTATCTATCTCAGTATTTTTATATTCCTCGCTACCTCAGGCTATCTATTTCTGTTCGTATCTACCTCAGTATTTTCATATCCCTCGCTGTCTCAGGCTATCTATCTATTTCTGTTCGTATCTACCTCAGTATTTTTATATCCCTCGCTATCTCAGGCTATCTATTTATTTCTGTTCGTATCTACCTCAGTATTTTTATATCCCTCGCTATCTCAGGCTATCTATTTATTTCTGTTCGTATCTACCTCAGTATTTTTATATCCCTCGCTATCTCAGG
Source organism: Doryteuthis pealeii (assembly GCA_023376005.1). Classification (NCBI taxonomy): domain Eukaryota; kingdom Metazoa; phylum Mollusca; class Cephalopoda; order Myopsida; family Loliginidae; genus Doryteuthis; species Doryteuthis pealeii. The sequence continues at coordinate 28,053,761 of CM042174.1, read as the reverse complement.
CTATCTATTTATTTCTTTCGTATCTACCTCAGTATTTTTATATCCCTCGCTATCTCAGGCTATCTATTTATTTCTGTTCGTATCTACCTCAGTATTTTCATATCCCTCGCTACCTCAGGCTATCTATTTATTTCTGTTCGTATCTACCTCAGTATTTTCATATCCCTCGCTACATCAGGCTTTTGATATTCTATTTTGGCGGTAATGCGCGGACGTATGTGTAAGCACCAATTTGTCCAATCGAATTCTGACAGCTGTAAAATTATTTTTTTAATCTATTTTCCTTAAGTTTGAAAAAAGAATCGTGTTTGGTACGATTTTTATATTTTTCCTTATTTGGATATAGAATAATGTTTTTCCTTATTTAGATATGAAATATAGGATTTTATCCTATAAGGACGACGAAGCATTAATTATATTAAAAGAACATTACTTATGCCGTTCTGCTGGAGAAGTAAGGATGAACTCATAAGCGACGTCTTTCTGTGGAAACCAGCACAGGGACATGCTAGGAAAGACCTACAGCTTTGTGCGGATACTGCATGCTATCAGGAGAACCTAGCGGGGTCAATGAATGATAGGGACGGTTGGGGAGAGATTGTCATGGATATCCACGCTGCTGGCGCGACATGATGATGATGATGATGATGATGATGATGATGATGTCTTGTTCAAAAGTAAACCTACAATAATCTCTATACAGTGAGTTAACGTCTTTGAAAAGATTGAGGTACAGATGCAGAATAGCGCACAAGAGATAATATCATCAGAATCGCATTTTATGTATAAATAGCATTAGATTACATAACCTTACTGTTATAGGTGATATACCCTATAGACTAATGGAATGCGCCGACGGTTACTATAAGTAACAGGGACAATTATGGCTTGTAGAGGAAGCCAATGCGAGTCAGCTCATAACTCTATTTGTCAGACGCAATTCCCACTTTTCTTTACTGTAATTGTCTACTCTTTTGTTAATACATTTTCCTACATTTGTTACCCGTCGTTTTGTTCTTATTTGACCCCTTAAAACCCCACAACACTTACATTAACCCTAACCCTAACACTAACCCTAACTCTGGCCCTAACACTGACCATAAAACTAACCCTAACTCTTTTACCCTAACCCTAATCCTAGTGTCTGAGAGGTTTCGGTTATTTCCTTGAAATGTAATGAAATGTAATGTTTTCTTATATGCAATCTTATTATATTATCTCTTGCGCGCTATTCTGCATATTACCAGATTGGAAACTGAAACCATTACAAACTATATCATAAGAGAATATATGGTTAAATCGAACTTAACGGACCTAAATTCCACCATCGTATGTCACCCGACGAAAGAAAAATATACCCAAAATCAGGGAATTAACTGAATGTAATGAAATTTTCATTGTTGATATATTAATGAATAAAAGATATAATGAACCAGTTATTTTATTTAAAAACTTTTACATTTTTTCAGGTCAGTAAATTTGAACCACGTATCTTTGAGGCGTAACACAAATTCTCAAAATTACGTTGTTCAAAGTTAACTGACCTGAAAAAATAGTAACATTTTTTAAATAAAATAACTGGTGCATTATATTGTTTATTCATTAATATATCAACACTGAAAATTTAAGTAAATTTGGTTAATTCCCTGATTTTTTGGTGTTTTTTTTGTTTTTTGTTTTTTTTGTTTTTTTTGTTTTTTTTCTGACGGCAGAGTGACATACGATGGTGGAAATTAGGTCCATTAAGTTCGATTTAACCATCATATATTATATTTCGAATTCTTTAAAAGAAGCTGTTGAAATAATTAGCGACGACTTACTGATTACAATTATTTTAAAAAGATTACCATCTAATTTCGAACTGTTTACAATGGTTATTATCCAAAAAGGAACAAGAACAACAACCACAATGTGAAACATGTCAAACACCCCTGACAGTCAAACACTTATTGATGGAATGCAGATTTTTTGCTCACATCAGAAAACATTATTTTAAAGCAAACAATATGAAGGACCTATTTGAAAATGTTAACATAGAGGATATTTTCTCCTTTTTGAGGGAAATAAAATTATACCATAGAATATAGACATGAAACAAATCAATGCCATACAATATAATTCCCAATAGTGCTAACACATTGTTAAAACCAATTACTAAAAGTATATATATGAATACACAATATGTATATCACCCCAACCGCTAGGCATGATATAACCCTGGACGGGTTGATATGCCGTTAAAATTAATAAACCAACCAACCAACCAAAAAGGAAAAAAAAAGCTTATGATTCACTTAATTCAAGATATTTTTAAGAAGCTTTAAGGATAGAGAAAAGATGTGTGTGTGTTTCCCGCTCAAATGACTCGAACAATAAATTGCAACTGAAAACTACATTTAAAAGAGCAAAAGACTGGAGCGAAAAAGGAACAAATACCCATTCATGTTATGAATTTATGAATCAAACTATAATAATTATTAGTATTATTTGGATTATTCAGACTATTGTCCTCGTCTTTATTGTTATCTGTACAACGTTTCGGCCGATGTGCCCTCCGGCCTTCTTGTCGAAATCGGGAACTTTCTTGTCGGATTCTGGAACCTTCTTTTCGAACTCGGGAACCTTCTTGTCGTAATCGGGAACCTTCTTGTCGTAATCGGGACCATCACGGAACATTGAATCTAACCCTTTATTCAGTCCACGGGGGTATCCTGTTCTCATTCCGCTAACCATAGCTGGGGTACAGGTGTTAATCTGTGTTAAGTGTTATTTTATGTTACTGCTGCCCTTGACCAGGATTGAACCTGCAGCCTAGAGATAACTGTCACTTAGAACTGTCTTCAATTCAGAAAAATAGTATAATAATTATGATTCGGAGAAATAGTATAATAATTATAATAAACCTAACTACATTAGTAAAAATTATAATACTTCTTATCGGAAATTGGGTTATCTGCCCCTATTAGTTCCTGGAATCACAGGCCAGGGGCAGACCCCTAAAATTCAACAGAACAGGCCCGACAGGCGAAGGGTACAGAACTAGCTGGCACTAGCAGGACAATAGAACCACAGCGTCTCACCTGACAACTTAGAGACATTACTAAGACCAATACAACTAAGATAAATGTATTTGAGACTCCTTGTATTAACCTAATAATATATCCCCGCTAGGAGAAATCCTCTGGCAACTCTGAAAGACATTTACACAATACTCTTAAAGACATTTACAGAAATGTATACTCTAACCCATTACTACTAACCCAGAATAAACTGTTAACCGAAATATACACGCTATATTTTCCTTGTACCTTTCCTTCACAATACAGTCACATTTATAACGTTACTACTTGTTTACTATATTTTGTTATTCTTCTCCAGTGAAGTCAAATCTTATCTGTTAATCTTTGAAATAAACAAACACACAAAAGTTATCAATGTAAAAATATAAAGAGAAATGATTCTTGTCAGAATGTAAAAACCTTACATTCTGACAAGAATCCTTTCTCTTTATATTTTGACATTGATAACTTTTGTGTGTTTGTTTATTTCAAAGATTAACAGACTATTTGAAGTGAGCAAATTCGTGCACTCACTCCAAACAAACTTTTTATTTATTCGGAAATGAGGTACAGCGCATGTGCACACAACTCGGCATATATCCGGAAGTTTGGTTTTGGGGGAGAGGTGATAAAACTGGTCATATCACTACACGGATCTATCTAGCTAGGCTCACTCACCGACCGATTCATTCAAAAATAAAAATAAAATTCTTGCATTCTCTCCTTGCGCAGCTCCCTTCCACCAAAATACCTCATTCGCTCTATGCATCTATCCTACTTAAAAAATTTTCAATATTGATGATTGGCGATGGAGGGGGTGGGAAAAATTGAAAATAAAAACCCAAGAAACTGAAAAACACATGTAAACAAAACAAAAATTGTGAGTCATTTTTTCATTATTTCAAAGATAACATATTTGAACTATTTTAGATATAAACTATATCTTATTATAATGGAGATTGTGTGTTTTTCTGTCTGTAACCGAAATTATATTACTACTCAAGTCACAATTCCCTTAATTATTTACGTCAAATTCTCCATGATTTCATTCTTTTAAACCTTCAGTTATTAATAAAAATTGTTTTACATTATTAATACTGTTGACCATATCTACGTACTAATAACATGCAATTGTATTTATATATACAACAAAATAGCGGTTTACAGTTTGAACGAGAGGGCTAATTTGCATATTGATATTTAAAATTTTATTTTAATAAATATGTGCTTGGTATTATTGATTTCTAATTGTTTGGTTTTATCTTAAGAAATATAAACAAAAATCTCGTGGATAAATCTTAAAAGAAATTTATTTACAAGAAGAAATAACTGTAATATTATCCTTTACTTCCTATTTTAACTAAATAGTTAAATTAGGAAAATTTACCAATGAAAGAGGGGAGTAATGGAAAATGATGGAAGGGTTAGTTTCAAAGTTATTCTATTTTTCAATCATACCCCCTCTGTTCAAAATCATTTTATCTATATTCTTATTCAGTTTCATTAGCCTTTCTAATTTAATATGATATTTTATTATAAGATTTAACTAAAATACTTGCACCCGGAGGGTGCATATATTTGCTAGTATATATAAAAATATAACTATTATAATTATATAAAAGATATATATAAATATATATATATAATTAGATATAATTATAACATATTATAATTTTTACTAATGTAGTTAGGTTTATTATAATTAAAGGAACGGACGTATTTTTAGCACTTGGATTTGATCAAAATAGATAATGATTATTATGGCGCAACTGAACACGTAATAAATGACGAGTCAAAATTTATTAATGTTGATCCAAATTTTGAAGCGGAGATTCACTTCGTTGACGGGAATCGAGCTAATATTATTGTACTAAAAAGGGAAGATGCCTGTCTTTATTTACAACATAGTAAAGGACATAATGGTAAATGCATTTTTAAAAAACGCTTTATATATCCCAACATTTAAACAAAATATTTTTCTGTACAAGACGCCACGGAAATTGTTGTTCATATAAGTTTTGATTGAGATAATTCAAAATTAATCTACCCTAATGGAACACCATTCAATATTTAACTAGGCGTTGGTATTTCTTGAAAAATATAATTTCTACAAAAAATGCCAGTTGGCATAAAATATTTGGTCATGAAATGAATCTGATAGTAAGAAATTGTCCAAATTAGTAAAGGAGATGAAAATAAATCCAACCGAAAAATATATCCGTAATTTTGATGTATGTGTAGCAAGTTGGGTGTTATATATTTTATATATATAGGTTGTACACAACTTACTAACTTTAAACAAACTCAACACAATGGAAAAATCACGGAGTCGTATTAAAATAAACAATCTGTATTAAATAGAGTTACAGAAATGTAAAACAGCATACCGGGTAAAGTCCTTTCTTTTATATTGTGATAAAATATGAACTATTAAGTTCATATTTTATCTTCTTTCATTTGCTGATAATGGGGCTGACTTGTTGCGTGACGACTCTTGCTTGTCATCCTCAGAACTACTGAAAATTCCCGCTTCTTCTTTTTGGCGCTCGATTTTTGAATTCAGCGTCTGTTGGTTTCCGTTACTGCATTTTTGGGATTCTTACACACCCTCTTTTAAAAACAAATCGGCAACTGCCATTCTATTAACCATTACATGTGTATTCAAGGTAAAATGACTGAAAATAAAAGTAAAATCATACACAAAAAACAACAAAAATATTATTATTTGTACATTGGGACTTAACCGGATCAATTCAACCACCAGGAAAAGAAAATTACAGGTACGTACTTAATTTTATTGATGACTACTCAGGTCTAATAATGCTATATTTTTTTAATGATGTAACACTTTACTTTTTTTTTCATCTTTTATTTATTTTATTTTTGATATCACCTCTCATCAGTGTGGTTATACATTAACAGCTACCCCTGGCCGGGTTTGAAACCCGAATTAACTTTCGTCTATCAAGCCTCTTACCCGTGCGGCCAGAGGCAGCTGTCAAATATAGGAGAATATTTAATTGCTACATTTCTAAGCGGAAATAAATTCACTATATATATATATATATATATTATATATATAATATATATATATATATATATATATATTATATATATATATATATATATATAAACTGAAAAATGTGGCTTATCTTTCTTTCGTCATCAATGTTAGATACGATATATATATATATATATATATATATATATAATGTCTGTGTGTGTGCGTATATATATATATATATATATATATATATATATATATATATATATATATGAGGAGTGAAGGATTGAATAAATATTGAAGGAGTGGAGGATTGAATAAATAGAGGAGTAGAGTGTAGACGAAAATGTGGATATAGTCGTTTGTGTTGTTATATCCACATTTTCCTCTACTTTCAACCACAGACACACACACCCACACGCACACACCCACACACACACACACACACATATATATATATATATATTATATATATATATGATGATGATGATGATGATGATGAAAACCGAAAGATAATTTCTCTAGATTCCCTGAAATAGTCTATAATGCTTGTAACCTAAATCTTCTTTGTTATTTTTTCCTAATATAATTTTGCCCTGTGACTCTGACAATAAGAGCACACATTGAGCTCTGCAAATTACGATAATTGAAAAACTACTACGTCATAAGGAAGATTTCTTCACTCGATCTTTGGATTATATATATATATATATATATATATATATATTATTATTATTATTATTATTATGGAGATTGTGTGTTTGTCTGTCTGTAACCGAAACTATATTACTATACAAATCACAATTCCCTTTGTTATTTACATCACATTCTCCATGATTTTATTTTTATTTAAACCTCAATTATTAATAAAATTGTTTTACATCATTAAGACTGTTGACCATATCTACATACACAGAACATGCAATTGTATTTATATATACTACAAAATAGCGGATTATAGTGTGAAGGGGAAGGCTGATTTGCATATTGATCTTAAAAATTTGATTTTAATAAATATATGCTTAGTATTATTGATTTCTGATTGTTTGGTTTTATCTTTTTGAATATGAGCAAAAATCTCGGGGATACGTCTTAAAAGAAATCCATAAACAAGACGAAAGAACAGTAATTTTATTAAATACTTCATAATCTAACTAAATAGATAAATTAGGAAAAATGAAAGACGGGAGTGAAAGAAAATGATGGAAGAGTTAAATCTAAAGCTGTTCTATTTTTCGATTATACCCCTCAGTTTATCATTTTCTAAATAGTTTATAATATTTTATTACATCAAAACCTAAATACTTGCACCCGAAGGGTGCATATATTTGCTAGTATATATAAGAAATCTATAACAGTTTTCTTAAGAATTATCTCTACGGTCTTTGCCACAACACACCGCACATTCGGCTTCAACTGAGAGCACTTAATAGTGGATATCCTTTCTGTTAAGCAGAGGCTGTTCCTTAGTGAAGAATCCTTTGGTTGTTCCTCGGTGTCCTTTAGTGTTGGGTATGATCTTTTGGTTGAGTAGAGCGTAGGTTGCAGATCCGTTCGTCAGTGGCGCATACGTGCAAATGAACGGCCTTCGAGATTGGTGATTAAAGAGTTAACTAACCACGTATTCGAGCTGTTGATTAGCTGGCTTTAATCTACGCGCCCACGCAGAGTCCATAAGTCCAAGTGGTGGACTTCAGCACACCTTATATATCATAATATTCCAACAGTTGTTTTATTCCTTTACGTTCGGTTTCTGAGGCTGTAGATGTTTATGGAAATGGTGAACGGTTTAGATTCTTCATTCCCTTATGAACCAACTCTTATCGTATTTTTTAATGTTTCAATGTTTAAAGCCCCCAGGAGAGTTGTATAGCGTTGGGGGCAGAAGCCCCCACCGAGAAGGGTGTGACAATGTGTCTAACCCATGTGGGTACCTACGAGAAGAGGTAGAAAAGAGGCAGGGAGTTTCAAAACCCACGCTTAAATAACAGAGGTCCCCTGGTGGTCGGTTCGGAAACCCAGCGGGAAGATAACTCTTCCAGTCAAAGGGAAGATAATCCCAACAGTACTATTGTATGGTTGCACCACTTGGACTTTAGCACTTCAAGAAAAGGCTAGTTGGAATTACTCAATGATATTGACCCATAAATACTGTGCGTGTGAAATTGACTCTAGTACTTTTTTTTATCTTTATTTCTGAGTTGAGTTAAGAAGAGACTTATAAAGTTTTGCCCTACCCCTTGCTGTGCACACGCAACGTTGTCGCTTCCTTTAGATTTCGCAACGGCTTTTTTATCTGATCGATTGTGTCTCTTTGAACGATAATCTACCGGCCGGTTTGTTTGGGTTCATTGATCAACTTAGAAATATCTTTACTTTGCTCAAATACAAACATTTTTAAGAGAAATTAAAGATTTATTATATATTAATATTTTGAAGGCCAATACAATGCGTATGAAAAATAAAAACAAAAAGATGTTATTTTTGTCTTATCGATTTCGAAGCATGAACTTCATCATCAGAGTTTCTTTTCAGAAATGGACGTGCTTATGTTTTTATTTGTGTGGTTATAATTTCTCTTCTTATTTCCTTTTCCTCTCCTTTTTTTTTCTCTTTCTTCTTCTCCTCCTTTATGAATGGAATGGGCGAATAACTGTAATTTCTTATTTCTCTCTCTTTTTTTTTAAATGTTTGTTGAGAACTTTTTTTTTTACATTTCTACAAGGAGATTCATCTTTGCAATATTTAGCCTACAAGGTGTGTCAAAAAGGTATCGAGATTTTTTGTACTTTTTGACACACCTTGTATTCTGAAAAAAATAACGTTCCATTCATTGTCCATTTCTATCTTGGTAAATACAGCTTCAAACTCGGCACTTTTATGACACACCTTGTATTCTGAAAAAATTAACGTTCCATTCATTGTCCATTTCTATCTTGGTAAATACAGCTTCAAACTCGGCACTTTTATGACACACCTTGTATTCTGAAAAAAATTAACGTTCCATCCATTGTCCATTTCTATCTTGGTAAATACAGCTTCAAACTCGGCACTTTTATGACACACCTTGTATTCTGAAAAAAATTAACGTTCCATTCATTGTTCATTTCTATTTTGGTAAATACAGCTTCAATTTCGATACTTTTATGACACACCTTGTATGTGAAGTATTAGCGATACATTCATACCGCCCTGTCGACAGGCTTAGAATACCCTATCTCCCCACAGAGGATTAATACCGCCCCCTCCCCACTTAAACACACCAAAAAAGGATGTCCGGGGTATAACACTAAACTGCATCTGATGGAGATCTGGGAATGTGGAGTACTCCTTCATTGACATTACTCCCAGGTTCACTTGAAATGGTAGTACCTGTTAGGAGGGTCCCATTTATGGGTCAAATATTTTAAAAATTGAAATGATGCTTAATATAATTTTTAAGAAAAGAAGTAATATTATCCAGACTAAGAATAGGACACTCATACATTACCCATTCATACCTTCTCAAAAAAGAAGCAGCCCCATATTGCATACCATGCCAAAAACCCTACACAATCAAACACATTTTAACAGAATGTAGCAACCTAAAACAAATATGAAAAAAATACTACCAAACAACAAATCTAAAACAGATATTCTACCAAATAAACCCAGAAAAACTACTTGGATACATAAAAGAAGCACACATCTACAACAAAATCTAAAAATCTTCAAAAAAAATGAAAACACAAAAATATATGTTAACAAAAACATCTAAAAGTTCCATTCACAAAAGAAAATATGTAAAAAAAAAAACCTTTAGAAAATTAAACATTATCACCAATTCATTTCAAAAACGTAGTCGGCATTAAATGACCCATTGAGGTTGATATGCCGTAAAACAAGAACAAATCAAACTAAAATAATTTCGAACTATATTAATACGCTGGCTCTTAAAACATTGATATTACAACTAATGTAATATATTGTCTGGTCAATGGGTTCGAACTGGGAACCATGACTGCACGCAAGAAATGCGTGGGTGTCAAACATGGGTCTTAAAACAAAAACAGGATATTGTTGGAACACATTGAACTGACCTTTGTCACCTGGAAAATGTAGGTGTACATGGACACTGCGTAGGCACAGAAAATGTGTAGGTGCAGCCCATAACCAATGAAAACGGGCTGTGTGAGCGAGGAGGTGTGTCTACAGGAAAACTGCGTAGGTGTCACGATCAAAGAGGCGTGACCCTGTTGAGTTGAAGAATTATAAAAAGCCCTTAGAAATCTGGGTTGAGCAGATTGAGGTCGCTTGCAGTCATAACTCCAAAAGGCTCCTGTGTATGTGTATCCTCTGCCGACGACTCTCACTCTACACACAGTCAAAGAATAAAAATATAATTTTATATATTATTATTTATATTTTTTGCTTGAAGGCAATTACAATGCGTATATCGCATAAAATTCGATAATTATAGAAGATAATAATGACAAGTGAATTTCGGTAAAGAATTATTCTGTGTGTAGAACATCGTACAGACTGTTTCAACTTTATTAAGTCTCATCGGCGATGGCCGAAACAGTATTGTTTCTGACTATTCTGCTGAAGTCCCGGTTTCGATTTCTGTCGGAGGGAAATCGTTAGTATACATCGCTGATGAGACTTAATAAAGTTGAAACAGTCTGTACGATGTTCTACACACAGAATAAATCTTTACCGAAATTCACTTGTCATTATTATCTTCTATAATTATCGAATTTTATGCGATATACGCATTGTAATTGCCTTCAAGCAAAAAATATAAATAATAATATATACTTTATTCAACAATGCTTCTAAAATAAACAAACATCCAAAAATCATATATATTTTTATATTTGTATACATACAAGTGTTCCGTGTTCTTTTTCGGGTCCAGTGACGATATATAACACTAAGTAAGAAGAGTTTACCTATTTAAAACGATTTTAACTACATTAACACATACAAGAACGTTTAACCTTTTATATACATGATATACATGCCAATGGCATTACAAGGAAAGAATACACAAACATGTCCCATAGTATAATTATACACATATGTACCATGTCTTGATTCAGATTTAATTACTCAAAAAGAGTTGATATGTCATAAAACAAAATAACTAAACAACATCTTTATTCTACAAACAATAAACTAATAAACTAAACAAACAATAACTAAACAAAATCTTCATTCTACAAAAACACTATATCTTATCATAATGGAGATTGTGTGTTTGTCTGTCTGTAACCGAAACTAAATCACTATTCAAGTCACAATTCCCTTAGTTATTAACGTCACATTTATCATGAATTTATTTTTATTTAAACCTCAATTATTGATAAAAGTGTTATACCTTATTAATACTGTTGACCATATCTACGTACTAATAACATGTAATTGTATTTATATATACAACAAAATAGCGGTTTACAGTGTGAACGAGAAGGTTAATTTGCATATTGATATTTAAAATTTGATTTTAATAAATATATGCTTAATATTATTGATTTCTAATTGTTTGGTTTTATCTTAACTAATCTGAGCAAAAATCTCATGGATAAATCTTAAAAGAAATCCATAAACAAGACGAAAGAACTGTAATTTTATTAAATACTTCATAATCTAACTAAATAGATAAATTAGGAAAAATGAAAGACGAGAGTGAAAGAAAATGATGGAAGAGTTAAATCTAAAGCTGTTCTATTTTTCGATTATACCCCCCTCAGTTGATCATTTTCTAAATAGTTTATAATTTTATACAATATTTTATTACATCAAAGCCTAAATACTTGCACCCGAAGGGTGCATATATTTGCTAGTATATACAATATACATACAGGTGGCATTACAAGGAAAGAATTTACAAATGTGTCCCATTGTAGAATTATACACATATAGTACCATGAACAAGCAGCATGTGGAAGGGGTACAAAATGAAAAAGCAAGAGCGCTTGTCCAGTGGAATTGGATCCTTGGTAATCTTCTGATAAAGAATCCTTTGGTTCTTCTGGTAAAGAGTCCTGAGTATTGTAAATCCCTCCTCAATGAGTGCTAGTGGAACTATGGCAGTATCAGTGTTTAAGTAGTGTATCAGCCACGCAGTATGGCTAGTGATTGGTGAAGGAATAAACCACATGATCTTGGCTAGTCTATAAATCCATGTGGGAAATTGTAGCACATTTTATATCACCAAAATATTCCAACATTTTTCTTTTTTTTTTCTTTTTATCATCATTATTATAACCACCAGATGGATCAGAAATGATATAGGGTTGGCTGTTTTGGTTGCTTTGATTTATGGCATATCAACCTTTTCGGATCATTTAATGCCAAATTTAGTCATTTTGATATTCGGTTTCTTACAGTACCTGCTGTTGCTTACATGGTCCTCCATCTAAGCACTGGAAAGGCTCATGCTGCTTAACTTCAGTGATCAAGCGGAAACTGGTGTTTCCAACGTGACTTGACCGTAAGCCCATACTTGATGAGTATAGTTGAATTTACCATGTGGTCCCCCCGCTCCATGGTAGGGTAAGAGACAATGCCCCCACTGTTCAAAGAACAGAAGTAAATAGAGGTCGAGAACGGGTTTCTATGTCTGTCATGTGACACCCTACGCCCCCTAACGGATATGTAAATTATTTATGATAGATACGAGGGTCGATTGAAAAGTTTATAGCCTGACTAAGGTACTCTCATGAAATGTGACCAATTAATATTTATCTTTTAACATTTGCCTTTTTTAGTCTATACACATTTTCCCTCGGTGTTGCACCCCTTGGATCCCATTGGTCAACAGCAGATATGACGTCATCATATGAGCTTTTCAGCCTATCAACTTTTCAGCCCACTCATAATTATTCATTGAATCCCTAAGTAGTATCTTTATTTTCTTATTTACTTTTTTATTTATTTATCTATGCATTGAAAGACTTCAAAGAAGAGCTACTAAGGTAATGAATGATTTAAAAACCCTTTCGTATGAAGAAAGACTTAGGAACATTGACTTACCAAGTTTGGTTTATCGACATACAAGAGGGGATATGACTGAAGTCTACAAATATACACCTGGACGTTATTCAACGAACTTTGATCTACTAAACATTGCTAAAAATATCAATACCAGGAGTCATAAATTAGAACTCTTAAAAATATTTGCAAAGCAAATGCAAGACAAAATTATTTTAGTAACAGAATGGTGAATACATGGAATAAACTACCATCATCAATAGTGAATGCCCCATCTTTAAAGTCCTTTAAGGCAATGTTAGATAATCTGTGAAAATGTTGTATACTCTCTTTCCTTTTACTTTCTTACTTCTATTCTTCTTCTGTTCTTCCAGCGTCTCTTCTAGCGTCTAGACTTCGTCTTGGGGACTTCGGGTCTGGTCTTCCATTGGGATTTCTCTTTATCAGAAGCCCTGTGTCATGGTAGTTTTTAGATAATAACACAAGACTTCGATTTAACTTAGATCATATTTTATTCTGAAATCCCCACCAGACTACCCGCGCAGATTGAGTCGGCACCGTGCATAACACGACTTACCACCGTCGTGGCTTTGGCCGATCTGACTAAAAAATCTCTTTCTAATCTAAACCGGAAGAGGGTCTTCTCCACCGATTCTCACGGTATCCACCGGAAGGATCAGACTGAGATCAAGCCTTGTCATTCAATCTTTCAAGGCCGCCGGCTGAACTTATAACAGCCATTTTGGTTTCTACACTACTGTACATAAATATTAGGAATCTAATAACTATGTAACAGAAAGATTATAAATATTTTGTGGAATTAAGATGAATGTTTATATGGAACAGATGACAGGTCTCAGACCTAATATACTATCTAAAAATTAAAATATGTATAATAATAATGGATCTACAATATTAACTTGCTAACCATTATAACACGCTTTTTGTTGTTTTTGTTTTTTGTTGGGTTTTTTGCCCCTCTACCCAAATGATACTGGGTAGTTGCTTCTAGTCTTATATAAGAATCTTTAATGGCGGTGCGTGGTGTAATGGTCGTAGGAAATGGACCCGTCAACCCGAGTTCAATTCCTGGACGAATCTGTTTGCATTTCACACAGCACTAATACCCTTGGTAATGGTATGAATCCATATATTCTCCCTCCAGCTATGGGTAAATAGTAGAACAGCCTAGGCTTTTTTAACCTTGGATAGGTAACCAGTCTAGAAGAAGGAAAACTCCTGGCCTTGTGTCGCATCCTGTTCGTGCGGAGGGGTTGGCAAATATATCTTATTATAATGGAGATTGTGTGTTTTTCTGTCTGTAACCGAAACTATATTACTACTCAAGCCACAATTCCCTTAGTTATTGACATCACATTCACCATGATTTTACTTTTTATTTAAACCTCAATTATTGATAAAATTGTTATAACTTATTAATAGTGTTGGATCTACATACTAATAACATGAAAGTATATTTATATATTCAACAAAATAGCGGTTTACAGTGTGAACGAGAAGGCTAATTTGCATATTGATATTAAGAATTTGATTTTAATAAATATATGCTTAGTATTATTGATTTCTAATTGTTTGGTTTTCTCTTAACGAATCTGAGCAAAAATCTCGGGGATAAATCTTAAAAGAAATCCATAAACAAGACGAAAGAACTGTAATTTTATTAAATACTTCACAATCTAACTAAATAGATAAATTAGGAAAAATGAAAGACGGGAGTGATGGAAAATGATGGAAGAGTTAGATTTAAAGCTGTTCTATTTTTCGATTATACCCCCCTCAGTTTATCATTTTCTAAATAGTTTCTAATTTGATATAATATTTTATTACATCAAAACCTAAATACTTGCACCCGAAGGGTGCATATATTTGCTAGTATATATAAGAATCGTTTGACTAATACCGACCTCCAAAAGCACGCCCTTAATAGAGATCGAACTGGCAACCAGTACCTCTTTAACCGTGTGTTCAACCTCGATCCAAAATAAAAATAACCTAATGGAAAATACATCACATAAAGGATGTCAATATTGATATGTGTATGACAAAATAACGAAGATGACGTGACTTTGTTGCGACGTTCCCCTTTTTTTATCATAATGAGAGTCAGGCCGAATATTTGGCAAGAACCAAAAATAGAATATAAATAAATAAACACGATAAAGCGAGCAGAGCGAAATTATTTTTGATGAAAGGAGAGCATTTTTCGTCCTCACAACAAAGGATTCTGATTGGTTGAGAAATAGTTGCTATTTCTAGCCAATGATCGCCCTGGAATAAATTGGGCGTCTATTATTCAAGGTTACTGATTCGAGATGTATCCAAAACCAAACAATATATATATATATATATATATATATATATATATATATATATATATATATATATATATATATATATATATAAAATGTTGTTCTGGTTCCAACGGGAGAAAATTCAATATTTTATAAAAAAGGAAGGTCCGCAAAATGTATTTTGTTCTCAGAAAAAAAATTTTAATTCTTTTTGTTTAGTACTGTATTGTATAAAATCTTAATGAAATAGAATATAACGTATTATGTGCTGTAAAACAAAAAGAATTAAACTTTTTTTTTCTGAGAACAAAATACATTTTGCGGACCTTCCTTTTTTATAAAATATATATATATATACACTAGCGAACTGCCCCATCCGCGACACAGGTATGTGCCACGAAGTGAATGTGGTATACCGCACAAAATGTAATATATGTAACCAATTTTACATAGGTAGCACCACAAGACCACTACACATTAGAATCAAAGAACACTTACACACACAAGCATCCACTTTCCGTAAACACTTAGTTAAATGCAACAACACAGAAAGAAATATAACAGTCAATATAGAGGCTCGAGAGAGAAATTTGGGTAATCTCAGAATTAAAGAGGCCTTGCTAATCGCTAGATTACACCCAGATCAATAACAGGAGTGAACTCAGCGCAGAGTTCATCATACAATAAACCCACAACCTACGCACACATGTAACAGTATATGCACACACACACATAACACATACCCACATGCACAATGGAGAATTACTAATGAAACAAATCTACAACGAGAAGACTAATACGAAACACGCACTCAAATCTATAGCCCAACATCTCGCCCACACATACAAACACACAAGCCATTGCACACTAGTTGTTAAGGAAAATAAATTAAATAAATTATATATATATTATATATATATATATATATATATTATATATATATATATTTAAAAATATTATAAAATATAAAAAGATAAATTGAATTAGATATAAATAAGTAAATAAGCAAATAAATATGATAATATTAATAATAATAATAATATTAATAATATTAAATGATTAAATTGATGTAAAATCCAACAGGAACGTCACAAAACACAAATACACTTTTTCATTCGCACATACCCACGTACAAAATCCCGCGCTAGGATACAGTCTTAACGTCACAGCCAACACGCATTTTCAATGTCACGCGCATTACAACATACGCACACGTACAAAAAAAATAAAAATAAAAATAAACGCATTCACGCTCACACGGGAATACAGTTATTTCAAAAATAACGTCATTTTCAAAAAAAAAAAAAATTCATTTAGGAAGAAATGCCATAGCTGTACTGCTTCAGTTCAATTCTTTTGATAAAGAGGTATTACCTCGAAAATTCAAGAAATAATAAAAAAATACAGGTCAACACACACCACCATTGTTACCGTATTATTATTTTTTATTTATTCCAAACTGCATTGTGATGGCCTTCTAAATCTACCTCCTAACCAATACATACACAATGCTTCAAGCAAATTATGAAACTCTCTTATATATATATATATATATATATATATATATATATATATATATATAAGTAAAGAATAACAAAAGACTTAGAGATTTTTGTTATTTCTTTACTTATATATTTGTTATTTCTTTACTTATATATTTGCTCTGTGACTCTAACATTAAGAGCCCACATTGAGCTCTCAAACTGCGACAGTTTTTTTTAAATAAAACTCTTGTGTCGCAATGAAGATTTCTTCTCTGGACATTTGGATTATATATATATATATATATACATATATATATATATATATATATATATATATATATATATATATATGATAAGTAAATACACATTAGCGATGTGTTTATGATATGGTTTTTAACCGATAATTTTTGGGAGAATATGTGCTTAATTGAAGTCGTACCTAATTTTTGAAAGTTAATTAATTAATAATAAGTATGCCCGCCTAATTAATTAATTAATTATTAATTAATTAACTTTCAAAAATTAGACTTCAATTAAGCACATATTCTCCCCAAAATATATTATATATATAATATATATATATATATATATATATATATATATATATAATGGTACCTTGACTTACGTGTTTAATTCGTTCCGTTCGTAACTCAATTTCCTCGTATATCAAAATCAATTTTCCCTATTGAAATAAACTGAAATGCCATTAACCCATTCCAGTTACCAACACCCCGAAAAACAACATAATTTTGGGGTTAATTTTTTTTAATAACAAAAATACTACTGTATTGTATAAAATCATAATGAAATAGAATATAACTTATTATGTGCTGTAATATGATTGAATGTTTTTTTTGTTTTTTTATAAATAATATTTTCTTTGGTGTAATAAATTTGGAAACTTAAATGTTTTTAGTGAACTTATTAACATAAGCGTATCTGAAGCTCGCTCGCACCTCAAATTTTAGAGTGGCAGAGTGAATGTTTTTCAAAGAAACAAGAGATATAAATCCGCTTATTTGCTCATAAAATATTGTGTCCGTGATACTTGTCTAATGGTCAGCTTCGTAGGAAACACGGTGACCCGGGTTCATATCCTGGACGAGAATATTTACATTTCACATAGCACGAATACATTTTTGAAAAGATATGAATCTGTAGAGGATTATGAGAACGTGTGTTCAATTATATTAGAAATGACGAATAAAAATATGACACAGTTTAGGTAGAAAATACGGAGAAACAATAAAATAAATGCATACAATTATAATATAAAAAATAAATTTATTCAGAGAATAAATTTGCAAGTAATCAACAAATATGTAAATGTTCGAAAAGAATAGTGTAGTTGATATGTGTAATGTAAAATGTAAAAAGTTCGTATGTTAAGTTTGGAAAAGTTCGTTTTGATGTGGACAGAAATGAGAAATAAGTTTGTGTATCTGACCTGTTGAAACGGATTCTTGATGTAGGTAGAACGAAGTGGTAAGAATACTGGTAGTAGTAGTAATTGTGTTGAGGGAGTGAAGTCGTTTGTTCGAACATCTGTTTCTTGGTCAGCGAGAGGAGATCTACGTGTTTGTTTATCTTTTGGTTGTGTCCGGTTTGAGTGTGAGGTGAAGTCTGTGTTGTCTGCTAGCGGAATGAATCCTGTCCTCTCTGATAGCGAAATGGGTTCTGTCTGTTTGTTGATTTTTTCTTCTTTATTTATAATTAGGAGATAGGATCGAAAAGTAATTAATTTTTTTGGCGCAAATGCGCGGACGTAGTAGTAAACAAAATCTAGCCAATCGATTCTGATTTTTTGTGTAAACAATTGGTTTAATCACTTTTCCTTAAATCTTTGGAAAAGGATTTGTGTTCGTGTGTTTGATTTAATTACTTTTCCATAAGTTTGGAAAAAGGATGGTGTTGTATGTTTATTTTAATTTCTTTTCCTTAAGTTTTGAAAGAGAAATGTGTACGTGTATTTATTTAAAAATATAGAATTGTATTCTATAAATCCAATTCTTCTTCTTCCAGCAATGGATAAATAGTAGGGCAGACTGTGCTCTATAACTTTGGTATGGCAACCCATCTATGAGAAAGAAATTTCTAAATCCAAACCTGTTAAAAATTGACCTTGTGTCGTATACTGCTGGTTCGGACAGGTTAAATAAATAGATACGATGTTATGTCTGATGAATTCACCTTCAAATATATAAAAATCAGCGCTTATTTTTTCGATGCTGAGTATTTCATTTGTACTAGCAAATTTGTACTAGCAAGTATTTAAGTTTTAATGCAATAAAATATAATGTTAACTTAGAAAAGCTAATGAAACTAAATAAGATGCCGATAAAAAGATTTGAAACAGAGGGGGAACAACTAAAACTTGCTTTTTCTTCACTCCCGTCTTTCATTGCTAAATTTTCAAAATTTAACTATTTACTTAAATTAAAGAATAGAATTACTGTTAATATTGCTAATGGGTTTCTTTTAAGATTTATCCTCGAGATTTTTGTTCATATTCATTAAAATAAAACCAAACAATTAGAAATAAATAATACTGAGCACATATTTATTAAAATCAATTTTTTTTATATCAATATGCAAATTAACCTTCCCATTCACACTGCAAACGCCATTTTTTGTATATATAAATACAATTGCATGTAATTAGTATGTAGCCCCGCCCAACGGGTGGGGAGTGCTATAATTAACGGCGTCGATCCCAGGGGCCATCCCCCCAGGCAACACCTGCCCCCTTGATTTAAAGGGCAGGGCTGGTTTATTGCCCAGTGCCTGAGGCGCCCCCCTTTGAGGGGGAATGCCGACGGGATCGACGCAATTTTTCACCTGCCACTCCATGAGCTTCGGCTTGTGGGTGGTCCCACGTTAATAGGGACTTTGTGCCTGACCCGTACAAGTGGGGTACGCTAAATACTATGTAGATCCGGCCCACGCCGGGGGTCCAGTGGCTTCGGCCCTGGATCTTTACGAGTTAATAGCGTCGATCCCAGGGGGCCATCCCTCCAGGCAACACCTGCCCCCTCGATTTAAAGGGGCAGGGATGGGTTTATTGCCCAGTGCCTGAGGCGCCCCCTTGAGGGGGAATGCCGACGGGATCGACGCAATTTTTCACCTGCCACTCCATGAGCTTCGGTTTGTGGGTGGTCCCACGTAATAGGGACTTTGTGCCTGACCCGTACAAGTGGGGTACGCGGTAAATTCATGTAGATATGGTCAACAGTGGCTTCGGCCTCTGGACCATTGCTATAGTTAACGGCGTCGATCCCAGGGGGCCGTCCCCCCAGGCAACACCGCCCTCGATTTAAAGGGGCAGGGCTGGGTTTATTGCCCAGTGCCTGAGGCGCCCCCTTGAGGGGGAATGCCGACGGGATCGACGCTATTTTTCACCTGCCACTCCATGAGCTTCGGCTTGTGGGTGGTCCCACGTTAATAGGGACTTTGTGCCTGACCCGTACAAGTGGGGTACGCGGTAAATATCATGTAGATATGGTCAACAGTGGCTTCGGCCTCTGGACCATTGATATAATTAACGGCGTCGATCCCAGGGGGCCATCCCCCAGGCAACACCTGCCCCCTTGATTTAAAGGGGCAGGGCTGTGTTTATTGCCCAGCGCCTGAGGCGCCCCCCCCTTGAGGGGGAATGCCGACGGGATCGACGCAATTTTTCACCCGCCACCCCATGAGCTTCAGTTTGTGGGTGGTCCCACGTTAATAGGGACTTTGTGCCTGACCCGTACAAGTGGGGTACGTGGAAATATCATGTAGATATGGTCAACATATATATTCCTTTAATAAATTTGACGATTTTTACATACTTATCAGGCAATATCTTTCAAAAAATTATTTTTTTCATCGCCCAGAGGGTGTTTATTTTGATAATAATAATAATAATAATATAATAATCATAGAGAGATTAGCCTATCTCTCTTT
>CM042174.1:27998780-28032882 GCA_023376005.1 Doryteuthis pealeii | reverse complement strand
AAGAGAGAGAATACGCATGCATTAAAATTGGCTTGAACATTCTATTTCAGATAGCTGTTAAGTTTGGCGCATAAGTTTATTTTAGTGTAAATCAAACCTGCATTTCTGGTATCTTATTGAATAAGAGACATTAAGTTTTACAATGGTTATAGAAAACCCATACTGGCTTTGGTTTAAAGGTATAATCAGTTTTATGTTGATTCGCCAGGTAAATATCCTCTAAATAAACCTTACATAGTGGGTAGGTATTTTATTTTTGTATTTTTTATTGTTATTTATTTATTTTTTTTAAGTTATAATGATTAAAAATAAAATGATCTGAACTTTTTTTATTTTATTAGTTTTTTAATTCCTAAACTTATTTTTTTAATTGCAGGTAATGAAGGCTTCGTACCCTCGGCTACAAATGATATCCTATGTGGTTGGGTATCTGGCTTGGTATGTGGAGAAAGTCTCTCCGGAGAGTCGGTACCGGGCAGATAAAAAACTTGGATTGTAATGATAACGCAAAGAGTATCAGAAAAGCTTCAAAGTATGAGTTGTAAAACTTTTTTGCTATTTTTTTTAAAGATTTTTAACTTAAATTATTTAACTTGATCCATGTCTAGATTTTTAATAAAGTATTTAACTTTGATCGTGTTCTCAGATTTTAATTAGAATATTTAACTTTATCCGGTGTTTCTATGATTTTATATTGAATAATTTTAACTTTATCGCGTGTTCTAGATTTTAATTGGGATGATTTAACTTTATCCACGTCTAGATTTTTAATTGAATATTTAAGCTTTAATCCATGTTTCTAGATTTTTTAATTGAAATATTTAAACTTGGAATCCCCAATGTTCTAAAGAAATTTTTACAGATTGAATATTTAACTTGATCCATGTTCCTAGATTTTTATTGAATATTTAACTTTATCCACGTTCATAGATTTTTTAATTGATTAACTTGATCCATGTTCTGATTTTTTAAAATATTTAACTTGATCCATGAAAAATGTATCTGTCTTTACACAATATATTTTTTTAAAAACTTTTTATTTTATTTGTACGAGAATACCTACAATGTCTAGGATGACGTCCATGTTGTTGACTGCTGTCCAGTCAAGACTTCAAAAACCTTCAACTCCTTGGCCGCCCAGATTTGCACGGTAACTTTCACCAAGTTACACTGTTGAACTTAACACAGTATTCCAAATGTGTATTCTTGGATGCAGATACTTTGTAATTTAAATCTTTATTTTTCATAGAAAATATGCATATTTAACCTTTTGGTGTTTTTTTTTTTTTTTTTTTTTTTCGGCCTTCTTGGGTGCCATGTAATATGTATTTGGTAATACTTTTTTTATTTTTGATTGTTATAGCTAATGGGGAATATATTGTTTCTATGTGGTTGACTGTTTTACAAATTAAGTGTAAACAAGTCACATTTCCCTAAGTTAGATTTATTTCCCTTATTTTGAGGTTCTATTAATTATTCTCATAACCTTTTTAATATTCAAAAATAACTTCTGTATAAACTTTGCATTCAATTAGTTTGTAAGATTTGTAAAAAAAATTAGTATTTTGGAAATTGATTGTTGAATTTGTTTTTTGCAATCTAATTGGATAAAATCATAGGAAAATTTTAAAGATTTATTAGAATCTAACTTCACAGGTGTTACTTATTTTTTCCTAAAATGGCATATCTAGATTTTAAATTCATTTAAATTCAACTTTGAATTGTTTGAGTATTTACTGCTTGATTAATTATGAATGTGATTAAAATCTGAGATGAGCGTTGATAAAGCTCATTTAATTATTTTTACTTTTGAAATTTTTTAATATTAAAAAAATCCTATTCTGACCTTTTTGTCAATAAGAAGAAATTGTAGATGTTCAAAGATTAAGTCATTCTTATATTAGGTTATTTTTTAGCTCAGTCGGTAGATGCGTCGGCTAGAAACCAACAAGGTTCCTAGTTCGATACCGGTCCCCGCCAACTCGGTGTATGAGTAGCACAGGGATCTGTGCTGTGAGAAGGAGCTGATGGTAGGTGTGGCGCTCACCTCAGATGCTAAAGAACATCTCCTTGGTCTAGCGCTATTGAAAAGGGATAGACTCCCTGCTGACTGCTGATACCGAACTTTAGCCGCCCTGTTGACTTTTAAATCAATTTTCTCTTACCCTCTATATACTTATTCCACTTGCTAAAGTTTCAAATTTTCTAATTTTATTAAATTCCTGAAGGAATTTTCTTTTATAAATATCCTTTTTAAATTAGAATAAACAATCTTCATCTTTATCAAACCTGCAACTTTTCACTAAATGTTTAATCATATTTTAGTGTTTTGATGTTCTTGCATTAAAGATTGTGCAGGTGTGAATTTTAAAGAAAAAATGAAATCACAACTGGTTTCAAGTAAACATAAACTAAACATTTACTATCTTTTGTGATTGTTAGTTTTAAGCAGATCTTTATCCTGTCTTAGTAAACTGAATCTAGAATTCAATTCTTAAAACTTATAAGCATTTTTTTTTTTTTGTGATATACATAAGTCTCAATCACTGACTAAATATGTCATCCATAGACGGTCCTATTTTGACATAACATCTTAACTAATTATGTTTGAAAAACCTTTTTGTTTTATTTTTTTATTATTTTTTTTTTTTTTTTTTTTTTTCTGACAACTTTACTTAATTATATTAAGAAAAATATTTCTCTTGATTGGCTTTATGCCTTTACCTGGAACATTAAATTAATTAGTTTTGTACTTTTAAATGGCTATTACTGATTTTAATATTAATCTTCCCGAATCTTGTAATTTAACTCAAAGTATTTGATCTTTTTCTTCCAAAGGTTATTCAAAATGTAGATGAATTTGTTTGAAAAAGAAGAATTGTCCCGCAGCACCTGATCCTGGATGGCCTGATTGTTTCAACTCTGGAGTTTTTGTGTTCACACCAAATGTAGATACTTACAAATCATTGATTCAGTTTGGATCTACTCAAGCACATTCGATGGTAATATCTACAGCGCCTTTTTTTTTTTAATTTGTTTTAAATTTATTTTTTTAAATTTTTTATTTTAAAAAATTTTCATTTTAAAAATGAATTTGCTTTAAAAATCTTTAAGAGCTGATGATTCATTTTAAATCAACTTATTAAAAAATTTTATTTAATATTTTCTATTTAACTTTTATTTTGGTAAAATATGCAATCTTAATACTTAGATATTCTAATGATACATATCTACATGTAGATATTTTGGATCTACTCGAGGCACATTTGATGTAATATCTACAGGACTTTTTATTTTTAATTGTGTTTTTTAAGAAAATCTAATTTTTAAAAATTAAATTTGCTTTAAAAATCTTTTTACTTAAGAGCTGATAATTAATTTTAAATCAATTTTAAAATTTTTTATTTTAATTTCTATTTAACTTTTTTTTTTTTTTTTTTTTTTTTTTTGTAAATATGCAATCTTAATACTTAGATATTCTATGATACAATCTACATGTAGATATTTTTAATCTTGTTTTTGATTTTCTTTTCCTCTTCCCTGCTAAGTGAAATGTCTTTTCTTTTTTTAGGTGGTGATCAAGGCCTGTTGAATCTTTATTTCAATGACTGGCCAACAAAAGGACATTAAGAAACACTTGCCATTCGTTCTACAATGTTGTGTCTCAGGCATTTTATAGTTATCTGCCAGCATTTAAACAGTAAGTTTTTTTTTTTTCTTTCCTTACCCCCCTCCTTCTCCACTTAAATTGTACATGCTGACCTGCACAATAAAACTAGTGTTCAATAATACAGTTCTTAAGTGATTTCCTTCCTTGTAGATTCACTATTTATTTTTAACTTTCTCTTACTACTTATTATCACATGGAATTCAAACAGTTTAAGTTTGAAATCCAGTCAGGGCCAAGATAGCCTGATTATTTTACGGGCAGGTTCTGTTTGACATTATATGAGTCCAGCTACAATCTTACTAAAGTTGTTTTCCCTCTCAATGCTATTGTTGATATTCCAAAAACAAGTCGTAGATCTAATATTTGAAGTTATTTTCTATAGCTCTTGACAAGATATCCTGTATCGAGTAAATACTTAAAATATTTTTGGGGAAAATAGGTTAATCAGTGGTATCGCCAAATAGCAAGATACAAAATTGCCTAAAATCAGAATTTAAAAATAGTTTTTGAGGGATCTTTTTAATGATTTAGATTAAGCATTACCAGCACGTTCGGTAAAATCGTGAACATTGACAAATTTCCACCTTATCAGTTTCAAATTGCAATTTCTTGTGTATTTTCTGGTCCAATCTAAAAAAAAATATGGTTGGAAAATAAAATCTTTCTAAATATGTAATTATACATTGAATTATTTTTACAGCGACTTACAATATTTTTGCTTTGAACAGTCAAAGAAAAAAAAAAAATTAAATTTTTACCTGCTACTTTGATAATCTTTATCAATATTCTTTAAGTTTTACACTTAATTAGGAGCAGAAACTTTTCTTTTCTGACCTTTGGCAGCAAAACCACAACAAACCAAAGTTGACAGATTTCAAACAAATGTAAGATAAGAAAAAAATCACTATACCAGTAATAGTCTCAGAATTATTTTCATGTGTGAATTTAAACGATACATCAGGGATTTTGGTTAGTTTTAAATTTGAAAAAAACATCAAATATACTTTTTTTTTTTTTTTTTTTTTTTTTTTTTTTTTTTTTTTCGAATGTAAACACAATCTCTGATCTGCTTAAATAGTAATTTCTCGCATATTTTCTGGTCCAATTTTTCTTAAATATTTGTGGTTGGAAATAAAATAATCTTTCTAAATATGTAATTTGTATAGTTTTTTAAATTTTATTTAATTTTTTTTTTTATCTATTGAAATTTTTAAGAGTTAAAATGGTTTGTCTTCAAACAGCTGAAAATACATTATATTAACTTTTTTTTTTTTTTTTTTTTTTTCCGTGGCTGAATTTTACTTTTTTTTTTTTTTTTTTTTTTTTTTTAAAATCAAAGTGGTTAATCTTTATTATTTTGAAACTTTACACTTAATTAGACACTTTTTAACTACAATCAGAAACTTTTTCCCTTTTACTGATCTTTGGAAGTGAAAGCACAACAGACCAAAGTTGACATATATTTCTTAAAAAAATATAAAAAGAGCACTATATAATAGAAAATACTCTCAAATTATCTACATTGTGTGAAAGTTCAAATTTTATTTTATTCCACAAATAATGGGTTCCAGCATGGAGATACATACAATTTGAGTGCATAATCAGAAAGAACATACATGTAAAACATAAGAATTAAGTTTTATCAAAATTGCTCAAAAATAAAATAAAGAAATTACTGAAATTCTTTTTGAATTGGTTGATGACTTGACATATTTTTTTAACAAAATCATGTCCACTTTTAGAACCCCTAATTTTGGGGCTTTAAATTCTCATAACTTTTAAACTACTGGGGATATTTGCATAATTTCAAACAGTTCTGAACTCCATTTACAGAGCTCTATGTAACTAACTAAATAATAACCTCAAATAAAATCAAATTAGGAATGCTACTTAGCTGATTTTTAAAAATTTTTATTTTTTATTTTTTTTAATTTTTATCTTTTTTTTTTTTTTTTTTTTTTTTTTTTTTTTTGCTTATATAAATTTTAACTAGTAACTGACAAATTTTTTTGGCAAGTCTAAAAGAAAAAAAAAACCTGACTTTAGTCTCTGCAAAAGTATCACCAATGAGTTTATGCCTCCTGACTTTTGCAGTAACCTAATTTCCAGTCTTTAATGTCTTATCTCATTATGTAGATAAGATTACCTACCTGGAAATGATTCTAATCTCTTTATTTTAGAGTTAGTAATTTGATTTTAAGAGCTTTTTGTAGTTGCATAAATTAATAAGGTTTTCTTTTTAACTTGTAATTATTTGTAGTTAAGTTGCAGATATTTTGTGTAGTGCACATTTTAACTTTTATCTTGATTTGTTTTTATAGAAAGTTACTTGACGTCAAAGTTCCTAAGATATTTTGTAATTAACTCTAGAATTAATTGGTATGAGCAAATTAGATTCTGCAAAATTTATTTTTTAATATGAAATCTTCAATTTCTTAATTTTTGACATTTCTTTAATTAAACTTTTTTTATTTTTATTTTTTTTTTTTAGATTCAAACAAAATGTAAAGATTGTACACTTTATTGGTGCCATCAAACCTTGGCAACATCCTTATGATGCTTCCACAAGAAGTGTAACACCCTTGCCACAATCTGGGCATGATGCCGAGTTCCTTCAACATTGGTGGGACATCTTCATCACTAAAGTGCAACCGACCTTGGATCCATCAGCTGTAAGTTGTCATTTAATGATCATTTTATATTTAAAAAAAAAAAAAAAGTTAAAACTAAATTTGTTCATGCATGTTTTGCATTGAATTTTAACAATTTTTTGTAATTTTTAATTTGAAGCATTTTTTTTTTAAAACTTGATAAAACATTTTTCTTTTACATGTCAAAAAAAAAAAAAAAATCGGTTCATATCAAATGTCCTACTCTTGTATAATCTTAACTTTTTAGTTTTGAAGACTTTTTTTTTTTTTTTTTTTTTAGTCAAGGGTAACTGAAGCCAAAACTTTCTTAAACCTTATTTTTCCTATGCAGGATTATGAATCCACCTGTTTATTAAAACTTCTTGTTCCAATTCTACCTGCATAAGAAAAAAGTTTACTTTGGCTTTTGGGTTACCATTCTTAACTTTGACTATTTATGCATTTGATATTTACAAATGAAATTGAATTTGTAGAAGAATTGTTTTTATTTGATTGCATGGCACAGTTAATTTGAGTTTTTATTAATGCATAAAATTATAAACTTTAAATTTTAGCATGTTTTTTTTTTTTCCTTTTTTTTTTTTTTCTTTTTTTTTTTTTTTTTTTTTTTTTTTTTTTTAAATTTTTTTCCATTTTAATTAAAAAAAAATTTAGTTATATCTACTAACACAGCAATTCTCAAACATAATATACAAAGTCAAAATTGATTTAAAAAAAAAAAAAAAAAAAAAAAAAAAAAAATGTTTCTCACTGTAAGAAAACATTGCTAAGAAACATCAAGCGAATGTTTCTTAATTTATTGAATTAAAAGTAATTACTAGTGTTAATAATCTTCATACAATGACTGCTATTTACACAGTAGCATTGCAACCAACAAAGCCTTCATCAGATGATGACTCTGGGTTCAGGCATGGTTTCGGGGCCGAAGCATCATTACCACTAACCCAGAGCGCCCCAGCATCATTACCACTAACCCAGAGCGCCCCAGCAGTATCTCACGATACCACCAGACTTTGTCGGTTTGATGTCACAAAATAGGACTGCCATATCCACGCTGATGCAGTTAGAGCTTTCTCCTGGATCTTATTTAAGTATTTCCTCTTGTCTGGTAGAGAAAGTCCAAGTTTAGACAAAAATGCTGAGGTTGAGTTGGCAATAAACCCCCGACATCCAACCTCAATGGGAAATACATCCGTGATCCATCCGTTTCTGGCGCATTGTTCACGTAGGTCTTCATATTTTTCCAACTTCCGCTGATGGGCCCAATCCAGATTTTCTTCAAATGGAACTGTCGACTCGATGATAAAAACTCTTTTGATTAACAGACCAAATGACAATATCAGGACGCTGGGCCGTTACGGTTATTTCAGTTGGAAAAACGAGCTGATGTTCCAAGTCGCATGCAATGCGCCAGCTCGCAGAGCCGTCAAATATAGAGGACACGTGCCTATTTTTACGCGAAAATTTCGAAGTGTTTCCTTCTTTAAACAAAATGTATTGCTTTGTTGATGATGTTATCAGATTTATTTGCAGTCTCACAACCTATCTTTGACGCCTCCGCAACAATCTCGAGGACTTTGTGTGTCTCCACATGTAGCTTCTTAGAGCATACTCGCATCCCGTGAGAATGTTTCAGGCTAGCAGTTTTCCCACATGCTTTGCATAGTTTTGACGTAGCTAAGCCCCAGATGTGAAGATTATCTTCTATAAATTAATATGTAAAAAAAACAATTGAAACTTCAAAGTGCACAAATTTTTGCTTTTTGAAGGTGCATATCAAGAAACTGTTGAGAATTACTGTACTAATTCATTTAAAGGTTATAAAGTTTGCATGTGAAATCTGACTAGCATTATTTTAAACGTTTTTGCAATCTAATTTATTGTTCATTAAACTTTTTATTTAAAAAAAAAAAAAAAAGAATATGGAGTCAAAGGTAAGCTTAGATTTTAATTTGCTTATTGCTCATCTATTAAACTGTCATTCTTTTCTTTTCTATGACTGCAACATACTTCTATAAGAGAAAAACAAATTTTTAACTGATTAAAACAAACCTGCCTGAATTTCTGAAGGTGAAATTCATTAGATTCAAACTCCATCTAAAAACCTATTATCAATGTTATTGATAAATTTTATCTTAATGCATGATAAAGTATTTAAACTAAAATCTTTACTTTATTTCAGATTCTCTACTCTTATTATGCTTTTATGTATCTTGTATAAATTTGATTTTAATGCTTAAATTAAAACTTTCACGAGTTTTACTTCAAGCACTGAACTGTAGCTATTTAGTTCTGGGATGAGCAACTATCTAAAGAATGGACAATGGAAACAAAAACTAAATTAATTTTCAATGTGTAAGGGAAAAAAACAACTACCATAAGATTTATTTTAAATTACTTTTGTAACAGCACTTGTGTTATAAACCAATTTCTGATTAGTGTCATTTATCTAGTGACACATCTGAATTGATGTAGAAGAGAATGTTATTCGCTCTTTGCCTAGAACTGATTTTTAGATAAATGGATTTTCAAGCCTATTTGAAAATATCTTGATTTACTCTGCTTTAAAAATCTTATGTGGCCTCTTTTGTTGTCCATATTTATTAAAGATGACAAAACTTCCACCCCGATGATAATTCCAATGGCTTTTACTTCTAACAATGAGAAATTTGAAATGTTTACATTTAAGTTTTGCAAGAGTCAGAATTTTTAATATTTCTTTGGAAATAGTTGCTCATCCTCACCAATATCTCATGCTTGGCTTTTTTTTTTTTCTCTAAAGCTTTTGCCTGCATTCTTAACCTATTAAGGTTGAGGGGTGGGGAACTTTTTATCCTGATTTCTATACCCCCCCCGCCCCTTTTTTCTATCCTCTTTCAGCTGTGCAAATCTTTCAAATCTATTTGGCATAGATTGCCTTGTAGATTCAAGAATTTACATGGTTTTGTACTTTTAGATCTTTCTTGTCACTTAGTCCTTGTTAACAATGGAGTCCATTACTTTTTTCTTAAATCTTCATTTATTAACTAATCTTCTGTGAAAAATATTAATATAATTTGTACAGTTATATCTATATCGAGCAGGATTTGAACTAAATGATATTCAAAGTTAAGCTAATGTTAAAAAATAAAATTCTTTAAGATTACTTCATTCCATAATCTTAGTCCCTTTTTTTTTTTTTTTTTTTTGTCTATTACATGTTTATGCCCTCTTGTATATAAATTCTTGAAATATTCTTTCAGGTTATATGAAGAAACTGTTATGATTTGTAGTTTAATTTTGTTTCTATTCATTCTTTTATTGCTTACAAATTTTAAATTGGATAACTAGTCTAAAAGGGTGAACCAGTAACGGTAAGTTATGACTTCTTATCTACCAGTTTTGATTTGGTAGTTACTATTTGTTGTCAAAAACTTAAATATGCATCTATACTATATTATCTTGGTATGAAAATATTTTAAATAAAATATCTGAGTGTACTCGTCTTGAATGTATTTCTAATAGTTGAATGTTTCTTAACTCTTAACATCCCTATACCGCCTCATTCCACCCGGCTGGAAGTCACATTTGTTTTCCTAATCCACCCCAAACGATAGCCTTTGTTTAAATATAATATTAAACATATTTAGAAGTCTTTATTTTAAAGGGAAATAACGGGTAACTTTAAATGAAAAGGCCATTTTTTTTAACGTCTTTGATAGATCTTTATAGGAATGGGACTCTGGACTTTAAAAATTCTCAACCAGGATGTTAAGAGTTAACTGGCAGATTTTTTAGTTTGTGTTTTTTTTATTTATTTATTTTTTTTTTAATTTTTTAAATTTTTTTATTTTTTAAAATTTTATCTCTAAACTGATAATCTTTAATCCTTTTTATTCATTTGAACATAAACTTGAGTCTTACCCTTTTTTTATTACTTTTCCTTTTATTTAGGAAGGACTTGTTGGTCAATTGGCTTCACTTGGCTTTGATACTCAAAGCAGCCGGGCTGCTATGGATGAGTTTCAGAAACGTATGGCTTGGGAACATGGCAACATCGATTACATGGGCCAAGACAGTTTTGAGAACATTCAACGTAAACTTGATGCCAAATTGAAAGGGAGTTCCTAAAGAGATAGCAGATTGACTTTGCCAAGCAACAGATCCAAATTTACAAGAAAATGGTTTATGGTCTGTCAGCAAATAAAAGTAAATTCAACATCAAACTAGATTGCTGCTACTACTGCTGCTGCTACTACTGCTCATGCTGATACATTGCCAAGTTTCTTCAGCACTTTTATCCATTCACCCCCTCTCTCTCTTCCCAACCCTTCCCCTCCTCCCCCAACTCTTCTTCTGGCTCCCTTTCCTGGTCTTTTCCTCTTTCAGGATTACTTCTCTGCTACACTTAGTCATAAAAGAGATAAACAGTTGGAGCTGCCATTTGACAATGGTCAATTGTGCATTGGCACAAATGACGGAAGACGGTGTCCCTATTTACCTCTTTCTGCTAATGCCAATAGCAGGAGTGGAGGGGCGGGGGGTGGTAAAATGACAATTGTTATGTTTTGTTTTTTTAAAAAATTTTTTTTCCTCTGTTCATGTTTTGTGAGCATGAACTTTTTTTTTTTTTTTATATATTATTGGAACACTTTGAAACAATATATTTTACATTTCAGCTATCTAATATTTGGATATGATTGGATTTTTTTTTTTTTTTTTTTTTTTTTTTTTTTCCGCCCACCGCCCCCAAAAAAACATCTGAGTTTTCTCTTGATGTGTTGTGGAAAAGCTTGTATATTTGAGCTTACGAAATGTAGTTAAGAACATTAATTTACATAAACATGGTATTTTAAACTTACATTCTTTGCGCTCATGTTTGATAGTTTATTTTTTAACATAGACTTTATATTCAAGTTATTTGAATTTAAGACACGATTTAATGGGCTTAATCTTCCGCCCTCTCTGGGATATAGTTGTTTTTATGTGCTGTAGGTTGATGTCATGCAATTTGCTGCATTTTTTTTTTTTTTTTTTTTTCAAAAATATCTACCTCAGCCCGTTTTGCGTCTATTTTGCAATTCAAACTATTATTCAATATAAACAATTGTCTATTTCTGTTCCCGCTTCTCTCTCTTTTTAAAAAGAAAAAAACTTTCAGTATTTGAAGGTTACTTTCTTTTCTTCATTGTTTATTTCATTGGTCTTTTTTTTCTTTTCTGTTTAATACAATAAACTTGAGTAGCCTGATTTAAGAATATTAAAAAGTGCTAAATTCTGCTGAACTCTAAAGTCACTTGAAATGATTCAATCTAATACTCTACATTAACAAAGTCTTTTGAAATTTTAAAATCTTTTTTTTTTCATCTGCCCAAAGGGCAGATATTTTAAATACTGCTGTGAAACTTGATAAAAAATGGTTTAAATCAATTTGTCCTCCTTGTGAATCTTGGATTATTTTTGGCAGCTGTTTCTCATTTCTCTAAGATTGTGCAGTGCCTCCATTACTCTTCATTCTCCTTTTTCCTCCTGCTATCCCCTCTCCGTGGGGCCATTGGATTTTCTCCCTGGCTTTGGGGGGTCCAAAAATCTATGGCCTATTTGAAATATTAAAGCAAACCTGTCCAACCAACAGCACCTGCATTCAACTTTAACGTGCAGTTGAAAAACTGTCGTAGCAACTGCTATGGTTTCATTTTTATTGGCTGTCGGGAAACGGAATATGCCAGTTGCTACTGTTGTGACGATGGTCATCTGCATTACAACAGACATTCACTCGCTCGCTCGGCTGTTGTCATCTAGTCCTCTTTGGCTGGATCTCTACCCCCATACTGTAAATTCTTATGACAAAATGATGCTGTTATAATGTAGGTTAATTCATGAAATAAAATAAAATTGAGAATTATTTTGTTTTTTATTTATTTTTTTTTGATAGCCTTTACTAATATGCTGAATTCTTACTAACTGTCCATCTCTTGTTGATGCTATCTCACTTTTCTTAATTTTGGCTATATTGAAGAATTTAGATAATTTAAAATTTTGTTCACAGTGAATCCAAATCGCAACTATTGTTCTGTTGCAAATTGGAATAGAATTATTTAAATTTATGGCTTTTTATCCTGCAATTAATGCAGTATTTCAATGTTTCTAAACAAAAAGTTGTTAGTGGCAGTATTGTCTGCCACTTTTATTAAAGAGGCTTCCTATTTTGTGCATAAGGATTGAGTTAAAGTAGAAAAGGTTTTAAATTGAACAGTTTTAATTTAATATAGATTGTCAATTTTTTCTTTTGTTACAAGCATAGCCAGGGTAAATACTTCTAATCAGTTGTTGGAGTGACTTACAACTTGACCACTGAAGCACACTAATCAGTAATTTGTTCTTATTTAGTTTTGTTAGTCTTTCTAATTTAATGTTTTATTACATTAAAACTTGTGCTCCATAGGCCACACGCTTTTGCTAGTTTGATTAATTTCAGAAGTAATGGTAAAAATTTAAGGGGACTTTTTAAAAAAAATTTTTTTAATTTTTTTACCATTGGATGAATTGATCAATCTGTACATAGATGTTCAGTTAATTGTAGATATATTATATAGATATGTGCATGATTTATTTTAAAGATGCTTAA
This sequence comes from Doryteuthis pealeii, assembly GCA_023376005.1. Lineage (NCBI taxonomy): Eukaryota > Metazoa > Mollusca > Cephalopoda > Myopsida > Loliginidae > Doryteuthis > Doryteuthis pealeii. Next base: position 28,019,954 of record CM042174.1, on the reverse strand, counting down.
GGAGTCTTGTACATGAGGGCAGTTTAAAATACTGCAGAGATCTGTGACTGATTCCACATATTTAAAATGTAGGGTGTTAAACAGCTGGTTGGCTGATACCGACATTAGGGCCGCCTGACGACGACTTTACATGCATAGCAAACACATAGAATGTTACAAAAAGTCTTAACGTTTAATTCACCATGTAAATTGTATCTACCAACAAAATATTAATTTTAAGCAGTTTAACAGGTTTGAATTTTTTTTTTTTTTTTCAAATGGACTCGCTGAAACTTCAACGTCTGGCAACTGATCTGGTAAACGCTCATAAGGTCATTAATCATCTTGACAGCAACCTTGAGCACCTTTTTGATCTTTCCAACACACGTGGGCATGCCTACAAAGTCGGAAACAGCACTGCTCACGTGACTTTCGGAAACTTTTTTTTCATGCTCAGAATTGCGGGACATGGAATAAACTGCCCGCGCGTCTGTAGGCTGCCGAAGCACTGAGTCTTTCAAAGCCGTCCATGTTTTCTGTGGTCCGCCGACACTCTATACCTGATGCCACTCTCCACATACATATGCACACGCGTGCACACATACATGCATATTACTACTGTAAACTGTTCATGTTCCTGACACATTATTCTGTGTACTTGACATGAGACTTTGATGAGTTGTGGTGCACCTGAGCACTGTACACAATAAATTATTATTATTATTATAGTGAATTGACATGACATAAGGTTGGTGTTCAGTCTGCCCAACTATTTACCCATATCTGGAGGGAGAATAGTTTGATGCATACTCTTCCCAAAGGTATTGGTGCTATATGACTAGCCTTATCCAGAACTTTAACTTGGTTCACTGTGTCTTTTTTCTAAAACTATAACCAGAAGAAAGTTACTTGAAAAGTAACGTGTGGTAGGCTTCATATTAAACTTTACTCCAGGATTGGCTGGCAAAAACAGGTTACTATTGTGTTCTAGTGGGATATGACGTCTGGGGGTCAGAGTACGTATCTCTCAGATATTTTTCCAGAACACTCTGCTCTGTTTTGAGCAACCCCTGATTTCGGTTGGTCAAATATGTTCCTTGAATATTTAAACGGTTTTGAAGAAAATGCTCTTGCTCTTTTCTTCGTTTTTTTTTTTACACGTCTTTTTCTAATTTTTTCCGCTCTACTGAGAGCATTGTGTTATTCTTTAAGGTCTTGCCAGATTTTAAGCATTTTACTAATGTAAATTGTAGCATTGTTGTTGAAACTAACTGGAGACCTAATCAAATGGCCAAAGCACTGCTTTCTGCAAAGAACCTACCCAAAAATTTAGATGGTAACCAAGACTCCAAACTACACAATACTAAATTAAATCTTTTTGCAAATAAAAAGTAAAGTCGTCGGGGCGGCCTGATGTTTGTGTCAGCGAGGGAGTCCTATCCCCTTTTCATTAGCGCTAGACCAAGGAGATTATTTAGCGTCTGAGGTGGAGTGCCACACCTACCATCAGCTCCTTTACTGCACAGATCCCTGTGCTACTCATACGCTGAGTTGGCGAGGGCGGGTATCGAACTAGGAACCTTGTGGTTTCTAGCCGAATGCTCTAACCGACTGAGCTAACCGGCCCTATTGTTAGCAAATAGAACGCCATTTCCAAAATGAAGGAGATATAAGATCAATTTGTTTATTCTAAAAGAATCCTCATTTCTATTTTCAGAATAGAGGGTGGAGGGAATAACTTCAGCTCAAGCATCAATTAAACTTGATTTTCTCTCACACAATGAGGAGGTGCTGCTTGAGAGAAAATAAGCCCCCCACTCTAAGTGGCAGTGTGCAACTTTACCCACCTTCCCTGGTGTAGAATTTGATCAAATGATAATATTGAACTAAATCCTCCAAGCAGCTGTCTCGTCTATACAAGTAAAAATGTGCCCTCTGGAAGTATTTAAATTTTTAGTTTAATTTTATTACATAAAATTAAAATTAAGAATGCATATAAAAGATTATGCATGATTTTATATTAAAATTTAGAGTTACTGTGTAAGTTTTTAGCATTGCCTTTTATTTTTTTATTTTTTAAAGCTAAATTGTGAAACCCTTAAAACTGGGTATAATCCAAGAATATGGCTTAGATGCTAGCTCTTCCCATCAGCCCAAACTTTCATTGCTATATTTTCCTAAATGAGACGAAAATTTATTTTTGTTAATGGATTTCTGACTTAAAATAAAACCAATTGCTTAGAAATCAATATGCAAATTAGCCTTCCCATTCACACTAAAATATATACACACATGCGCAACTACATATTAGTATGCAGATAAGGTCAACCATATTAATGAACAAATATTTTTAAATAAAATCAAGATCAATATGATGTAAATAACTAAGGGAATTTTGACAATGGTTCCTCCTTTTTAATATCTCATTTAATATTAAAGTAGATTGGGGTTTTGGAAGTCTTCTACTTCTAACTAGGTAAAGTAGCTAAAGTGAATGTTAGGCTACTTTGGTTTTGAGTTTGAAAAACTTTTAAGATATCAAGAATTTAAATTGATGTTTACAATTTATAGAAACTATGCTTTTAAAATAATCTTTAACAATTGAAAACTACTAAATAATTCATCCAGTATTTTAACTTCTGGGAAATAATGAAAGAAATTAACAAGTTATAAAAGTTGCATGTTTTATTTTTTATTTTTTATTTTTTATTTTTTTTCTTCTTAATATTATGTATTAGCAATTACTTTGATTAGGATTTTCTTTAAGTCCCTAATTGTTTATATTCATTCAAATATTGTAGCTAAATGTACTGTAGACAAGTGGGTATCAAAAATTCTTAAAAGTTGGAAAAAGTTAAATTGAACTAAATTTTCCCCTTTATATTATAAATCTCATTCTTTTCCTTTCACAATGTTTCAATATTGTAAATAAAACTACAATTCATGAAATATTAAGACAAATTTTAATTAAATTTAAATTGTTTATAATAACTTCATTGCAATATTTTTCTTTTTAGATGTTTAATTTTGGCCACATTTAAACTCTTTTATTGTTCCCCAAATTTTCAGGATTCTTTTAAAACTCAAGATGTCTTTGTTTTCTCATGTCCAATTGGATGTATAAATCTTGATCGTAGTATGAAGTCATTCACCCAAGTAGGCAGATTCTTAAAGGCAAAAGATTAAGTTTGCATCATAGCACTAAATATCGAGTCCTTTGGAAACTTAGCTGTAACTGCATGACGTGAGCGTTAATAACGTTGTGGCATCGAGAACTGGTAATAAAACCCATTGAATTTGCAAAAAAGCCAAGCATCTGAAAAGAAATGAAATAGGGAAATTTTATTACTCTCAAAATTTTTAGGTTTAAGTTATTTCTATATACATTAACTCCAGAAAAATTCTCAGCAGAGTTAAAAGTCAGAGCCCCATTCCTATAGGATTTATCAAAAATGGTTAAAAATGGCCTTTAATTTAATTACCTGTTATTTTCCTTCCATCAGCTTCTAAATGTTTATATTACATTTAAAAAAGGCTATCATTTGGGGCAGATAGGAAAATAAATGACTTCTGGCCGGTGGAATGAGGTGGTATAGTATGTAAGAGTTAAAAAGGCTTAACTGAATGTGCTGATTAAAAACCCAAAAAAAACAGGACGTTAAACAATTAACTTCATTTTGATATTTCTAATATTTATTTTTTATAGTTGGCTTTAAGTTTTTACCATTTCAACTAAAGATCTACTTTTAATCTTTCAAACTTATCTATATCCCTGCCCCCTAGCTGAATTAGATACCACAAACTGCCCATATTAATGCATTTAATCCTGAAATGTGTTCTTTATTTCTCTAAGGAAATAAAGATTTACATAGTATATGGTGGAATAAATTTGCATAATGATCTTAACAAAACTGGTTTAATAAATAATTATTTCCCATTACTGATTTTCAAGTACTATCATTCTCCAAACATTATTAAAAAACAATCCTATATATTTTATATAGAATCAAAAATAACATTTAAAAAATAATTTTTTTATATTTGTTCTTATTAGTTTTTAGTCTTTCTTAAATAATGTTTATTACATTAAAACTTAAATACTTGTGCTCCACAATTTGCTTAGTTTGATTAATTTAAGGGGACCTTTTTTTTTTTTTTTTTTTTTTTTTTTTTTTTTTTTTTTCAAACCTTTGGATTGAATTAATCTGTACATAGATATGTATTAATTGTGTGTGTGTATATCTGTGCATGGTTTATTTTTAAGATGCCTAAGGAAGTCTTGTATATGAGGGTGTTTTGAAATACTGCAGAGATCTGTGACTGATTCCACATAATTTAGAATGTAGGGTGTTAAAATTCGCAATAAGGAGATAATGCCTCATGATGGATTAACTCTAATTATTTTCATTCATCTATGATGCGCTTTGACAACTAAGACAGAAAAATTTTTCAAAAAAATGTTCACATGGCGTATTAAAATCTCTATTCATTGGTCAGGCAAACAATTTTCTTAATGGTTTTTTAAGATTTTGCATGTTCATTTCTTTTAGCTGACTTTACACTTAGAATAACTTTTACCATTATTCAATGGAGTAAGTATAAAACTTTATCTTGTCATTTAGGAATCTTGATATTCTTTTTTTTTTTTTAAAATTTTAAGACCAATATAGAATCATTTTTTGGCATTTAAAGTTCAAATATTGAATATCAAATTTATTTAAATATGATACATAAAACATTCTTAAATTTAACTTTTCATTAATTTTTTTTTTTTTTTTTACTAGATCAACAATGCTTTAAACTTTAAAAGAAAACAGTAAAATTACAGAATTCCTTATATTGTAAGAATTTTATATCTGTTTAATAAAATCAAATAAACAAAAATATTGACTTTGATAAAATAAACATTTTTAAATTTAAAAAAAAAAAAATAAAAAAGTGATTTTTTATTTTATTTTTTAAGACTTTTTTGTTACAAATTTAAAAATGTATTTATCAAAGTCAATATTTTTGTTATGATTTTATAAACAGATATAAAATTTATCAAATATAAGGAATTTTGTATTTACTGTTTTCTTTAAAGTTTAAAAGCATTGTTAGATCTTAAGTAAAAAAAAAAAAAAAAATTAATGAAAAGTTAAATTTAAGATTTTATGTATCATATTAAATAAATTTGATATTCAATATTTGAAACTTTAAAATGCCAAAAAATGACTTCTTTATATGGTCTTTAAAATTTTAAAAAAAAAAAAAAGAATATCAAGATTCCTAAATGACAAAGATAAATATTTTATACTTACTTCCATTGAATAATGGTAAAAGTTATTCTAAGTGTAAAGTCAGCTAAAGAAATGAACATGCAAAATTCTAAAAACCATAAGAACAATTGTTTTGCCTGACCAATGAATAGAGATTTTAATAACGCCATGTGAACAATTTTTTTGAAATTATTTTTTCTGTCTTAGTTTCAAAGCGATATCATAGATGAATGAAATAATTAAGAGTTAATCCATCATGATGGATTATCTCCTTAATTGCTAATTGTTTTAACACCCTACATTTAAAATATGTGGAAATCAGTCAACAGATCTCTGCAGGTATTTAAAACACCCTCAATACAAGACTCCTTAGGCATCTTAAAAATAAACCATGCACAGATATACACACACACAATTAATACATATCTCATGTACAGATTAATTCATCCAATGGTTTCCAAAAAAAAAAAAGAAAAAAAAAGTCCCCTTAAATTAATCAAACTAAAAAATTGTGGAGCACAAGTATTAAGTTTTAAATGTAATAAACATTAAATTTAGAAGAAAGACTACAAAACTAAATAAGAAACAAATATAAAAATTATTTTTTCCAATGTTATTTTTGATTCTATATAAAAATATATAGATTGTTTTAATATGTTTTGAGATGATAGTATTGAAAATCAGTAATGGGAAATAATTATTTATTAAACCGTTTTGTTAAGAATCATTAATGCCAAATTATCCCACCAATATAACTATGTAATCTTTATTCCTTAGAGAAATAAAGAACACATTTCAGGATTTTAAATGCATTAATATGGGCAGTTTGTGGTATTAATTCAGCTAGGGGGCAGGGATATAGATAAGTTTGAAAGATATAAAAGTAGATCTTAGTTGAAATGGTAAAAACTTAAAGCCAACTATCAAAATAAATATTAGAAATATCAAAATGAAGTTAATTGTTTAACGTCCTGTTTTTTTGGGTTTTTTATCAGCACATTCAGTTAAGCCTTTTTACTCTTAACATACTATACCACCCTCATTCCACCGGCCAGAAGTCATTTATTTTCCTAACTGCCCAATGATAGCCCTTTGTTTAAATGTAATATTAAACATTTAGAAGTCTGATGGAAGGAAAATAACAGGTACATTAAATTAAAAGGCCATTTAACCATTTTTGATAAATCCTGATAGGAATGCGGGCTCTGGACTTTAACTCCTGCTGAGAATTTTTCGTGGAGTTTAATGTATGATAGAAAATACTGTAAACCTAAAAATTTTGAAGTAATAAAATTTCCCTATTTCATTTCTTTTCAGATGCTTGGCTTATTTGCAAATCAATGGGTTTATTACCAGTTTCTCGACTGCACAACGTTAATAACGCTCACGTGTGCAGTTACAGCTAAGTTTCCAAAGACCGATATTTAGTTGGCTATGATGCAAACTTAATCTTTTGGCTTTAAGAAACTTGGGTGAATGACTTCATACTACGATCAAGATTTAACATAATTGTGACATGAGAAAACAAAGACATCTTGAGTTTTTAAAGAAATCCTGAAAAGAACAATATAAGAGTTTAAATGTGCCAAATTAAACATCTAAAAAGAAAAATATTGCAATGAAGTTATTATAAACAATTTAAATTTTAATTAAAAGTTGTCTTAATATTTCATGAATTGTAGTTTTATTTACAATATTGAAACATTGTGAAAGGAAAGAATGAGATTTATAATATAAAGGGAAAATTTAGTTCATTTTAACTTTTTCCAACTTTTAGATTTTGATACCACTTGTCTACAGTACATTTTAGCTACAATATTGAATGAATATAACAATTAGGGACTTAAAGAAAATCCTAATCAAAGTAATTGCTAATTACATAATATTAAGAAGAAAAAAAAATAAAAAAAAAAAATAAAAAATAAAACATGCAACTTTTTAACTTGTTAATTTCTTTCATTATTTCCCAGAAGTTAAAATACTTGGATGAATTATTTAGTAGTTTTCAATTGTTAAAGTTATTTTAAAGCATAGTTTCTAATAAATTGTAAACATCAATTTAATTCTTGATATCTTAAAAGTTTTTCAAACTCAAAACCAAAAGTAGCCTAACATTCACTTTAGCTACTTTACTAGTTAGAAGTAGAAGACTTCCAAAACCCAATCTACTTTAATATTAAATAATATTAAAAAGGAGAACCATTGGTCAAAATTACCCTTAGTTATTTACATCATATTGATCTTGATTTTTATTTAAAAATATTTGTTCATTAATATGGTTGACCTTATCTGCATACTAATATGTGTTGCGCATGTGTGTATATATTTTAGTGTGAATGGGAAGCTAATTTGCATATTGATTTCTAAGCAATTGGTTTTATTTTAAGTCAGAATCCATTAACAAAAATAAATTTTCGTCTCATTTAGGAAAATATGCAATGAAAAGTTTGGCTGATGGGAAGAGCTAGCATCTAAGCCATATTCTTGATTATACCCAGTTTTAAGGGTTTCACAATTTTGCTTTAAAAAAATAAAAATAAAAGGCAATGCTAAAAAACTTACACAGTAACTCTAAATTTTAATATAAAATGTCATGCATAATCTTTTATATGCATTCTTAATTTTAATTTTATGTAATAAAATTAAACTAAAAATTTAAATACTTCCAGAGGGCACATTTTTACTTGTATAGACGAGACAGCTGCTTGGAGGATTTAGTTCAATATATCAATTGATCAAATTCTACACCAGGGAAGGTGGGTAAAGTTGCACACTGCCACTTAGAGTGGGGGGCTTATTTTCTCTCAAGCAGCACCTCCTCATTGTGTGAGAGAAAATCAAGTTTAATTTGATGCTTGAGCTGAAGTTTATTCCCTCCACCCTCTATTTCTGAAATAGAAATGAGGATTTCTTTAGAATAAACAAAATTGATCTATATCTCCTTCATTTGGAAATGGCGTTCTATTTGCTAACAATAGGGCCGGGTTAGCTCAGTCGGTAGAGCATTCGGCTAGAAACCACAAGGTTCCTAGTTCGATACCCGCCCTCGCCAACTCAGCGTATGAGTAGCACAGGGATCTGTGCAGTAAAGGAGCTGATGGTAGGTGTGGCACTCCACCTCAGACGCTAAAATAATCTCCTTGGTCTAGCGCTAATGAAAAGGGGATAGACTCCCTCGCTGACACCAACATCAGGCCGCCCCGACGACTTTACTTTTTATTTGCAAAAAGATTTAATTTAGTATTGTGTAGTTTGGAGTCTTGGTTACCATCTAAATTTTTGGGTAGGTTCTTTGCAGAAAGCAGTGCTTTTGGCCATTTGATTAGGTCTCCAGTTAGTTTCAACAACAATGCTACAATTTACATAGTAAAATGCTTAAAATCTGGCAAGACCTTAAAGAATAACACAATGCTCTCAGTAGAGCGGAAAAACATTAGAAAAAGACGTGTAAAAAAAAAAAACGAAGAAAAGAGCAAGAGCATTTTCTTCAAGAACCGTTTAAATATTCAAGGAACATATTTGACCAACCGAAATCAGGGGTGCTCAAAACAGAGCAGAGTGTTCTGGAAAAATATCTGAGAGATACGTACTCTGACCCCCAGACGTCATATCCCACTAGAACACAATAGTAACCTGTTTTTGCCAGCCAATCCTGGAGTAAAGTTTAATATGAAGCCTACCACACGTTACTTTTCAAGTAACTTTCTTCTGGTTATAGTTTTAGAAAACAGACACAGTGAACCAAGTTAAAGTTCTGGATAAGGCTAGTCATATAGCACCAATACCTTTGGGAAGAGTATGCATCAAACTATTCTCCCTCCAGATATGGGTAAATAGTTGGGCAGACTGAACACCAACCTTATGTCATGTCAATCACTATAATAATAATAAAATTTATTGTGTACAGTGCTCAGGTGCACCACAACTCATCAAAGTCTCATGTCAAGTACACAGAATAATGTGTCAGGAACATGAACAGTTTACAGTAGTAATATGCATGTATGTGTGCACGCGTGTGCATATGTATGTGGAGAGTGGCATCAGGTATAGTGTCGGCGGACCACAGAAAACATGGAGGCTTTGAAAGACTCAGTGCTTCGGCAGCCTACAGACGCGGGCAGTTTATTCCATGTCCCGCAATTCTGAGCATGAAAAAAAATGTTTCCGAAAGTCACGTGAGCAGTGCTGTTTTCCGACTTTGTAGCATGCCCACGTGTGTTGGAAAGATCAAAAAGGTGCTCAAGGTTGCTGTCAAGATGATTAATGACCTTATGAGCGTTTACCAGATCAGTTGCCAGACGTTGAAGTTTCAGCGAGTCCATTTGAAAAAAAAAAAAAAAAATTCAAACCTGTTAAACTGCTTAAAATTAATATTTTGTTGGTAGATACAATTTACATGGTGAATTAAACGTTAAGACTTTTTGTAACATTCTATGTGTTGCTATGCATGTAAAGTCGTCGTCAGGGCGGCCTAATGTCGGTATCAGCCAACCAGCTGTTTAACACCCTACATTTAAATATGGTGGAATCAGTCACAGATCTCTGCAGTATTTTAAACTGCCCTCATGTACAAGACTCCTTAAGCATCTTTAAAATAAATCATGCACATATCTATATAGATATATCTACAATTAACTGAACATCTATGTACAGATGATCAATTCATCCAATGGTTTAAAAAATTAAAAAAATTTTTTTTAAAAGTCCCCTTAAATTTTTACCATTACTTCTGAAATTAATCAAACTAGCAAAAGCGTGTGCCTATGGAGCACAAGTTTTAATGTAATAAAACATTAAATTAGAAAGACTAACAAAACTAAATAAGAACAAATTACTGATTAGTGTGCTTCAGTGGTCAAGTTGTAAGTCACTCCAACAACTGATTAGAAGTATTTACCCTGGCTATGCTTGTAACAAAAGAAAAAATTGACAATTCTATATTAAATTAAAACTGTTCAATTTAAAACCTTTTCTACTTTAACTCAATCCTTATGCACAAATAGGAAGCCTCTTTAATAAAAGTGGCAGACAATACTGCCACTAACAACTTTTTGTTAGAACATTGAAATACTGCATTAATTGCAGGATAAAAGCCATAAATTTAAATAATTTCTATTCCAATTTGCAACAGAACAATAGTTGCGATTTGGATTCACTGTGAACAAATTTTAAATTATCTAAATTCTCAATATAGCAAAATTAAGAAAAGTGAGATAGCATCAACAAGAGATGGACAGTTAGTAAGAATTCAGCATATTAGTAAAGGCTATCAAAAAAAAATAAATAAAAAACAAAATAATTCTCAATTTATTTTATTTCATGAATTAACCTACATTATAACAGCATCATTTTGTCATAAGAATTTACAGTATGGGGGTAGAGATCCAGCCAAAGAGACTAGATGACAACAGCCGAGCGAGCGAGTGAATGTCTGTTGTAATGCAGATGACCATCGTCACAACAGTAGCAACTGGCATATTCCGTTTCCCCGACAGCCAATAAAATGAAACCATAGCAGTTGCTACGACAGTTTTTTCAACTGCACGTAAAGTTGAATGCAGGTGCTGTTGGTTGGACAGGTTTGCTTTAATATTTCAAATAGGCCATAAGATTTTTGGACCCCCCAAAGCCAGGGAGAAAATCCAATGGCCCCACGGAGAGGGGATAGCAGGAGGAAAAAGGGAGAATGAAGAGTAATGGAGGCACTGCACAATCTTAGAGAAATGAGAAACAGCTGCCAAAAATAATCCAAGATTCACAAGGAGACAAATTGATTTAAACCATTTTTATCAAGTTTCACAGCAGTATTTAAAATATCTGCCCTTTTGGGCAGATGAAAAAAAAAGATTTAAAATTTCAAAAGACTTTGTTAATGTAGAAGTATTAGATGAATCATTTCAAGTGACTTTTAGAGTTCAGCAGAATTTAGCACTTTTAATATTCTTAAATCAGGCTACTCAAGTTTATTGTATTAAACAGAAAAGAAAAAAAAGACCAATGAAATAAACAATGAAGAAAAGAAAGTAACCTCAAATACTGAAAGTTTTTTTCTTTTTTAAAAAGAGAGAAGGAAGCGGGAACAGAAATAGACAATTGTTTATATGAATAATAGTTGAATTGCAAATAGACGCAAAACGGGCTGAGGTAGATAATTTTGAAAAAAAAAAAAAAAAAAAAAATGCAGCAAATTGCATGACATCAACCTACAGCACATAAAAACAACTATATCCCAGAGAGGGCGGAAGATTAAGCCCATTAAATCGTGTCTTAAATTCAAATAACTTGAATATAAAGTCTATGTTAAAAAAATAAACTATCAAACATGAGCGCAAAGAATGTAAGTTTAAACATACCATGTTTATGTAAATTAATGTTCTTAACTACATTTCGTAAGCTCAAAATATACAAGCTTTTCCACAACACATCAAGAGAGAAACTCAGATGTTTTTTGGGGCGGTGGGGGGAAAAAAAAAAAAAAAAAAAAAAAAAAAAAAAAATCCAATCATATCCTAAATATTAGATAGCTGAAATGTAAAAAATATATTGTTTCAAAGTGTCCAATAATATATAAAAAAAAAAAAAAAGTTCATGCTCACAAAACATGAACAGAGGAAAAAAAAATTTTTTAAAAAAAAAAACAAAAATAACAATTGTCATTTTACACCCCCGCCCCTCCACTCCTGCTATTGGCATTAGCAGAAAGAGGTAAATAGGGACACCGTCTTCCGTCATTTGTGCCAATGCACAATTGACCATTGTCAAATGGCAGCTCCAACTGTTTATCTCTTTTATGACTAAGTGTAGCAGAGAAGTAATCCTGAAAGAGGAAAAGACAGGAAAGGGAGCCAGAAGAAGAGTTGGGGGAGAGGGGAAGGGGTTGGGAAGAGAGAGAGGGGGGTGAATGGATAAAAGTGCTGAAGAAACTTGGCAATGTATCAGCATGAGCAGTAGCAGCAGCAGTAGTAGCAGCAATCTAGTTTGATGTTGAATTTACTTTTATTTGCTGACAGACCATAAACCATTTTCTTGTAAATTTGGATCTGTTGCTTGGCAAAGTCAATCTGCTATCTCTTTAGGAACTCCCTTTCAATTTGGCATCAAGTTTACGTTGAATGTTCTCAAAACTGTCTTGGCCCATGTAATCGATGTTGCCATGTTCCCAAGCCATACGTTTTCTGAACTCATCCATAGCAGCCCGGCTGCTTTGAGTATCAAAGCCAAGTGAAGCCAATTGACCAACAAGTCCTTCCTAAATAAAAGGAAAAGTAATAAAAAAAGGTAAGACTCAAGTTTATGTTCAAATGAATAAAAAGGATTAAAGATTATCAGTTTAGAGATAAAATTTTAAAAAATAAAAAAATTTAAAAAATTAAAAAAAAAAATAAATAAATAAAAAAAACACAAACTAAAAAATCTGCCAGTTAACTCTTAACATCCTGTTGAGAATTTTTAAAGTCCAGAGTCCCATTCCTATAAAGATCTATCAAAGACGTTAAAAAAATGGCCTTTTCATTTAAAGTTACCCGTTATTTCCCTTAAAATAAAGACTTCTAAATATGTTTAATATTATATTTAAACAAAGGCTATCGTTTGGGGTGGATTAGGAAAACAAATGTGACTTCCAGCCGGGTGGAATGAGGCGGTATAGGATGTTAAGAGTTAAGAAACATTCAACTATTAGAAATACATTCAAGACGAGTACACTCAGATATTTTATTTAAAATATTTATCATACCAAGATAATATAGTTAGATGCAATATTTAAGTTTTTGACAACAAATAGTAACTACCAAATCAAAACTTGGTAGATTAAGAAGTCATAACTTACCGTTACTGGTTCACCCTTTTTAGACTAGTTATCCAATTTAAAATTTGTAAGCAATAAAAGAATGAATAGAAACAAAATTAAACTACAAATCATAACAGTTTCTTCATATAACCTGAAAGAATATTTCAAGAATTTATATACAAGAGGGCATAACATGTAATAGACAAAAAAAAAAAAAAAAAAAAAGGACTAAGATTATGGAATGAAGTAATCTTAAAGAATTTTATTTTTAACATTAGCTTAACTTTGAATATCATTTAGTTCAAATCCTGCTCGATATAGATATAACTGTACAAATTATATTAATATTTTTCACAGAAGATTAGTTAATAAATGAAGATTTAAGAAAAAAAGTAATGGACTCCATTGTTAACAAGGACTAAGTGACAAGAAAGATCTAAAAGTACAAAACCATGTAAATTCTTGAATCTACAAGGCAATCTATGCCAAATAGATTGAAGATTTGCACAGCTGAAAGAGGATAGAAAAAAGGGGCGGGGGGGGTATAGAAATCAGGATAAAAAGTTCCCCACCCCCTCAACCTTAATAGGTTAAGAAATGCAGGCAAAAGCTTTAGAGAAAAAAAAAAAAAGCCAAGCATGAGATATTGGTGAGGATGAGCAACTATTTCCAAAGAAATATTAAAAATTCTGACTCTTGCAAAACTTAAATGTAAACATTTCAAATTTCTCATTGTTAGAAGTAAAAGCCATTGGAATTATCATCGGGGTGGAAGTTTTGTCATCTTTAATAAATATGGACAACAAAAGAGGCCACATAAGATTTTTAAAGCAGAGTAATCAAGATATTCAAATAGGCTTGAAAATCCATTTATCTAAAATCAGTTCTAGGCAAAGAGCGAATAACATTTCTCTTCTACATCAATTCAGATGTGTCACTAGATAAATGACACTAATCAGAAATTGGTTTATAACACAAGTGCTGTACAAAAGTAATTTAAAATAAATCTTATGGTAGTTGTTTTTTTCCCTTTACACATTGAAATTAATTTTAGTTTTGTTTTCCATTGTCCATTCTTTAGATAGTTGCTCATCCCAGAACTAAATAGCTACAGTTCAGTGCTTGAAGTAAAACTCGTGAAAGTTTTAATTTAAGCATTAAATCAAATTTATACAAGATACATAAAAGCATAATAAGAGTAGAGAATCTGAAATAAAGTAAAGATTTTAGTTTAAATACTTTATCATGCATTAAGATAAAATTTATCAATAACATTGATAATAGGTTTTAGATGGAGTTTGAATCTAATGAATTTCACCTTCAGAAATTCAGGCAGGTTTTGTTTTAATCAGTTAAAAATTTGTTTTTTCTTATAGAAGTATGTGCAGTCATAGAAAAGAAAAGAATGACAGTTTAATAGATGAGCAATAAGCAAATTAAAATCTAAGCTTACCTTTGACTCCATATTCTTTTTTTTTTTTTTTTAAAATAAAAAAGTTTAATGAACAATAAATTAGATTGCAAAAACGTTTAAAAAAATAATGCTAGTCAGATTTCACATGCAAACTTTATAACCTTTAAATGATATTAGTACAGTAATTCTCAAACAGTTTCTTGATATGCACCTTCAAAAAGCAAAAATTTGTGCACTTTGAAGTTTCAATTGTTTTTTTTACATATTAATTATAGAAGATAATCTTCACATCTGGGGCTTAGCTACGTCAAACCTATGCAAAGCATGTGGGAAAAACTGCTAGCCTGAAACATTCTCACGGGATGCGAGTATGCTCTAAGAAGCTACATGTGGAGACACAACAAAGTCCTCGAGATTGTTGCGGAGGCGTCAAAGATAGGTTGTGAGACTGCAAATAAATCTGATAACATCATCAACAAAGCAATACATTTTTTTAAAGAAGGAAACACTTCGAAATTTTCGGTAAAAATAGGCACGTGTCCTCTATATTTGACGGCTTCTGCGAGCTGGCGCATTGCATGCGACTTGGAACATCAGCTCGTTTTTCCAACTGAAATAACCGTAACGGCCCAGCGTCCTGATATTGTCATTTGGTCTGTTAATCAAAAGAGTTTTTATCATCGAGTCGACAGTTCCATTTGAAGAAAATCTGGATTGGGCCATCAGCGGAAGTTGGAAAATATGAAGACCTACGTGAACAATGCGCCAGAACGGATGGATCACGGATGTATTTCCCATTGAGGTTGGATGTCGGGGGTTTATTGCCAACCAACCTCAGCATTTTTGTCTAAACTTGGACTTTCTCTACCAGACAAGAGGAAATACTTAAATAAGATCCAGGAGAAAGCTCTAACTGCATCAGCGTGGATATGGCAGTCCTATTTTGTGACATCAAACCGACAAAGTCTGGTGGTATCGTGAGATACTGCTGGGGCGCTCTGGGTTAGTGGTAATGATGCTGGGGCGCTCTGGGTTAGTGGTAATGATGCTTCGGCCCCGAAACCATGCCTGAAACCAGAGTCATCATCTGATGAAGGCTTTGTTGGTTGCAATGCTACTGTGTAAATAGCAGTCATTGTATGAAGATTATTAACACTAGTAATTACTTTTAATTCAATAAATTAAGAAACATTCGCTTGATGTTTCTTAGCAATGTTTTCTTACATGTGAGAACATTTTTTTTTTTTTTTTTTTTTTTTTTTTTTTTTAAATCAATTTTGACTTTGTATATTATGTTTGAGAATTGCTGTGTTAGTAGATATAACTAAATTTTTTTTTTAATTAAAATGGAATAAAAATTTAAAAAAAAAAAAAAAAAAAAAAAAAAAAAAAAAAAAAAAAAAAAAAGAAAAAAAAAAAAACATGCTAAAATTTAAAGTTTATAATTTTATGCATTAATAAAAACTCAAATTAACTGTGCCATGCAATCAAATAAAAACAATTCTTCTACAATTCAATTCATTTGTAAATATCAAATGCATAAATAGTCAAAGTTAAGAATGGTAACCCAAAAGCCAAAGTAAATTTTTTCTTATGCAGGTAGAATTGGAACAAGAAGTTTTAATAAACAGGTGGATTCATAATCCTGCATAGGAAAAATAAGGTTAAGAAAGTTTGGCTTCAGTTACCTTGATAAAAAAAAAAAAAAAAAAAGTCTTCAAAACTAAAAAGTTAAGATTATACAAGAGTAGGACATTTGATATGAACCGATTTTTTTTTTTTTTTTTTTTAAAAGAAAAATTTTTATCAAGTTTTTAAAAAAAATGCTTCAAATTAAAAATTACAAAAAATTGTTAAAATTCAATGCAAAACATGCATGAACAAATTTAGTTTTAACTTTTTTTTTTTTTTTTTAAATATAAAATGATCATTAAATGACAACTTACAGCTGATGGATCCAAGGTCGGTTGCACTTAGTGATGAAGATGTTCCCACCAATGTTGAAGGAACTCGGCATCATGCCCAGATTGTGGCAAGGGTGTTACACTTCTTGTGGAAGCATCATAAGGATGTTGCCAAGGTTTGATGGCACCAATAAAGTGTACAATCTTTACATTTTGTTTGAATCTAAAAAAAAAAAATAAAAATAAAAAAAGTTTAATTAAAGAAATGTCAAAAATTAAGAAATTTGAAAGATTTCATATTAAAAATAAATTTTGCAGAATCTAATTTTGCTCATACCAATTAATTCTAGAGTTAATTACAAAATATCTTAGGAACTTTGACGTCAAGTAACTTTCTATAAAAACAAATCAAGATAAAAGTTAAAATGTGCACTACACAAAATATCTGCAACTTAACTACAATAATTACAAGTTAAAAAGAAAACCTTATTAATTTATGCAACTACAAAAAGCTCTTAAAATCAAATTACTATATCTCTAAAATAAAGAGATTAGAATCATTTCCAGTAGGTAATCTTATCTACATAATGAGATAAGACATTAAAGACTGGAAATTAGGTTACTGCAAAAGTCAGGAGGCATAAACTCATTGGTGATTTTGCAGAGACTAAAGTCAGGTTTTTTTTTTCTTTTAGACTTGCCAAAAATTTGTCAGTTACTAGTTAAAATTTATATAAGCAAAAAAAAAAAAAAAAAAAAAAAAAAAAAAAGATAAAAATTTAAAAAAAAAAAAAAATAAAATTTTTTAAAAATCAGCTAAGTAGCATTCCTAATTGATTTTATTTGAGGTATTATTTAGTTAGTTACATAGAGCTCTGTAAATGGAGTTCAGAACTGTTTGAATTATGCAAATATCCCCAGTAGTTTAAAAGTTATGAGAATTTAAAGCCCCAAAATTAGGGGTTCTAAAGTGGACATGATTTTGTTAAAAAAATATGTCAAGTCATCAACCAATTCAAAAGAATTTCAGTAATTTCTTTATTTTATTTTTTGAGCAATTTTGATAAAACTTAATTCTTATGTTTTACATTGTATGTTCTTTCTGATTATGCACTCAAATTGTATGTATCTCCATGCTGGAACCCATTATTTGTGGAATAAAATAAAATTGAACTTTCACACATATGTAGATAATTTTGAGAGTATTTTCTATTATATAGTGCTCTTTTTATATTTTTTAAGAAATATATGTCAACTTTGGTCTGTTGTGCTTTCACTTCCAAAGATCAGTAAAAGGGAAAAAGTTCTGATTGTAGTTAAAAGTGTCTAATTAAGTGTAAAGTTTCAAGAATAATAAAGATTAACCACTTTGATTTTACAAAAAAAAAAAAAAAAAAAAAAAAAAGTAAAATTCAGCCACGGAAAAAAAAAAAAAAAAAAAAGTTAATATAATGTATTTTCAGCTGTTTGAAGACAAAACCATTTTAACTCTTAAAAATTTCAATAGATAAAAAAAAAAAATTAAATAAAATTTTAAAAAACTATACAAATTACATATTTAGAAAGATTATTTTATTTCCAACCACAAATATTTAAGAAAATTGGACCAGAAATATGCGAGAAATTACTATTTAAGCAGATCAAGAGATTGTGTTTACATTCGAAAAAAAAAAAAAAAAAAAAAAAAAAAAAAAAAAAAAAAAAAGTATATTTGATGTTTTTTTCAAAATTTAAAACTAACCAAAATCCCTGATGTATCGTTTAAATTTCACACATGAAAATAATTCTGAGACTATTACTGGTATAGTGATTTTTTTTCTTATCTTACATTTGTTTGAAATCTGTCAACTTTGGTTTGTTGGTTTTGCTGCCAAAGGTCAGAAAAGAAAAGTTTCTGCTCCTAATTAAGTGTAAAACTTAAAGAATATTGATAAAGATTATCAAAGTAGCAGGTAAAATTTAATTTTTTTTTTTTCTTTGACTGTTCAAAGCAAAATATTGTAAGTCGCTGTAAAAATAATTCAATGTATAATTACATATTTAGAAAGATTTATTTTCCAACCATATTTTTTTTAGATTGGACCAGAAATACACAAGAAATTGCAATTTGAACTGATTAAGGTGGAAATTTGTCAATGTTCACCGATTTTACCGAACGTGCTGGTAATGCTAATCTAAATCATTAAAAGATCCCTCAAAAACTATTTTTAAATTCTGATTTAGGCAATTTTGTATCTTGCTATTTGGCGATACCACTGATTAACCTATTTTCCCACAAAATATTTTAAGTATTTACTCGATACAGGATATCTTGTCAAGAGCTATAGAAATAACTTCAAATATTAGATCTACGACTTGTTTTTGGAATATCAACAATAGCATTGAGAGGGAAAACAACTTTAGTAAGATTGTAGCTGGACTCATTAATGTCAAACAGAACCTGCCCGTAAAATAATCAGGCTATCTTGGCCCTGACTGGATTTCAAACTTAAACTGTTTGAATTCCATGTGATAATAAGTAGTAAGAGAAAGTTAAAAAAAATAGTGATCTACAAGGAAGGAAATCACTTAAGAACTGTATTATTGAACACTAGTTTTATTGTGCAGGTCAGCATGTACAAATTAAGTGGAGAAGGAGGGGGGGTAAGGAAAGAAAAAAAAAAAAACTTACTGTTTAAATGCTGGCAGATAACTATAAAAATGCCTGAGACACAACATTGTAGACGAATGGCAAGTGTTTCTTAATGTCCTTTGTTGGCCAGTCATTGAAATAAAGATTCAACAGGCTTGATCACCACCTAAAAAAAGAAAGACATTTCACTTAGCAGGGAAGAGGAAAAGAAAAATCAAAAACAAGATTAAAAATATCTACATGTAGATTGTATTCATTAGAATATCTAAGTATTAAGATTGCATATTTACAAAAAAAAAAAAAAAAAAAAAAAAAAGTTAAATAGAAATTAAAATAAAAAATTTTAAAAATTGATTTTAAAATTAATATCAGCTCTTAAGTAAAAAGATTTTAAAGCAAATTAATTTTTTTTAAAAATTATTTTTCTTAAAAACAAATTAAAAATAAAAAAGTCCTGTAGATATTACCATCAAATGTGCCTCGAGTAGATCCAAAATATCTACATGTAGATATGTATTCATTAGAATATCTAAGTATTAAGATTGCATATTTACCAAAATAAAAGTTAAATAGAAAATATTAAGATAAAATTTTTTTAATAAGTTGATTTAAAATGAATCATCAGCTCTTAAAGATTTTTAAAGCAAATTCATTTTTAAAAATGAAATTTTTTAAAAATAAAAAATTTAAAAAATAAATTTAAAACAAATTAAAATAAAAAAAGGGCCTGTAGATATTACCATCGAATGTGCCTTGAGTAGATCCAAACTGAATCAATGATTTGTAAGTATCTACATTTGGTGTGAACACAAAAACTCCAGAGTTGAAACAATCAGGCCATCCAGGATCAGGTGCTGCGGACAATTCTTCTTTTTCAAACAATTCATCTACATTTTGAATAACCTTTGGAAGAAAAAGATCAAATACTTTGAGTTAAATTACAAGATTCGGAAGATTAATATTAAAATCAGTAATAGCCAATTTAAAAGTACAAAACTAATTAATTTAATGTTACCAGGTAAAGGCATAAAGCCAATCAAGAGAAATATTTTCATTAATATAATTAAGTAAAGTTGTCAGAAAAAAAAAAAAAAAAAAAAAAAATAAAAAAAATAAACCAAAAAGGTTTTTCAACACTAATTAGTTAAGATGTTATGTCAAAATAGGACCGTCTATGGATGACATATTTAGTCAGTGATTGAGACTTAGTATATCACAAAAAAAAAAAAATGCTTATAAGTTTTAAGAATTTTAATTCTAGATCTCAGTTTACTAAGACAGGATAAAGATCTGCTTAAAACTAACAATTCACAAAAGATAGTAAATGGTTTAGTTTATGTTACTTGAAACAGTTGTGATTTCATTTTTTCTTTAAAATTCACACCTGCACAATCTTTAATGCCAAACATCAAAACACTAAAATATGATTAACATTTAGTGAAAAGTTGCAGTTTGATAAAGATGAAGATTGTTTATTCTAATTTAAAAAGGATATTTATAAAGAAATTCCTTCAGGATTTAATAAATTAGAAAATTGAAACTTTACAAGTGGAATAAGTATATAGAGGGTAAGAGAAAATTGATTTAAAAGTCAACAGGGCGGCTAAAGTCGGTATCAGCCAGTCAGCAGAGGAGTCTATCCCCTTTTCAATAGCGCTAGACCAAGGAGATTGTTTTTTAGCATCTGAGGTGAGCGCCACACCTACCATCAGCTCCTTCACAGCACAGATCCCTGTGCTACTCATACACCGAGTTGGCGGGAACCGGTAATCGAACTAGGGAACCTTGTGGTTCTAGCGAACGCATCTACCGACTGAAGCTAAAAAATACCTCAATATAAGAAGACTTATCTTTGAACATCTACAATTTTTTCTTATTGACAAAAAAGGTCAGAAATAGGATTTTTTTTAATATTAAAAAAATTTCAAAAGGGTAAAAATAATTAAATGAGCTTTATCGCCTCATCTCAATTTTAATCACATTCAAATTAATCAGCAGTAAATACTCAAACAATCAAAGTTGAATTTAAATGAATTTAAAATCTAGATATGCCATTTTAGGAAAAAATAAGTTAACACCTGTGAAAGTTAGATTCTAATAAATCTTTAAAATTTTCCTATGATTTATCCAATTAGATTGCAAAAACTCAAATTCCAATCATTCAATTTCGCGAAAAAATACTAATTTTTTTTATCTCT